>CAMZMU010000110.1:28271261-28676264 GCA_947311845.1 Poa pratensis | reverse complement strand
TAGTTTCATGGTGCCTGCTGCGCCTTGAAGATTGAAACTGATCTTTATCTTGAACAGCCGCCCGTCGCTATGCCTTAAAGCCTGGCACCACTGCCTCAACAAGATCCCTAAACTGACTCGGAAGAATTCGATCTACTCTGGCAAGGGCGGATCAGAACAGGGTTTGAAGGAACCAGATGGATGGATCTAATCAGGGTGTGTATCCAAGTTTCTCTCTGGATTTGGGGAATTTGAAGTCGGAGGAAGCTAGATGAACAAGAAATCGATTGACTGGGAGAGATAGATCAAGGGGTAGAGAGATAGGTGCCAAGTTTTTTTTTTTTTGAGCCTCTCCTGGGGATACAAGCTGTGTATATGTTCACGCACAGATACGCACACCACAAACACACGCACACCACACACACACCCACCTATGCGTCTAAACTAGACCTACAATCTAATATCCTAATACGTCTTGAGACTTCCGAAGACCAGTGCTCCGGGACCGACGGCCACGTGACCTCGCCTGTGGCACGTAGACGTTTGAGGCATCTGCAAATTTATTACACTGTTGAATGAACAGTGTGCTACAGTTCCGGAAGAACATGTAGCGGTGAGACACCCATGCTGTCCTGGGGATCGAAACACGGCGGGCTGGCTGGCCACTGCCAAGCCAAGCCACTGCGCTGCTCGCGTCTCTGATAGGTGCCAAGTTGAATCAGAGAGGGAATCTATCTGGGAGAGATCGGAAGAGAAGCATCAATACGAGAGACGGCATATCGCCATTCGCCACACGGGACAAAGTCAACGCGTCCACCATGGAGCATGGCTTCGTACCGTCACTTCGACGAGCAGGTATGGTCTCCCTCCAATGTTGAGCTAAATGTTATATGTCACAATTCGATGAGATTTGTTTTGACTGTCTTTATTCTTTGACAATACCTAGTTTGGTGAGATTTGTTCCTGTAGTTCATTCTTCGGTCGGTAAGTTAATACAAGGTACTCCAGTTAAGTGGTTGCTCTTGTATTCGAAATAGGGCGGATGGTCGGAATTACTAACTCCCGTTTGTGAAGGACCATTGTTTGTGTGTGTGTGTTTTTTTGGTTACAGATGTCTCTTTTTAGTCAAGTAGTGTGGTTCCTTTTTGTAATAAATTGCTGTTACGTGTACATATTTATGCAGAATTCTAACTGTCGTTGCTGTTATCTGGCCTCCCTCATTAAAAAGATTACATTGCTTAGCTTGATTAGCCCCCTCTTTGTGTAGACCCTTGCTCCGTCCCTGTACTCAGGGCATCTCCAGCCCCCCCCCCCCCCCCCCCCCCAGCGCCCCCCAGGGCCCAAAATAGCGCCGAAATGGTCTGGGAGCGCCGTTTTTCACCAGTCGGCCCCACCAGGAGCCCAAAAAGCGTCGGATCGGCGGAAAATTGCGCCGGCGCTCCCAGGCCAAACCCAGCCACTGGGTTTGGCCTGGGGGCGAAATGGCGCGAAAAAGAATGTGGGCCAGCGCTGTCAGCGAGATAGGCGAAATGGCGCGGAATCACGGGTGGAAAAACGCTTCGTCGTCATCTCCTCGGCTCCCGCGCTGGTCAAAAGCCTGCCGGAGTAATGGCTGTGGACTGCCACGCCGTTCAGCGGCGGCCGACGCGTCCAGTCGGTTGCCACGCGCCGGAGTAATGACGCGCCACCGTCTCGCCTCCCCTGCGCCTATTTATTACCCCCATCTCGCCGTGGCAAGGCACACCATTCCCCATCTCTCCATCTCTCTCCTTCCCCCGAGCAACAACAATGGCCGAGCGATACCCCGGAGACGAAGCTGCGGCGAACGGCTTCGGCCGGCGTTTCCTGCACCCGGAGGAGGCCCGCATATTGTACGAGGCCGGGTACCCTACGCCGCCGGACATGCGGGTCCCCGGCGACTGGCGCCTGAGCGCCGGCGGCGTCCCCGTTCCGCCGCCGCCAGAAGGAGCGGATCGCGTCTACGTGATCCAGGACGTCCTCGCCGGGCTCTCCGAAGAGCAGGCGGCGGACCCGCGCTGGGATCCGGCGAACTCCGCCTTCTGGACAGCGTACTTCCAAGAGCGCCACCGCCGCGAGTTGGAGGACACCAACAACAACGGCCCCGTCGCCGGCCGGAAGAACGCCAGCGGGCGGAAGCAGTGGTGGAGCGGTCGAGGGCGTACCCTCGCGTACGTCCTCGAGCACATCCACGCCGGGAACCAGCCCCGGCTCACCATGCCGCCGCGCCAGGCGCCGACGCCTCGACGCCACTTCACCTCCTGCCTGCCCAGGAGGATGGGGACGGCGTCTTCGTCGTCTTCCTCTGGCCCGCTCTCCAGCGGGTCCCTGCACACGCCGGCGCTCGCTCGGGTCAAGCCCGAGCCGGAGGACACGCCACGCGGCGTCGTCCTCAACTCCGGGCGCCGCATCCGGTCGCCGCCAAGAAGGCCCAGCGGCGGGATTCACATCAACGAGCGCCGCGCACCGTCGCCACCCGAGGCCACCTTCGCCTCGTCAGGCCCAAGAAGGAGCCTGGCACCGGCGGCGCCACCTCCAAGAAGAAGAAGGCGGAGTGGGTGGCGCCACCGGAGTACGTCCGGCGGCCATCAAGGCGGAGGCGCCGGACGACGACGAGGAATTCCCCGGCGAGCAGAACGCCGTCACCGCCTCAATGCAGGACGCCGCGCCGCCCATGGTCGCAGCCGAGGAATGCTCGGACGAGTTCATCTTCGCCTGGTCGTGCAACCAGCACGCCCAGGAGGAGATTGCGCTCCAGCAGCGCCTTCTCGACGAGTCAGCGGCCAACCGCCGCCGCGCCGCCGCACGCCGGCCTCCTACTCCCCCTCGTCAGGCGAGCGGCGAGGTGATCGTCCTCGACGACAGCGACGACGACGGCGCGTGGTTCGGCGGCGGCGCCAACAACAACGAGGCCGGTCCGAGCCACTTCGGCGGTGGCGCGCCATGAGCGACGACGACGACGACGGCGACTACACGGCGTTCTACAGCCAGCTGGGCATGTAGATCGCCGTGTTTTAGTTTATGTTTAAGTTTTAAGTTTATATTATGTAATGAACAATGCGAAATTCGCCTATATAGTATGAATTTCGCCTAAGTTTAACGAATTTCGCTTATGTTTTATGAATTTCGCCCAATTGTTTTTTTTTGAATTTTCGGCCCAATTCTGGGTTTGGGCACGGCTGGGAAATCGCCGAACCCATGGCGTCAAATAGCGTCGGCGTCCCCCCCAGGCTGTCCAAAAAGGCGTCGTTTTTCGGCCTGGGGGGGGGGGGGGGGGGCGAACGGCTGGAGATGCCCTCAGTACTCAGTAGTACTCATATATGGAAAATCAGATTCTAAATAAAGTAAGTTTATGCAGTTAGAGAAAATAATCAATGTCATTACCTGTATGATCTAAGTGGTCGTACATCTTCATTGAGTAAGAAAATACTGTACTATGATATACTACTAGTTGAATGCTCGTGCGTTGCCACGTTCATTATTTATTTTAATCCTTACAAGGATATTAAATAAAGCAAATATATCATTATTCATCATATTTATTAATAATTTCATCAGATACAGTTTGGGTTTAATCAGTTTTTTGTTTTTTCTCATGGACTTTTCCCCAATTTCAGATGGTTGGATGAGCTGGGGGAGAGATAGAAACACAGGGTTATCTGCAAATGTATAATGTGGATGTTCATGTCTATTAAATATAAATCGAACGATCATATATGAAAGATGACAGACACACTATTATCACCAACTGTAGTTTTTATAGGAGTAAAGAAAGGAGTAGGATGATGCCCAAAACGACGTACAGAGGTGTACATAGTGTCAAAGGTAAGCACTAAACTTTTTATAGTAAAGAAAATACGGTGGTAGTCGACATAAGAACATTATCTCTTCACATCTTCAGACTCTGAACTGAAGCAGTGCAAAGCCAAGGCACCACGTCCTTTCAGCTCGCCACCGAACCGATCTTTTTCATTTCATGGCTAAAAGACGGCGTGCGTGTCCCTGCCGTTCTGCAGGGTCTTGCGATGCCGCGGCAGCCG
The DNA here is from genome assembly GCA_947311845.1 of Poa pratensis. Classification (NCBI taxonomy): domain Eukaryota; kingdom Viridiplantae; phylum Streptophyta; class Magnoliopsida; order Poales; family Poaceae; genus Poa; species Poa pratensis. Next base: position 28,672,227 of record CAMZMU010000110.1, on the reverse strand, counting down.
CCGGTGGAGGCGGTGGCAGGCGTCCGCACCCCGGACACCGCGTCTGGACCGGCCTCCCGGCCTGCAGTGGCGGAGGCTTCTTTGGCGGTTGGTTTCCTCTTTCTGCATCGCAAATCAGACGTGTAAAGCAGGCGCAGGCAGATCAACTTGCAGCTTGGACATGAATGAGCTACTTACTCGAAAACCTATTTTAGAGCCAGGGCTACATGGAGTCCTTTTTTTCAAAATTCGAAATTGATTTTTTTAAGTTTTTAAAAATCATGAAAAAACTATCAGATGTAGATATTGTCGAGATCTATAATCATGTAATTTTCAACCCCCAACTCATTGTATTTTGGGCTGTGGAAAAAAGACAAACGAATCTGGGTGGCAAGGAACACACCGTTTCAAAATTTTAAAATTTTCCCCAATTTGTCTGTTTTGTACAGCTGAAAATACAATGAATTTGGAAATGAAATTTTGCACGTCTGTAGATCTCAACAATATCTACATCCGGAAATTGTTTCACGAATTTTAAAAACTTAAAAATGTCGATTTCAAATTTTCAAAATAACGAACTACATGTAGCTCGGGTTTAAGAAAATCCACTCTGGCGATATACTGACATACCGTGGAGCATGGAGTAGTGGTTACCTTGGGCTGTGGAGCATGGCAGGGAACAGCCGACGAACAAGACAGCCAAGACTAGGAGCGCCAGAGCTAGTCGCACCATGATCCTCCACTACAGATATCTTCTCTGTGAAACTCCTTCAATTAGCTAAGCAAGCCTTGTGTTAGGCCTCGCCTTTGTTGGGTTAATATGGCAGTGCCATTTGTCAGATTGTTTTATAGCTGTACTCAAGGAGCTATGGCTGGTCTGGACGCAAAAGCTCCGGTGGTCCAAGTCGTCCCTTGTGCTCGGTGCACATAGTCTGCTAGATGAGTCCAGTCAATCTATCACATTCATCCCAAGCGGATGTGTACACGGCTCTGGCTATAGAACGTGGACGGAAATTCAAGTGGCGGCTGGCTATGCAAGTGCATCCAACAAACTAGGACGGAAGTCAAGATTTTTTGGCTCTCGCAGTAAATAAAATTGTATACTCTAGCCAGTCTACCTGGAAGTTCAAGCCAGAGGCGGATCCAGTAAACAATTAGAGGGCAGGCACGATCCAAAATATTGTGCACCAAGGTAAAAAGTTGGCAAGTGAATAGTATAAATAGGCAATTGATTCACAACATTCTCATTCAATACATATATTATTAATGTGCGAGATTCCAATACAATAGTTTAAAAATATGAATTACATGATGAAATATAGCATGAATAGGAAATTACATCACTAACATTTGTAACTCTACGCCTTCATGAAAGTTCAATTATGTCATCTCAAATTACTTTTTCTCGGTTAATAAATGTCACTATGCAATTATTTAAGAGCTCATCACCCATACTATTTCTCAACTTATTTTTCACTACACTCATTGCACAAAATACTCTTTCAACACTCATCGTCCCCACCGGTAAGAGCAATACCAATATCAGAAGTAAGTTACTTTCTCATAGCTAACATACTTTTTGTTTCAACAAGCATAATAGAGATCCCACCAAGATGATTTACACATCTGAACTTATCATCTTTTCTCATATCACCAATACAGGTATCATGTCAGAACTAAAGTCTTACCAAATCCAAGCTTGATATCTCATTGGGGTAGAAATCGGCAGGTATCCTTGCCGTTTGTGCATCATAAGAAGCAAATTAATTTAAGAGATTCAAATCCAACATGCATATAAGCAACTATAACATTCGCCACTGCCAGCATCCACATGTTCCTAGGCTGTTTCCCACGCGCCATCTACATGTTTCCGCCACTGACCCGCACACGCATGTGTAACCGCAAGGGTTGGGTTTGATAACAATTGTAACGCCCGGGCCAAAGCCACCTGTTTCTGGCCGTTGCATCTAGGATCTAGACTTGACCCCATATTCTTTTATGCACACTTTGTTCTCACTCATCACCCATCTTCCAAGCCAAGCACGCTTAAGTTTTGGGTTCCTTGAAGATGGGCTCTCTGGAAAGAAGGAATCTCTTGTTGACATGAGTAGTCTACCATTCCTACTAACTCAGGATGTCACATAAGACACAAAATTATCCTCTGGTGAAGGAACTTCAATGGCATGCTTGTTGCAAAACAATGTCCCCTTGAAAGAAATCCGTCTCATCCATGAGACATCATACCATGCATTCAATCTTTTGCCAATGCAACAAGTATCATCGCATTAACAATATCTTGATCCTTCTTTTGCAAAGGTTGAGAAAAACATTTGTGTAGAAAAGAATAACAACCATGAAGTGGAGATTCAAAACGAAGTCAAATGATCAAAGGCTCTGGCCCCTCAACGTTTTTTTTTTTCACTCACTCTTTTGTGAAGGATATTTTCCAATCCTAAGTACTTTGACAATTGTCGGGTACATATCAACAATGTCTAGAATGATATTAAAATGAGAACCCCGTCGAGTATTACGGGGTCTAGATAAACTCATTTCTTGATTAAATCCACTTCCACTTTCAATTTCATCTATTTCACGTGCTTCCAAAACATTCTGATGAGCTCTATCATCTTGAAGCATGTCATGACTTTTACAAGAAACTCCAATAATATCAAACAAGAAACATGATTAAAAAAACACATACACGCATGATTCCATTTCTTTTGCCACAACAATAAGAACCAACTGAAGTTGATGAGCAAAACAATAAGTACAATTTACTAGTCACGGTGGTACCTACACACCATAGTATTATAGACGATGTATGTCATATATACCCGTATTAGCTTGTTTTCCTAGTAGAGAACGGATTTTTGGGTACAAAACCGGTCTCGGAATTTTTAAAATAATAATTTTGGTTCGTCATTTTCAAAATTGACTTTATAGTTGACTCTTAAAACTAATCATAACGGCCAGGATATGATACGAAATTTTCTAAAAATACTTTTGGATAATGCTATCAGCTGTGGTGTTGCCATCCCCCATGTCCCCTTGAGTATTTTCATTTTCCTTTGCATATAAGAGTCGACCAACGCAAGGGTGTGCAGATACCCATGCGAACATCGACTTTCATCTATAATACAGTAAGCAGATAACGACTGTTTTATGATCAATGTTATCAAATCTCCCCGTTCATGTTATTAGCCCCATTATAACCTTGCCCATTGATTTGAGTGGCAGTCAAATGATGATCAATAATCATGGATTGAGTTGGAACCTTACATGACAATGATGTACTATCGGAACATGTACTGCTACACGAAACCTCTATAATACTCTTCCAATTTATGAACATGACGGAAGAAAAGAGCAATTTGCTCTTTGTCAGATATATCACTACACCCGCCCGCAAGAATTTTGTAGTGGCCATCACATATATCTTTCATACGTCGAAAACGTATCGCGGAACTTTGTAGTTTATTATGATATTATCCATGATTTTTGGCATCTTTTGGTTTATTTATTTGAACTAACCAACAAATAGTTGCAAGAGCGCACAAGTTCTTGCTTACATTTTGACATGCAGAAATTATTTGGATATTGATAAAATCGCAAAAAAAAAAGTCTTCGTTGCGGTGGACTCTCAACTTTCTTGTAAGTTGTCCCCAGCAGACAGTTATTAGATATCGCCATGTGAAGATGTGAAGTTGACGTGAAATGAAAAAAGTTATAGCACAAAATTTGTAAGGAAATTTTTTGTTCTTATCCCTACATATATTGATCATCCCAAGTGGAGTTCAGAAGCGACATGCAGCTGATAATGATGTTCCTGAAAGCTTACACTAGGTTGGACAGAATTTTTTTGAAGATTGATAATGATGTTGATACATATAATATTAGACACTCTTGTAAAAATATATGACGTTCTATAAAGCTTGCTCTAGCTGGAACTATGTATCTCTACTTATCTTAAAAAAGAATTTGGTTCTGCCACTACGTCGTTTCGCTTCGTCCATCATCGACAGTCGACACGGTTTTTTCCGCTAATTTCTCCCGTAATAATCGCAGTCATAGACCACGCTTCCACCCTCCCGAAATCTGCTGCGTCCGCCGTCTCTCTCCTCGCGCCGCCAAAATCCCAAGTCGTCGCCCTTCCTCCCCGAGTACACCCCCAGGCATCTGCCCCCTCCTCTCAATTCGTCTCCGTGTTGCGTGGGCGGCCTATGGCGGCCGCGACCGAGCGAGGAATGGTCGTGGAACCTGAGCAATGAGATCGTGCGGGTCTTTATCGAGGTGAGACGGCGTGGGCGCCGCCAAGGAGGCCCAGCTCCGGGCCACCTACTGCTCCTTCATCCACGACGTGAGGATCAAACTGTAAGCGTCCATCCTCCTCTGCTCCACGTTCCGCTATAAATAGTTCGATCCTTGTCCTAGATCAAACGGTAGCACGCATATACATGTCGGGGAATTCGTTAGCACAGCTTGCATTTGGTTGATTGGTTTGAACGCCATTGACGAAAATTTTGTTTTTTGTTTTGCTGTTATCCTCGGTGTACTTCGTCCGCAAGCGCGGTCCTCCTCGCCCGTGCAGCGCCATCCCCCCAGCCCCCTACGTCAGATCTGACTGCCGTGTTGCCGTTGCCCCCTTCCCAGCAAGTCATCACGTACGTAGCAGTGGTAGTTCCCTGTGCTGCTCGTAGCAAGAAGAACAATCGACGTATGATCTATGAGCAATTGCTTGTGCTTATTTTGCTGTGTCTCGTGTGTTGATTGGCACAGCCAACTTATCTACCTGTGTACTGGATGAACCAGTAGTAATCGACAGTGGCGGACGCAGCGGGTGGGCCGGGTGGGCCGTTGCCCACCCAGAATTTTGGAATTTTTTTGGACCCCCCCGCATATTTCCATCGTCCACGAGACCACGACCACGACGCACAGGCAGAGCAGGCGCGACCCCGCGAGGACGACCTCGACCTAGCAGTTCTCCGCCCGTCTCCTGGCCTTCTCCGCCGCCGGCCGCGCCTCCGCCTTGGCTTCCCCCGCCGCCGGACGGCACCCTCGACCTCGATCTGCAGCTTGTGCCGCCGGCCGCGCCCCCTCGACCTCGATCCCGCGCCTCTCGGGTCTCGGCCCTCGCCCGCAGTGCTGCTCGCCCGCCTCGATCTGCAGGCTGCAGCTTCTGGCGCTGCGCGCGCCCCCTGCCTCGGCGGCTCGGCCCCCTCCCTCTCCCTGCAGTGCTGCCTGACTGCCTCCCTGCCTCGGCCCCCGCCGGAGCCGACCGCCGGACGATGTAGCTGTGGTGTTGATAAGACTTGAGTTCCAACTTGAAACCTTTATTGATGATATGAGAAAAGATGATAGGTTCAAATGTGTGAATCATCTTGGTGAGCTCTCTACTATGCTTGTTGAAACCAAAAAGCATCTTGTTTATGATTTGGTCTACTTACTTCTCAAATTGATATTGATCTTACTGGTGGCAACGGCGTTTGTTGAAAGAATATTTTCTTCCATGAGTTTTGTGAAGAATAAGATGAGAAATAGCATGGGTGATAAGCTCTTGAACCATTGCTTAGTGACATTTGTTGAGCGAGAAATGTTCTTGAAAGTAAGTGAAGATGTGATTGTTGAAACTTTCATGGCAATGCGAGAACGTAGAGTTACAAAAAGATCATAGTGATGTAATCTTCTATTTATGCTATCTTTTATCGTGTAATACTTTATGTATGTGTGTGAACTATTTTGCATTGGAATCCCACAACTTTGAGAAATATGTATTAATCTACATTGGCATGAATCAGTTTGTTGTTTATATTGTCATTTGTCAATTTTTTGTGGAGTGTGCCCACCCTCCAATTTTTTCCTGCGTCCGCCGCTGGTAATCGACATCTATGTTTGGTTTCAAAAAAAGAAGTCTCCCTATATGATCTGTGTGATGGGAGCTTGCTGTTTAAAGTTTCCAGAAAAAGAATTGCTTGTGCTGTGTTCGTTTCAGGCTATTTTGTTGTCTCTCTGCTCTTGATGGAGTGGATAATTTTTTGCAGCTGAGTTATCTAAGTGAACCATCCGCGCTGTACAACTTGCAGTGCAGATATTCTCAAAACATGACAATCATGTGAGGATATATTCATTACTTTGTCTTTACTTCTAGACATTGATGGCTTTCTTAGTGCTATATTATTGCATTGTAGACTAAACCAGTTCCAGTTCTGTGGCTGTCAACCCTTTTAAGAAGTTACACTGTATGCTAATGAATATATTAATGCATATTCAGATAAAACAACGGACACTGCACATGTGTATGCAATAGCAGATTCAGCCCTTCGTGAAATGAAAAGTGGTCAATCTGCTGTTGTTGTCACATCTTTCTTGCTGGTATGATCTACATTTTCTTGTTGTTATATACATTCATGCCTAACTAATTGTCATGTTCATTTTCAGATGAAGTTAACCAGTCCATTATTATAAGGTTGGCATCCTTTTCTTTTCTATAATAAGCATCCAGTCGGATTCTTATTGTAATAAACATTGCATCATAATTATATGGAATAGCTAATGGAGTCAGATTTCTGTTTTTGGGATTGGTACGGTTTCATTTTCTGCTACTTTGTATGTCAGCTGAACAGAATATATTATGACATAACCAGCCAAATGTACTTATATTAGTTGCTTCATTGATAGATAAGTACATGCAGTGTCAATCATTTCAGTTCACGCCACACCATAACGATCCATCAGGAATATTAAAATATTTGCTGTTGTTTGCATTAATAAAATTGGGACTTAAGTAATTCGCTTCCAACGAATGCAATAGTCACGCCAAACCATATAATCACATTTACATTGTTTGTTACCTTGTTCACTTGAAGTAATTAATAAATATTCCATGATTCAAAGTGTTACTAGATATACTGCTCGATGTATTTACACATAGGTTCAGATTGTCAGATTTCCCACCTCAGAAGCTTGATTGGCATCTGAATTTTGATGACATGCACCGCTATGCGGTTTTTGCAGGGTGGACCAGGAGGAAGATGTTTAGCATTAGGCATGCCACTGCTTCACACAGGTTTATATACATTTGGATTGTGCATGAAGTTGATTTATAAGTTATTAAAAGTATGCTCGCCACACCGATAATTTGTAGCGACTACGGAGCATCTTAAAACTTAGATTTTTAGTGTTCAAATTTAAGTTTGAAATACCAGTTTTTCGGCTTCTGAATTACATATAGGAAGTGCTGGAGGAGGGGAGGCAGAGTAAATCAGGTCCTACCACACTTCGGAGTGCGTGTCTACAGGGTACAAGTTCATTGAGAGGCCACGACCACGGGCAAATTAAGAACAAGATGTGTGATAAACTGTGCACCATAATTGGACTATTTCCCAAATTCGAACAAGCACTCTAACATTTTAGCTCGACTGTATGAGATTGCTACATCATGTGTGTGAGACCTAATGAGGAAGTATGAGTTTAGCTTGGTAGAGAGCCCAGCGATTTGGGAATATTTAAACCCAACAATGTTTTGGAATTAATAAGAGACTTAAACAAGCTTAACAAAATCTGAAAATTTGGCTTTGTGTTTAATTTATGGTGCTCAAATTTTTGTGGATTGTTTTCTTGCTTTTGGATTACCGGGAAAGAGTAAATATGGTCATATGCTAAATTCGAATAATTGTTTGATTGTTATGTCTGGCAATTATTTTTTGTTATTTCGTGACAATGCACTCATATTCAGCTAGGTACTTACTTCGTTTTTTATTTAATTTGCATTCTGGGTTTAGTGGGTTTAGTCTTTGTCAAGTTTGACTTTGACTAAACTCAAGGATACAAAGTAAACAAAACGGACAGATTACTTTGCAATCTAGAAATTACATGTTTGATATGTTTTTTGTGAAACCATTAGAATCTTTATACTCGTAGCAACGCACGGGCACTATGCTAGTATATAAATAAAAACAAATGGCATGGGATACAACGAAACCCGGTCTAACAAAACTGTGTTACAATTTTGTAATTTTTCTATAAAAAATATGTATATAAAGATAATGGTCAAATTTGCATGTTGGGTACTACAGTGTCTCTAAAATGTAACCTATTAACGTTCAAAAAAAATGTAACCTATTTTATTATGGATGGTGATCAACAAAGTATTCCAGGGAGCACAATAGTAAGTATGTGGTGATTTATCCAAAATAATAGGTAAGACAAAATTTATCATTATTTAGTTGACATTAACTATCTATGAGGATAAATTATAAGATTTGTTGGTTCATTAAGAACTTAAAATTTTGGTATTACTTCAAAGTGTCATCTTAATAGTCAAGGTTCTATAAGAACCGGAACAAATATGAATTTAGTGTTGTGTATTTTCTACAATGATCTTCTCCATTCAAAATTATGTTTACCACTATATATTCTAATGTATCATATTTGCTTTATGTTCAAAGAACATATGCTCGACTAGAAAAACAAAACCGAGCTAGAAATTGTACGACTTTCAGTTGATTAAAGATTTCATCCTCACACGTGATATCTTATTTAGCTTCACATTTTGATGTCTTACTCAGGAGTCGCCGTAAAACCATGTCATTTCTAATCATATAATATGAATATTTTATTAACTAATTTACAATTATGACATACTAAAAACATTATTTGCGAGGGCCATTGTACTAGTGTAGGAAAAGAAATATATGCGAGAATTTTGTATTTGTGGATGATTACTGAACTAGATGTTATTTACAAACTAATTGCAGAGCATAGGCATGTTGTCAATTTATCATTGAACCCAACTTGCAAGTCAAATTTGGCAACTATTCAATTTATGCTCTAAAAGTCACAGCAATTATACTTATCTCATAATACACCAGAACCACTATTAAGATATTTTCTCCGTATGATTTAGATAGCTCTATTATGGTATTTAAGGATATTAAAACATATACATGAACACACATAATACATAGGTGCAACAAAATATGCATACACTATACAATTTATGCATTTGTGAGAACAATAGTTAAAGGAGATATAGCTAGTAAAAAAGAACATAATAATTAATGTTACAAAAGCTTATTATGTGGTTAACTATGATATATACGTATAAAATATGTACTCATTAAGACTAGTATGACACAAACACGTTTAAAAGAAGTATGAAAGTTTAGTGTAAACTATATTAATCTTATTTCCCAAGGTCAAAATCTTGTTTTTACAATGAAAAGGCCAAACACACTCCGAAAAAAACCAAAGGGATTAAATACAACGACCTTCACTTCCAACAATTGTATGTAATATAACAAGGAATCCATTGTTTCGATGTTACGTGTCATTGGCCACCACCATTGTACTGATATTGATTCCAGTAGTTTGAGTAAAAACTACCCACAAGATAATTAGTGACAAGTGCATATCTGCATTCCAGTTTAGCAACATGATGTCATAGGAGTCATCAGATCTCATTCGGGTGAAGAGGTTGCTCTGCTGATTTGAACTAGAGCAATTGGAGCTGACAAAGGATAAGATCGATCGGCAGGTCCCACAAAGAAGCGAACAAAGCACCGACATTGGTAGTGAGGCATGTATAAGCCTATTATAACAAGAATCCTGACAAAGATGACAATGACGATGGTGAGATCGTTTACATGCATTGGCATGTGTGAATTCATAATTTATCAGAAATTGGCTATTTTCAACATACAATAAGTGGGCAGCCTCCGGTGATCCACATCCTGGAGGTGTCCCCCAATTTGGTTTGGGTGGGATGTGTGCGGCCGACAGGTTTGGGTCGGGCATGTCTCGTGGTGAATGTCTTGATGGTGTTAGGCGGGATGCATGGGATGGAGGTTTCACGGAGGTATACCTGAGTGAAGGCCTAGCCTTCGGCTTGTACCCAAAGTCGGTGATTGTGATGCCTAGTGCACCGAGGTGAAGGTTCCAACTTTGTTACTCCAACTCAGCGGGAAAGCCTAGATCCATGGATCGGATAATGATTGAGCTGCTGAATGGGGGCATCATCCTTTGAATTGTGCATGTGACGAAGAGACCAGTGAATTAAGTAGAGTACCACATGGTGGTTGGCGCGCTAACGACGAGGGTGAAGAGTGATTGTTTGGTCGCAGAAAGAATTTGGTAGTCGACCTCTTGTTCTGGCGCGTCCGACTTATCTTCGTTTCAACTCCCCGGATATGAAGTTGGAGTAATTTCCCGAGCAACGAAGATAGTCTGCGAGAGGAGGTCCGTTCGTGAAGATTTTCGTCAGGTTGTCATTCTTCGGTGAAATCAGAGTTGTACACTGCTAGTCAATCTCGACGACGACGCTCATTCCGGAGGTATGTTCGTGCAGTTTGTGTTGGTAAGCAAGATTTTTGTGTGATCCCTCGCGACCTCTGTTTCATAAAGTCGACGGGAGTGTCTGGGCCGATTTCCTGCTAATTATAGGTCAACTCCATTTCTCTTAATCAAGTAATTAATTGATGAAGATGACGAAGCGTTCTGTCTTGTCAAAGTAAAATGCTGCTAAACCGAAAAGTCAGATTTGCTCCCGAGCACCAGTGCTCCCTCCGTTTGAAAAAAAAATAATCAAAAATAGTATTTAAAAGTTGCAAACAAATCTGAAAAAACAGGCATGTTCTCAATCATGTACAGTATATTACAACCGTGCACAATTACAGTACTAAATGTTTTATATTATGGGCTGCAAAAAAATAACAAAATTTGGAAATTTGAAACAACTATAATCAGATTTGAAATTTCTCATTTTTTTTGTGTAGCTCTGAATATAATGTATTTCACACTGTGATTTTGCAGGCATGTAGTATATATGATTGAGAATGTGCACGATTTTTTAAAGATTTTTATAAAAATTTAAATATTTTTTCTGAATTTTTTCAAACAAAGTGAACACTGGTACTGGGGAGCAAGAAATCTGTTTTTGGTGCTAAACCTGCTTTATTTTGCTTGAAATGACAGCTCATGAGCTGAAAAAGAAATATGTGGTGTCGTGTCTAGATGGTCGAGGTAGCTAGTCACTTGACGGTTGACGCGATATGGAGGTGTGCACGGTGCATGCGAGCGTCAGGGGCGCAGTGTCATCGGACCTGCTTGCCGTCTTTGGGCAGCCATCCTCGCTCTGCCAGCCGCGTGACTTGACGATTCGAGACCTGCAGCTGCAGCAAGGCATGCACGGCATCGATGCACGACCAGCGTACCAGCCCCGTAAAAAATTCAATGCACCACGACGCCTCTGTACCGTCGCTTCAACGACCAGGTGCTCATCTCCATCCTTGAGCTCCTGCCTATATAAGAGGTGGAGAAGTGCATACCACAAGATGCATCCAATCAGTCCATCCCCTTGCTCTCTTCTGAAAAATGGCGTCGAGAGTGTTTTGGTTTGAGACTTAGAGCTCATGGAGAGAGGGCGATGGAAGCAGAGCCTCTGAGAATCGTGGGAATGGGTGCGCAGCGAAAGCCCGTCGCCGGCCGGCCGTGGATCTTGACCGATCTCGGCGGTCTACGGCTTTCCTACGCTATCCATTCCGATGTTTCTCAGCCGCTCCTTCCTTCGCTTGCATCCTTCCAGATTTACCTTGTGTGAGTTCGTAGCTAGCTACTCCCTCCCTCCGTCCATAAAAAGTGTCAGTTGCTTTACCCGACACTTTTTACGAATCGGAGATAGTTGCTCTCTACAGTCTCTAGCAGTTTAGCTACTCCCTCAGTTTTTGTCATTGATTATTTCACAAGCAAGCAAAAAACGAAACCGTTTTGGCAAATGTTGTACTGCTGCTCTGTCATTGCTCGATGTGATTTGTTTCGACAGTAGATTTTCTTTAGCGGGTGACACTACAGTTCCGCGGGTTTCCTTGCATTACATACTCTCTCGGTCCAAAAATAAGTGTCTCAAGTTTGATAAAAAATAGATGTATCTATACATAGATCTGTGAATTCACACGAAAAATAGGGAGATTATAACAACTAAACTAATAAACTAATGTCCTAACTACCCGAATGATCTAAATGCTCTGGTGCCGAATGGAGGCACACGACGACCACGAGGAGACTCGTGTGCTGGTCGCCCCGTGCATGGTACGTGCACTTAGCAAACCAACAATCATTGATCTAAATGCTCTGCGCTTCTTTATTGCGTAAGAAAATACTGAATGATCTGATTCTACCTACGTAGTAGGGTCAACAGTAAGCACTGGAGTAGTACAATTGATGGCTACAATTATTTCGTCAGTTACTTATTAGCACCTCAAATTAAGCAAAGCAAGCAGTGGAACAACCCACGAGCGTCCAGCGTCATTCGGCTCAACACAGCACCGGTCTTTTCATTCCATGGTTAGGGCCTAGGGGCATCTCCAGCCGTTGTGTCCCCCAGACCGAAAAATGACGCTATTTTGGACCGCCTGTGGAGCAACGGCGCTATTTCACGCCCTGGGGCGGCGTTTTCTCAGTCGTGTCCAAACCCAGGAAGAAGCCCAGAAATTTAAAAAAAATGAAATTAGGCGAAAAATAGCTAATTTAGGCGAATTTCATTCATATATAGGCGAAATTCGCGGTTATTGCCGATTACATAGTAGAAACTTAAAATAAAAACATAAAATAGATAGTTTAGGCGATCTACATGCCGTTCTACATGCCCAGCTGGTTGTAGAAGACAGTGTAGTCGCCGCCGCCGCCGTCGTTGCCGTTGGAGTCGCTCGGGTCTCCGGCGCGGCTGCTGGGGCCTTGGCCGTCGTCTCCTCCGCCGTGCCACCTGCTCGGTCCGGGTGCGCTGGGGGCGTCCTCCTCGTCGCTGGGGTCGAGGATGATGTAGGGCGGCGGCAGCGGGGGAGATGGCATGCGACGGCGAGGGGCCGCGCGCTGGCGCTCCAGCTCCTCGAGGATGCGCTATTGGCGCTGGACCTCCTCCTGCTCGTGCATCCTCGCTGACCAGGCATCGGCGACGTCGTCTGGCGCCGGGAGGACGTCGTTGAGGGAGGCGGCTATGGCGAGGTTCTCGCCGGGGAACTCCTCCGAGTCCTCCGGCGCCACCATGTTCACGGCCGCCCGACTACGTCAGGGCGGCGCCTGCCACATCGGCGCCATCTTCTTGCCCTCTGTCTTGGGCTTGACGAGGCGGAGAAGCCGCGGGGTAGCGCTCGTTGATGCGGAGGGTGCCGCCGCTGCTAGGAACGCGCCGGCCGGAGTTGGTGATGGGCGGCGGCGTATCGTCCTGCTCGGCCTTGACCCGAGCAGAGGGAGGCGCCGACGACGCCGAGCACGCCCCGGAGGAAGAAGAGGAGGATGTGGAGCCCATCCGTCGGGGCAGCCACGACGGCGTGCGCGGCGGCATCGTTAGCCGCGGCCTGTTGCCGGCGGGGATGTGCTCGAGGACGAAGGCAAGGTTGCGCCCTCAAGCACCCCACCATTGCCGGCGGCCTTTGGAGTTCTTCCGCCCCTCCACTGGGCCGTTGCGCCCTGTGTCCGCCAGCTCCTGCTCGTGGGGCCGGGCGAAGTACTGCGTCCAGAACGCAGTATTCGCCGGATACTAGCGCGGGTCCTCCGCCTGCTCTGGCGTGAGGCCGGCGAGGACCTCCTGGATTGCCTCGACGCGGTCCACTCCTTCGGGCGGCGGCGGCACGGGGACGCCGCCCACGCTTAGCCGCCGCGAGGCTTGGCTGCCGGAGGCGCCAGGGACGCGCATATCCGGCGGCGCGGGGTAGCCCGCCTGGTAAAGCATCCGCGCCTCCTCTGGATGGAGGAAGCGGCGGCGTCGTCGCCAGGGAACCTTTCCGCCATTGCTGCTGGTGTGCTCTGTGGGGAGAAGAGAAGGCGAGAGAGAGGGAGCGGTGTGCTCTGCCACGGCGGGGATGGGGGATTTTATAGGCGCAGGGGAGGCGAACGGTGGCGCGCCATAACTCCGGCGCGTGGCAAGGGATTGGACGCGTGGGCGGTGGCGCAGACGGCGCGGCAGTAACTCCGGCAGGCTTTTGACCAGCGTGGGAGCCGAGGAGATGACGACGCAGCGTTTTCGCTCCGTTTCCCCGTCATTTCGCCCAAGTCGCTGACAGCGCTGGCCCGTCGTGTTTTCGCGCGTTTTCACCCCCCAGGTGGAACCCAACGGGCTGGGTCTGGCCTGGGAGCGTCGGCGCTATTTCAGGCCGAAACGGCACTATTTGGACTCCTGGAGGGGGACTGGGAGAAAAACGGCGCTAACACGGCGAAACGGCGCTATTTTTCGCTCTGGGGGCGCTGGGGGGCACGGCTGGAGATGCCCTGAGAGACGGCGTCCGCGTCCACGTTGATCTGCACGGTCTTGGTGTGCCGTCGGCGGCGGCGGCGGCGGTGGCGCCGGCGTCAGAGGGACGATGACGTGGCCGCACCCGGGACACCACGAGTGGACCGCCCGGCGGCGGTGGCTTCCATCCCCCGTGGTTTCCCTCCGGACCAGCTGCATCGCAAAATCAAACCTGAAGAACATACTTACATACTATAGTAGTTAAATCTTACATTCATGCGGCCGATAAAATGAAATATAACTAGCCAGCTGAGCTGGTGTTACTCTGCATGCCATGATCAGTGTAGTAGCTAGCTATCTAGCTTGGAGATGCAAGAGCCGAAGGTCTTAAGAATATGATCAGTAGATAGTGGAGTTTACCTTTGAGGGCGGCCGAGAATGGCGCGGAACAGCTGATGAGAAGGACAGCCACGACCATGAGCGCCGGAGCGCGTGATGAAGAAGAGGAGGAGCGGCGTACCATGATCCTGAGCGTGGTACTTCTCGGTTGATTAGAACAGTAACAGTGTTTGCTAGCCTGGTGTTTTGTAAAAAAAAAGCCTGGTGTTTTGTAGTGCTGGAGAAAGCTGTCTCTTTCTCAGCTCGACTATAGATAGTCAAAGTCATTCTTCAACGGAAACATCGTCAAAGTCGTCCCTCGTCCTCGATCGGTGTACGGGCACACTGAAACTAGTCCATGAGTCCAGTCCATATCTGCCAGCGCTGTCCATAGCTGGCGCAGGTCACGGGTCACATATTTTCAGGATTAAGGATCTTATTGATAGTGAAGAAATAATAAAAAGAACACTAAGATTAATTTCTCTGCTTCAACTTTCAACTCAATAGATCAAGAGCAGCAATTTGTGCGGGCGCACCACAAAGCGATGGATAGGGGACGTGGCTCAACAAAAATGACAACCCGCTACTTGTAGGCTGAAAACTAAACAGGCCCGCCTGACGACAAAAAAAACTCTAGTAGGCCTCTAACCAGACAACCCGGAAACAACAGCAGCCTGCTCCACACCTCTTCGCACGCCCGTGGTAAGCTAAGATGGGCGCAGCACCACGAGGAATCCACGACCAAAAAAAGTGCCTGATGAGTGATGACATGTCCAAAAAAAAAAGTGACTGACGGTGAAATTAATTTTCATCTAGTTGAAGTTCAGGAAAAATGTAAATCAAATCGTGTACAATGGTTGCCTTGGATCAATGATGCATGCGATGGATAACTTTTTTTTAGAACGTAGACTCAAGATGAGCCCTGCTTTAAATTAATAAAGCCATAACCGGCAAAGTACAGAGATTCCAAACAACACACGGGCAGAAACCCACACAGAAATACAAGGTAAACAGTCCACAAACTGCTACAAACTCGCTGATAACTAGTCCTAAGAGCAGCGCCTAGGCGACTAGAGCGGATAAACTAAGATAAAGCAGGAGGAAGATCACGACGAATCCTCCCTAACCGACGCGTAGAGTGAGCGAATCCTGCCAATCGCCACTTGGATCAAATCCCGGTCTTGACTCCTAGCCACTGGCTTCCACACCTGCAGATACATAGAGAATTTATAGAGGCCGTCAGCCGGGTGCGTCGGGAAAGTCCCCTCAATGGAGATTTTCTGATGTTCCAAAGGGACCAACACAGCGTTGCACAACATATCCATAGCACCCTCCTATCCTGTCCTAAATGGGTATCAATGAGTCTATACAGGCTTGCAAAGCATGTGGGATTCCAAGAGCATTGGAGCAGCTCCCTAGCTGCGCTCCACATGAATTTGGCGAGGGGGCAAGTGAACAAAAATGTGGTTCATGTCCTCGAACTCATCGCACAGGGCGCACCGCCCAGAGGAGGGTCCCCGTCTCCTAGCGATGTTGTCATTTGAAGGTAGACATTTCCTGATAAGCTGCCAAAGGAAAATCCTGACCTTAAGAGGGACCCTAATCCTCCAAATCTCCCCAAAGTGCTTACTAGGGCTGCCCACAGCCTCCGATATAGGGATTTGACCGAGAACCTCCCCGAAGGTTCCAAGGTCCATCTAATGCGATCAAGTTCGCTAGAGAGTTGCACCTGTGCGATCTCACGCATGAGGTTGGTCCATTCAACCCTCTCTAGGACGCCCAACTCCCGTCGCAGAGGGATGTTCCATCCCTCCGGGCCAAGTGCCTTGGCAACAGCAATCTCAGGCTCCGAGACTATAGCAAAGAGGGCCGGGTATCTGATGTTGAGAGGGGTCACTCCAACCCATAAGTCCAGCCAGAGTCTGGTAGAGGCACCGTTCCCAACCAGATGTTTAGCCCCCAAGCCAAACACCGGTTTAATCTTTTGGATGGCCTTCCAGAATTGTGAACCCTGTCCATGGGTGTCCGTCCAAAGATCCTTTGATCGAAGGAATTTGCCTCAGAGGATATCGGCCCACAAGCCCTCTTCCCCGGCGAAAAGTTTCCATATCCATTTAGCCATCAAGCAAATGTTCATGAGTTTGGTGTCAACAATGCCGAGGCCCCCCAAGGCTTTAGGTTTGCACACCGCCGACCACCGCACCCAATGATATTTTCGTTTCTTACCATTTGCTTCCCAGTAAAACCTGGATCGGTGTTTGTTCATCGTTCCATGCACCCCGTCCCCCAGCATACATGATCCCATAGCATGGAGAGGGGTACTGGAAAGACAGGCGTTAATGAGAGTAAGCCTAGCAGCCGAGGACATGAACTTGCCCAACCACGGATCCGCCCTCTTGGCCACTTTCATAGTCAGGGGACCCCAATTCCCTGCTGTTAACGCCTTATCACTAATGGGGAGGCCCAAGTACGTGAACGGGAAGGAGTCATGTTTGTAGTTAAGCATGTTGGAAATCCTCACTTGCTCGTCCTCATGAGCCCCCAAGATCATGACCTCACTCTTGTGCAAGGTTCAAGAAAGCGGAAAGCGTAAGCGGAGGCGTTTTGCTCTCGCTTAGAGTTTTAATCGCTTAAGCGCGCTTAAGCGTTTCTAAAATTCACTGATTTTAGTACTGGGCTTGCATCTGGGAGCAAATGAGAAGTTGAGGGGAGTAGAGGAGACTGATACTTGATGCGGGGAAGGGGATGCAAGGGAGGCAGGGAAGGGGCTGTGCCTGTAAGGCCGCCATTGTTGATGTGAATCTGTGCGTAGAAGTGTAGAAAGTGAGAGAAAGAGATGAGGAGAGTAGATGGATGGCTTAGATTAGAAAGAATGAATGGCTCAGATCGGGTTAGCAGACTAGGGTTCCATAATGGGCCTTATTGGGCCAACTTTGTAGCACGAAAGACCATATCAGCGCTTAAGTAGTCGCTTATGGCCTAAGCGGAGCGTTTTGCCATCGCTCAGCGCTTAAGCGCGCTTAAGCGTATGCTTAATTATGCTTTCTTGAACCTTTTTCTTGTGAAAGTTTATCTTTAGCCCCGACATGCTCTCAAAGCAGAGGAGAATAAACTTGAGGTTCGCAATCGCCACATCATCAGGTTGGATCATAATGATGGTATCATCGGCGTACTGTAGATGAGTTACCCCCAGGTATAATGTGTGGGATAAGCCCTCCAAGGTTTGGCCGCATCCAGGATAGCTGCAAGGGCGTCGACAACACAAAGTTGAACAATATGGGGGAAAAGGGATCCCCTTGCCGCACCCCACGCCAATTACGGAAGAAGTTCCCCACTTCTCCGTTGATAGTAATAGCAGTCTGGCCCCCCGAGACCAGCCCCATCGCGTGATGCACCCAGCCTAGGTCAAAACCCTTCCTAAGCAAGACCTCCCGCAGGAAGGGCCATCGAACGCGATCATGCCTGCCTTTAATGAAAGTCGATTGTGTCCTACTGGTCGTGCGGTGAGCGATGGGTGAAAGGCGAATCGCATAGGCTTTGGCAACAAATTTAAAAATAACATTGATTAGCGCAATAGGCCTAAACTGTCGGATATCCTCTGCCCCCTGGACTTTGGGAATGAGGGTCAGAACCCCAAAATTTAACCTAGCCATATTTACCCTCCCAAGGGCAAAATCATTGGCAATGGCCAAGATGAGGGGTCGTGCAAGCCCCCAGAAGCGCTTAAAGAAGCCCACCGGGAAGCCATCAGGGCTCGGAGCCGTATCCACCTTCATGCTTGCTAGGGTCTCGTCTAATTCCTTCTCTGTAAAGGTGAGCATGAGTGAATCGTTTTCCTCTCGAGACGCGCCCAGACGCATGCCAGAAGTGTGTACTAAGAGAGAACAAGCCCTGTTCTCCTTCCTCGCCAAGGAGGTCCTGGTAGAAACCATAAATGTGTTCCTGAAGGGCTCTAGGCTCCGAGATGATCCCCGAATCAGTTGAAAGTCTAGAGATGGCACACTTCCTTCGTCTACCGTTAGCTATAGCATGGAAATATGCCGTGTTGACGTCCCCCTAGAGCAACCATTTCAAACAGCTCCTCTGCCGCCAGTACACCTCCTCCACCACTGAGATGTGGATAATGGATAACTCTCAATGCACGAAAAACAGCTTTTCCTCCATTTGACTTAACGACCATGCGCTAGACTGACAGCATCATGGCCCCGATTATCACTGTTAAATTGACAGTGTTCACTTAATTTACTGTGCGCGAAGACGGTCACTCATATATACTAGTTTCTTAAATGTACGGAAGGGATGGGACGTTTTGCGTCGTGATATGACATGCTGTGGTGGTCAAGTCCTTTTTTTTAGATGCCGTGGTTGACAAGCCGAACGAACCATATTTCAGCTCCAACTGGGCCGACATAGAAATCTATCTAATTAATTAGGTTTTCTGCTTAGCAGGACTCACGCAAAAGTTGCATGTTGGTATTTAGGAATTTACCTAATTAATTAGTAACTATTTTACCTATGTTCCACAATATAATGGCCTCTTTGGTTGAAAGGATATTTAAAGGAATTTCTTAGGATTCCAATCCATAGATTTTTTCCTATGAAGTCCATTTGGTTAAATCCTACAAAATTTCTATTGAATGTTTTGCCGCACTACAATCTCATAGAATCTCTAGCAACAGGTTTGATCTAATGAAAAAAATTCTTATGAGTCCATGAAAACTATGAATTGTACCCAACTCTTTAGAAAATTTCTGTGTTTTCTTGTGATGCAACCAAACAACTAGCATGACAGTTTCCTGTGTTTTCAGTTCCGTAAGATTTCACATGTCATGACATTCTATTTCTACATTTTTCCTAGTCATGTGGTTTTCAATTTCTGTGAACCAAAGAGGCCCCTAAGCAGTTTTGGTAGCCTTTTACCCTATGAAAACGGCTTAGGCCTATTTGGATTGAAGGAATTTCATGAAAATTTTGAAGGATTCCAATCCATTGGAATTTTTCAAATGCCTTTGAATCGTAGGATTGAGCAGACCAAATTTCTAAGGAATCCATTCCTATTCCCCTAGTCCATAGAAATCTCAACATGAGCTAAAATCCTCATTTTACTTTTTCTTTGAAAAGTCCAATGCCACTTACACTCTTTTTTTTCTTTGAGGGGTCAATGCCACTTACACTCTATCTTTATCTATTCTCTCCGCGTTCCCTATCTCTATCTATTCTCTCCTTATTCCTACAAAGTTACAGTTGCACCATCCAAAAGCATTGTTTACTAAATTCCTATGTTTTGAAATCCTGTAGGAATTGAAGTGTTTGATATCTCAATCCTTTATTTTTCCTATTCCTAAGTTTTAAAAATTCGGCAATCCAAAGAGACACTTATATTGTGGAGTGGAGGTAGTAATAAAGCTGTCTCTGTCAAGCTTCTTTGAGCACCTCTGACGCCGTTGGTACACATAAAGCTACGTACAATCGATCGAACAGCTAGCTAATCCACGGCCACAAGGGCAGTGCGTGTATAACGAGCTGGACAACAGCTTGGAACAAGTTAAAAGGCGTGCACAATTTAGCAAAAGAGTGTAGGCTCGAAACTTAATGATACCCTACCATAGTTTCAGTGAGTCGAGGTACAGTACCATCCCAGATTATATACAATAATGAGGCGGTGAGTTTAATGCAAGGTATAAGCTTGATCGACGGAAACCAAACTACTCCTATAAAATTAGGGAACCTACTATACATATATCAGACTGGTAGCCGTTTCTCTCAATGACCGCCCATGATATGAACCTCACCCACTTGGCAGATAACAAGTTCAGCGTTGAGGGCATCATATATGTTCCACGGAACCATCATCCATCAGTCAAATATCTCTTGGGCTTCAATTTTGCTGTGTTGTCTGCAAGATTTGGTAAAAGGTATGAGATTGTAATGTCTCCATCTTCTACCCTCAACGGCAAAAGTGCAAGAATGGGAAAAGCGTAGAATTGCAATATCATGCACATTGAAGAATCCTACACAACTCAAAGTTTGTTCGATTGCACCATAAGAAAAACTAAGATTTCTTTCCAAAAGGTGACTAACAAAGATTGTCCTACGAAATGTAATTCAGTGGAACCGTTAGGGAAATTTTCTTATGGGATACAACTCCATAAATGAAGCCACCCTCACAGAAAGATTTTCAGACATCTGGCTTCTGTAAAAAATAAATGGTTCACAATTTGCGCACAATAGGACAAAAAAAGTTCCAACGAAATCATTTAAATCAAAGAGGTCGTAAGTGCGAGCACTATCAGGGGAAGTGCACGAACGGCATGCATGAAACGTTTTCAAGAAAAACACAGCATGCACCTACTGTTCATCCTTGGAGATTCGGTAATACTTCTCGGCAAGCTGCCTCTGACCAATAAGCTGAGCAAACCTCTCGTCATGAGTGATTATAATCAGCTGGAAATTCTCCTGGCCTTTCCTGCTCTCCATTATTCTATGGTGCACACACAAAGATAGATTCAGGATTAGGGCCCAAAAGAAAGTTAATGGTAGGAGCTCCAAATGGTAATGATATTGCCATGTTAAACTCTACCTCAATAGGGCAGCAGCTAGGCTCTCTGCATTCGGTCCATCTAGATTGGTGGTTGGCTCATCCAAAGCTAATATACCACAATTCAGACAAAATGTTTCTGCCAGTGCTAGTCTGATTATAAGAGAAGCAAGCACCTGAATAGCAGTGGAAATAACTTTTGAGACATGATTCTGCAGGCCTATCGAGTTCACAAAATCATGCTAGCGCTACAATCGAACAGATTGTATTGGTTTAAACAAGAGTGCAGAAGAGATGTTACAGCAGCTGAAGTTAACACCGACACTAAGAAATCCAATAGAGTTTACCTTCTGACCAGCACTGCATCGTCCTCGCATTTCCAGCTCAGCACCACCATTTTGCATGAGAACCTAAAGGATAGTTCAAACAGTTAAATGTATCAGCAGTCCAAGCAAGTCAGTGAACATGTAGCTAATTTAAACTTACACGGTAACTATATGATCGAGTGCCAGCACCCTCAGAATCAGAATTGATGCTTATGCAATCTATATCTTGGCCTCTGTAAGTCTGCTGCCATAATTCCTTTATTATTTTATTGATCTCCTCCATTTTCATGGTATGGAACCGCATAAGAGCCCTACAGAAATACAAGTGTACCATTGTAAAGAACGTTTAATATGAACAACTACACACGGTACTAGCGGAAGGAAAGCATCCATATAATTTAGAATAATTTCTTAGAACTAACCCTTTTTTTGCCAAACTAGTAACAACCACTACCGAAATAGTAGCTTCACAATAACACCACACTGATATACCACGAAACCAGCACATTTTAGGTCAGTTGCCCCAATTTAAGAAAATCAGCACAAGAATTCTCTCATTTGCTGTTGAAGGACTCTCAGTTCTTACAAAGCGTGGTTTTCTGACACAATAACATGAAAAGGTGTAGTTTTAAGAACCAACTCAAAATGAAACATCCCACCCACGCACTCACACACGCCCACACACAAGAATCAAGAGCAATTCCAGTTTTAGAAACCCTGGTATTTTGTGATTAATCACATTGCTTAATAGGAGAGAGGACAGGAGCAGATATGACTGCTTTGCCGTTTTATCTTGGTTTTAGATTTTCTTAATCTATCAGAAAAAAGTGGGGCCTAATATTTAATATTTTGAAATAAGAGAGTAAAACTTAGAGCTTTTGTTGGCCCTTACTGACATACTGGTAGTGACTGGTGATTTCTAGGGTTAGGTCATGTGATCAACCATGGAGCCATAATAAGTTTATAGACCAACCAATTTACGCACAAGATCAACTGACACCATGTCACGTGGATGTAGCTTATGTCTGTGTCTAGAACTAGAGCCAGTGGTAGGTATTATAGTACCATCAACCATGCAGTATAAGCCCATTTTTATAGATTAATCCAGTATTGTGTTTTCCTTTATTTAGGGTGTGTTCGGTTCTACTGTGGATTCTGGCAAAGCTGCTGTGAGCTGTGAACTGTGACTAGGTTGAAAGTTGTTTGGTTGTAACAACTGTAAAACTGTGGTTTTGGATAATAGTATATGCAATACTCTTAAATCCTCGAGAGACGGGTTTATGCACTAGTTGCACGTAAAACACCATGTCACCAATGTTTACACTCACACATGTAACTGATCAATTTAAGGATTTTTTTTTTGCTATGTCGCACATGTATAAATAAAATAAATAGAAAAGTGAAGGCCTAGGATTATCTCAAAAGATATATGGCTCACACAAAAGACAATATGGTTCACACGATGATGCCCATTGCCAACCTACCTATACTATCCGCTTCTACCACCAATAAAAGTATCAGCTATTAGAAGTATTATTCATGGTGTCCTCTGCATGCATCCTTGCATTCATGATAGTTTTAATATTGACATTCTGTAGCACCTCGCCGCTCACAACACCAGAGCAGCCTTTGTATTTCATGGGAAGAAATTTGAATCCGAAGAAGCAAGGGATAATTTCGTTAACAACGCCAGCCTAACAACCCTAGAAGGACAGTAGATAGATGTTCATCATGCATCTCATGCATTCTTCGGCTTATATGCTCCGCAGTTTTCATAGATCGAGTGAAAAGTTCTGCGGGTGCCGAACCAAGACAAAAAACTGCATAGAACTGCACATGGATTTCACTTACTTCACACGAACCAACTCAAAATCCTCAGAAATGTAAATCCCTTCCGGTGGCATCAAAGTCAGCAGTCATCGCACATCAGATTTTTGTTTTGAAGTGCCACACCAGATCCTTCTCCATTAGGAATTGGGACTGGGGATGGCGCATGCCCAGCAATAGCAATTGGACCGCACGAAATGCCGACACGGGTCTGCACCCAACAACCTCAGCTCCTGCCAATCAAGAATGCGTACCTTGTTGGGAAAACAGTTCGTGTGTTTTAACGAGATCCCCAAGGTGAATAGTAGTCTTGATGTGAGACATAGAGGTGTTAGGCGCTTGCAGGCTGTTGGGAGGAGATGATGCAGGTGTTGAGAGGCAGCACGGCAGTCCATCCAGCCAGTGGTGGGCGACACCATTAATTTGGGGCGGGTCGGGAGGCGCTTCACTGTCTTGGGGCGGAGAAACAAGCTGTGGAGGCAGAAAAGCAGAGGAGAGTGGCCGAACATATGACGAGCGGCCGTGCGACGGCTGGACAGACAGGCGGGACGGCACAAAACCAACGCCATCTTCTTTCCTTCATCATTCGATGTGAGCAGGGAGGAGAAAACAAGGTTGCATGTTCGCTCGGGAGAAGAAAAAATAAACGAAACGGTACGACTTAACCAGTGGCAGTGGGTAATTTCTAGCAAAACTTAGAATCCGATGCGGTAGAAGCAGGGGTAGATCTGCTGTGTAAAGACACTACAGAAAGCAGGTCACGTTCGCAAAATCAGTGGTGAAAATAACTCGTCTGATTAGCTTTTGACCTTTTTTCCTAGGAAGAGGAGCCAAACGCAGCCTTAGTCACACATCTATACTTCTTATAAAGCAAAACCCCACTAAGTGTAATTAATATTTTTCTATCTCCACATGCAAGCTATCCACATCACTTGCTATTTTAGCCAATCAATTGTCCATGTCATTCCCACTAACAATAATTAGTAATAGTATATATTTCATGCAACCTATGCATGTCATCTTTTTTCAGCCATACAATTGTCCACGTCACTAATATTTAGTTCTCAAATATTGAACAATTTCACACGAATTAAATTTAGTGTCTCGACTATTGTAATCAACTGAATCTTGACAATTGAATATTTCATGTGTATTATACCCATTTCATTTACATAATAGTTTTTAAAGAGATTCCCGCTGCAACGCGCGGGGTATTCTTCTAGTATTTCTATACAAAACATGCCAATAGTCACAACTGTAATAACCGAAACTATGTGTGAATTTCATGCTTAGTGAAACTTGAAACATAAAGACAGGAGCACAATTTGCATGAAAATATGGAAATTGCAATGTTTTCAGTTAACAAGGTGTTTGAAATGCACAAAATTGACATGGACCGCTGACAGAATGTGATAATCTGACAGAAAATATGACATGGTGTGAAGAATAATGCTTTAAACGGCCATATTTTCAGCCTATTACTCTTCTACATTGAAGGAAAGTAAGTCTATCTAAGGCAAAGAACAAAAATATTACTTGTCGCAGTGAAGAGTACAATGTTTAGAAGTCAGTACAATCTCTGAGGTAACTACAGAAAATTCTTAAACACAATGGCTGGAAATGACAGCGCAAGGGTACTCACTTGTCCAAAGCAGCATATCGGTCCAAGTCCTTATTTGCCATCTCGGTTGTCTGCGACCACATCAGTTACTTTATCAAATAATAAGATCACAAAATCGCAGAAACTGAACCTCGAAGAGCATGACATCTACCTTAAGTTGGAGAAGTTGATTAAAATATCTCTTCTCAATATCCTTGTACTGCGTCTGTTTAAGCTCAAGCTTGTGCTTTGAAATATTACTTTGATAAACAGAAATTGTTCCCTGGCACCTATTATACTGCAAGGATTGCCACGAAATCAAATATCATGGTCGTCAGCCATAAATGATAGTCTCATACTAAGAAATAGCGTAAGATTATGGTCTGTACTTTAACTTTCAGAGTTATCACTTTGGTCCTTGTACTATGAAAAGGCCCATTTTTTTGTGCATTAGGGAATAATCAATTATCATACATCTTGCTCCACCAGTCTGGCCCTAACCGTCCCCGCCTGGCGCCCATACTGGGGGCCAGTACTCTGATGACACGCTAATTTATCGCAAGGACACAAACACATTTTCATAGTAACACCTAGGTGACACAACTCTGAAAATTGAAGTATGGCCATGCATTTTACTCTTTAAGAAATTTATGTATTATTATACCAAATGCATGTTCATGATACCCTTAAAAGGTATAAGAAGAGAAAGGCATCTTAGGAACTGTATCAATCATTTGGAATGAAATAAACACAATACCTCTGAAAGAAGCCTCTCTTTTTCTTGAGCATGACGCTTAAGATCAGCTTCTATAGTAGACATGCTGCCAATGGAAAGCACATTATCTTCAAGTAATTCAATATCATGAGTAAGCCGATCCACTTCAGCCTTCGTTTTCCTGTAGTTCAGGTTGTCATCAATGTTTCTTTTCAACTGATCTTGGGTCCGTAATACTTCTTTGCTCCTGTCTAGCTCAGCCGATATTTCTTGCTTTCTTGCCTCGTAATTTTGTAACTTCGACAAGTTCAGCGTATGCTTTTCCTGCAATTCATTAAGCTTCTCTACTTTCTTTGAATCCAGGTACCTAAGAGGTATTTTTGGGGCAAAGTAAGTAGTAAAAGTGGGACAAATCGAAAGAGCAGGAGTGAAAAAATATATACTCTTTTATTCGTTGGTTGAGAGTTCCGATTGCATCGATTTCTTGCTGAATCCCTTTTTCTATCTACAAGCTGATAATACTCCTGATCAAACCTATCCTTCAAAGCTTTATGTTCTTGCAACAAGCTGTCTTTCTCTTTGGACAATGGACCAAGAGCCTCTTCTAAATGCTGTATCCATGAAAAATAAAAAAATAGCATTATTATATTACTGTGCACAAGCGCAAGAGTTACTGTGTCACTGATACACAATACGACGCAGGAGTACAACAAAAACAATAATGAGGTCACGCCTTCAGGGTCAAAATCTAGATCGTATGTCACAAGTAACGTGCATGCACCCAGTACTTGCCAAATTTGGCCAAGTGAACCATAAGCCCAACTTATCAACTAGTTGGTGGCCTAAGCAGACGGTACTAGCAGAGTACATGATGGCAAGCACTTTCAGTTCCATATGAACTAATGGCTTACAACTGCACACGTTACTGTATCACATACATTTATTGCAAATGGCACATATAAATCACTGTCGTTGTTTATACAAGTTTTTCCAGTTGACCTGTGTTACGAGCTCGACTGTAAGGCAAGCGGGAATGGAGGTGGATGATGGTTTAGGGTTTGAGCACAAGGGGTAGTGAGGCTCGTCCTCATGAGCACGATGGGGTTCCTCCTGGCTATGACGCACTGAGCAACTCCGAGTTGGGGCAACAGTCGTAGGTGGTCATAATGCTGGAGTCTCCTCATTTTATAGAGAGCTTTCCGAACAATTTTGGCCAAGAGATAAAGAAACCAAATAACTAATATGATATGAAACCAAACAAACCAAAAATATTAAAGAAAATCCCACACAATACGAAACTAGAGATAGCTTGGGATAAGGACGCCTAGCAACTTTCGCTCATGCCATGGCCAGCGGTTTCTATGACGAGGTGGTTACAGGTGCAGGCCTGGAGCCTTCTCTGTAGGTCAGACCCCAAAACGCATATGTAACAACCGGATGCTCTAGGAGTCAGCATATACATTAATGGCGCCTCCCAGTGGCTTGCAAAGATAAGAAAAGTTACTCCTCACCTCAAATAAAATAAGATATCTCCGCTAACTACGACACGGAATGAAACGCAAATAGGGCATAATCTCAATAACACAGAGACTTAAGGAACCGTGTTTCCGTAAAGAAAATATAACTGGCCCAGTATTGCAGAGAAATGGAGGTAAAGTACCTTCTGATCTAGAATCAGTTGCTCTTTTTCCTCGGCAAATTGTAACAAATCTTCTTCAGCCTTTCTGAACTTATCCACTATATTTGAAGCACTACTTTTTCTTCCCTAAGAGCATGCCACCGCATCTGAGCATTTGAAAGATCCTCAGTAAGTATTTTTTGTTGATCCCTGAGATCATCCACTTCAGTAATCAATGTGTCCCTGCCAAGCAGATGTCGATAACCAACATAGGTGAGCTTCCAAGCGTAAGTTATGTTAGAAATAAGAAGAAAATTTGATTCAATTGCTTCACGGGTGATACACTGAATACTTGGCATTTGTACGCACAAACAGTTGCAGAATATGAAAGCTGAAACATTTAAACATCCTATAAACCTGTCTCTATGTGCTTAATTGTATACGTAACAGGCCAAATATGGATCCCTATACTAATATGAAACAGGGATTATCTTATAGAAACAAGCAGTCTCTATGATAATGCAGAATGCACCCTTCACCAAACTCAATTTATAAGCTATAAAACAGATTGATCAGGGTAAATGAGGATCCATGCAAAAAACGTGTCAGAGAAGTAATTTCCTCCTTTATTGGCAAACCTGGAAATCTTAAGCACCGGTACTTTTCGCAGGACCAACAAAAGAAACAATTATCGAAACAACTAAAACTGAGGAAATCTAGCCTAGATTTTGGTCTTCACTCTTCAAGAGAGACCCTTTTCGCCTCCCTTTTAGAATGAAAGTGGTGCTTGCAGGCTTGTTTTGTTGACAACCTTGTTTTGCAGATTACGTTAAGAGTTACCGCAAGTTTGTTCCACGTTGAAAATTAATACCTTGCCCTCAGCACAGAGTTCAGCTCCAACTGAATTTCCTCCAGAGATCTAACACCTTGGCCACGAGAATCAAGCTTATATTCAAGATCTTGGACTTCTGGTTCTAAGTCCTGTATTGCTTGCACATGACTGTCGAGTACGAATTGGATGTAACAAGCTTCCACTGCATCCCTTCCATTTTATATTGGGCAACAACGCTGGCAAGCTGCAATGCATCAATAATACAAGTCATAGCAAAATAGAAAATTAATCATAAAACATGGTTATAGAAATGGCACCTCTACTGCTGTGTAAGTAAATAAGGTATGATTTCCTCACCGGAACTGTGTTTGCAAAAGGTTCAAGTAAAATTTACCAAGTGACAGTGCTCCTATCTAACATGTGGGTGTGACCTAGGAGATGTGCGAACAAAATAATAATAATTTACTAACCCTCTGGAGAGGATGAAACATTCCATAGCCCAGTCTCAAAGAGCATAATATCTTCTCCAGTAGCAAGTTCCATACTTGTACAACAATTTTATAGATTGATTTACTACAAGTTGACACTTGACGTGGAAGAAAATATCACTAGGATTGTGCCTCAGGAGTGCGGAATCATTATCAGGAACCATAGTGGAGCTAAGAAATATTCCAGCTTGGAAGTAATTTGGTGAAGAGAAAAGCGCATGTCATTTAAGGCATTATGTTCTACTGTCTGCTATCCTTATTTTGTGTATGAGTTTAATTAAAATAAAGTGGTGTCAATAACAGATGACTAACATCTTCGCATGTTTGCTCCTTCTCACTCGCATCCGCCTCAAGTTGTTCCAAATCCTTCTCTGCTAAAGGTATAGTCTCTTTCCCCAGCTTCATATACTCATCATAAATCACACGGAGATCATCCAATTGCTTGAAAAAGTCTTCAGCGTCTGATTTCACCATTTCCAGCACTTTCATGTGCTCTGCGGAACTTGTACCTGTTGTCCTTTGCTGAAAGATGCAACATAGAATAAACAATAGACGTCCATCATATGCACAAAGCAACTCTAATTAAACGTAAAAGGTAGCATGCTATTAATTACTAGATCACCCACCTTCTTTACAAACCAGTCCTCTTCATCAGGTGTGAAAGCGCGATCACAACAAGGGCACTTGTGAGTATCACGGGCAATTTTTTCATAAGGGTCATACATTATTCGCATTCCCTTTGCAAGATTGTACTGACTGCATACAGGCAGAAAGCACTGAATTTGGGCATCGGCATGTGGCTTACAGAAATAGCAACAATTATGGATACTACTTTCTGTGTTTATCTCTATCATCCATGGCATCCTTCAGGATCTTGGGGTACGTGTTGATGTCAACAGAAACCTTAGTAACGGATTGAAGTTTCGAGTTGAGACTCTTTCCTTTGACTACACGAAAGATTAACATTTATGAGTGGCATTCAATATGTGTCCATAAGACAGCACAGTATTGACGGACTACATAACTAAAGCATATAGAAGTTTTTGCTTAGATTTTTCGTGCATATCAATGTAACCCAGGCACTTGAACATTGACATAGGTGTGCAAGCCAACTCATGCTTCAATTTAGCCCAGGTAAATAGATAAACTAACAGTTTGTGTAACGCATTAGTTGGCTACTGCATTCATTAAACTGCAACACTAGTTATCCTTACCGGCTAAAAAGAACACTAGTTACCCCTGATTCCTATGTAGTGAGGATTAAGAATGTAAATTGTAGATTAGCCAAATTGTATTTTAGGAACAATGTCTATTGCATACATCTACTTAGTTCGCATTGAATCTGTCATCGTTTCAAGATAGCATCTCAGCAAGATAATAAATCCTTAACAGCAAGGAGAGTGTGCACGTCTCAGATTTGATTTTCCCGATTTCAAACATAATGGAGTTTTTACGTGCCAAATTATGTCAAATAAAGAATCACCAAGTTGGTACAAAATAAGTAAGTGTGGAGTGGCCATATCTAAATTTACCATCCAATTCTTTTTGAAACTTTGACAATCGGCTTTTAGCACCATCAACTTTCATCCGTGCAAATTTCAACTGTTGTTCTGCTTCTTGAGATTTTGAGTTCCGTTCATTGTAATCCGCATCTTTAGACCTGAGTCAAGTAAAGTTGTGTGGTGCCATTAGCATACAAAGCACCAGAAAATATAAGTGCCTCATGTATTATTATTGCCTTTGTGATGGCAGGATGAAAGCATAATACTCTACTAGTCGAGAGCATGTTGGGTGTGCACAATTACATGTACCATTGTTGCATTGTCAATATCAGGGTAGCATAACATGTTACTAGTTCAAGCACAAACTGTGTGTGGAGGCCTAAACGCAGCATTAACAGACTAAACCCTTGAAATACGCATCCATGTGTATGTTCTATAAACATAACAGACTACTACCGGTCCAGTAACCACCAAAATGATGAATAGAAGATCAATTGCATCGAAGAAACAGTCCACATATTACAGATTTACATTGGCAAATTCATTTTGAATATGAGTGGAAACAGGACATATTATGGTCTAGAAATTCATTGGGAGAGATGATTAAACATATCGATAAAGCACTTGGATACAAACCCAAAAGCTTGAGTAATCTCCTTCTTGAGATCCTTTTCAGAAGGAACCCACTGAAGAACTTTTCTAATTTTGTCCTTGTGTTCATCATATCTGCATGTTTATAGAACATGTTATTTGAAGAAAAAAATCACTGGATGAACTGGTATTGGAATATAACCGCAAAATCATAAAATATAGAGAAACTAAAGAGGGGGGATGGAACATACATCTTTTTACATTTTTTTTTGGAAATTTCCAACTCATCCTTCTTCATTTCTAGTTTTACTCTGTCATTAGAGTCACTAGTTATGTTATCCTTCTCCCGATTAAGGCTTTTATCTTCTGATCCACGGTATATATCTCTGTGCGCTTCTGACTTATAATCGAATCATAGTCTCTTTCTCCCAGGGCAAGTGTCTTCCTCTCAACTTCGATTTGCTGTTGAAATCACACGGATGGGAGAGCTTAGTTATCTAAATTAAAAATGTCAAACTGTCCAACACGAAACTATCTTTATCTTTTTTTGGTACTCCCTCGTTTCAGGATATGTCCTGGGCCTCAGGAAACTCCACTTCAATACATTGATTGAATCAAGAGGGTAAACATTGTCATTTTTTGACGTTGTACACCTATTTAAATGCTTCTGGAATCGCTGATTGGTTCTAGTATGTTATCTAAGATTATTTTATTTAAATTTTCTTAGATTAAGTCCTTTCTTGTCTGTGTGCAAGGTGGGCTGAGAACACATATAGTGAACTAGAGGGAGTAAGCAAATGATACCAGCCAATTACATCTTACATCAATGCATAGTTGCAATGGATTAAAAATAGTTAGGTCGAATAAATACCATATGCCGCTCCCTTTCATCAATACGGGCCAGATTATGCTTTGAAAGCTCCATTTCGGCAGCATCGCGTTCCTTCTCTTTATCTTTCATGCGCCTTAAAACACCTACCTGGAAGTGTTTAATGTATTTAAGAAATGGTATATGATATACCAGTTACAGAAGATCAGTGTACAAGCACAGTGTTCTTTCCATTACTAACCTGAGATTCTTTCTTAGATTGTATCTGGCCATCAACTTCAGAGTAGCGAGCATTTACTCTAAGATAACGTCCCCAAAGAAACTCTAATTGCGTGTCATTAGATTTCTGCTCAACAAAAGCAATTTGATCATAAGGACATACTTGATAACAAATCAGGTCTTCAGCATTGACTCATTAATAATTTACTGTCTATACTGGAGCAAATGCTTTCAGTATAGTATGGTAAAGGCCAACAACCTTCCTTGAACACTTTTTGAACATATATCATATATCATATAATCATGGATGGACTGAGATGCAATACAAAAATAGGCAACAAAATTACCAAGTTACTGCGCGCAAAATGAAGCGCTTACAATATAACACCCCAGAAATATAATGTTGAGCACGATTCCAAACAAAATCAGGAGCAAGTTCAGATGGAATTTTTACTTTTCCAAATAAATTCCAAAATACAAGGATGTAGTATTGTAACCTTCTTTTCCTGCAAATCGTTCTCGAGATTCGATAATCTTGCTTTAGTTCTGTTTGTAAGGTTCATGGCAACATCATCAGTAAACGGAGCATCAGGAACTGGCCCGAGATTATGTTTGGTAAATATCTTCCTGATGGCTGAGTCTCGTTTGTGCTTCACGGACATGTGAGCCTGAAAACAACATACATGGATTTAATCTCGTACCACACAATGTCCACTATTCCTTACGAATGGTAAAGCCAGCCCAAAGAAAATATGAAGTTTACAGCATTACTTCAGCTTCTGCCTGGAGCTTTCCTATTTCACGTGTCAAATCATTCATGGTCGCAGACAGCAAGGAGCTGTTTGTCTTTTCATCGTTCATCTCTCGTTCTAGTTTACTGATTTTCGTTTCCATTAATGTAATTCTTTCTTCAAATTTTGTTTGCCATTCCTTCAATTCCTCGTCGGTATCTAAAGGAAGCAAGATAAACAGTCAATATGCTGACAAGGAACCATTAGGCTCAGTGTGTGAATCCCAACAAAGACTGGGCTGACTGCCTACTACCAGCAATAATCAATGCAGCAAGTAATGGGCCATATTCTCTAGTAATATGAGTTCTTGTTTTTGGAAGCCAAGGCCATGGCCCAGGATGGTCATAACGACCGTCCGCCGTGATTAGGATGATGAGGAGTTGCTTACCTTCATTTTCCTCAGAAAGAGCAGCATATTGTTGCTGCTGAAGTGTAAAATATGTACTTCTAGCAGTTGCCTTGGTGCTAATTTGCTCCTGAAGTTTCCTCAATTCATCCATACTTGTTTGTGTACGAATGATTTTGTTTTCGACAGCCTGGATGTTTGTTTTCAGGTCCTCCATTTGAGTTTTCAAGGCATCTGACTTCTCTTGATCTTGTGCAATACTGTCACGAAGCTGCGAGCGTAGGGGTAATTAAACTAAACTCTCCAGCAAAAGTATAGAACAGATAGATTTCAGTGCAGAGAAAAAGTGTGTGCCGCTGCATGTGAACACTGACATGAGCTAGCAATTGCAATTGCAATAATTCGAAAAAGGTTGGCAGAATGGCAACAAACTATAAAAGGTAAGGGAACCATATCAACAAACAACAATAATGAGAAAATTAAAGGTCAAATTAAAGTAATTTGTGCAATGGCACGATATAAAGGTACTACTTGGACCATTGATTTCTATGATAACATGGTGTTACAGATCACACAAAAAGGAAGTGTATACTTCATGATGAATTTAGTAATGACAATTTCTTTCCTTTTCAAAATGTAATGCAAAATTCAAGTGGTACATTTATAATTTATATGTTGACGATCATACTTAAAAACGTCTGAACATCACAAATTCTAGGATGACCCCTATTTGTGGTGGGTAAGTATATTTAATAACCAGTGTGAGAAGGAAAGATATACATATGTTGTTGCTGGTACTCATCTACTATTTCCAACCGAAGTAAATGCCTCAAAATACAGGGCCCAGGAAGAAAATAAGAGTAAGAACAAGTACGACAACATTACAGCAAAGGCAATAGAACTGAAGTGGTCTACCGTCTACTAAAACCAAAGTATTCGAAAACTGCAGTATTTTCATGCCTAGGCAACAAATACTTCAGTTTTGGAAAAAGAGGTCCAGACCTCTTTTTTATATACTGCAAACTTAGTGCAGTTTTGTAGATACCGAAGTATATAATACTACAGTTTTTGCTAAAGCCAAACACCTTAAAGTATTCGAAACCATGGTAGTTTAAGAAAATGCAGTATTTTTAGAATACTTTAAAAAAAACTTTGCTGCCAAACACACCCTAAGTGTTTAAGTAAATGGGTATCACTCTTACAGGGTGTTATTTGTATATTCACCTCCATGAGTGTATGTACGTAATCCCATGGCAATAACACAAAATAGGATACTATAATCATATAATCTGGAATAGCAAATGAAAACATTTAAATAGAAGAATGAAGACGGAATAGAAATTGATGGGCAACGAAAAAAATCTTGGAAATAAGTAGAAAAGATAAGTGATAGAATCAGAAACTTCTGCCTGCATATATGAATTACAGAGTTTGCAGTTCTGCACCCTCACGGCTCGACCTCAAATCAGTAGCATAGCTACATAGATTAAATTTCTCTAAATCTTAAGAGAAAATTAGCTGCAGTACCACGCAAAACATCAATATTTAGAAAGATGCAAGCACAAACGGATCAGTAAGCCAGTGCCATCAAATGCCATAAGTTATTGACAACGCCATTATCATTAGGTTTTCAGTCTATTTTGGACACCAACAGGAACTTCTAAGAAATATCATATTTTCCCTATTCCCTTAGTGGCCTTTCTTGTTCTCTCTGCTACTTTGTTTACATTGTCTTCTTTGTAACAAACAATCAGCTGCAGTGATTCTTGAGTTGGTTTGTAATATCATTGGCGAAGCTGGTCCATTGCCAATGGCAGGTTTCTAAATACCAATGTTTGCAGTACCACCAGACTAATTTTCTACTTCTATATAGTGGCAGTGTATCATGAACAAAGATAAAATTACCCTGTATGCTTGGTCTTTAAGAGTCTGAAGATTCTCCAGCTTTAACCTAAAAGTCTTGATTTCTTGTGCTTGCTCCTTGTGAAGTTTCTTTATGACTTCGAGGGCTTTGGTATAGCTGTACATCGTATGGAAATTAAACACGTCACAATAATCAAATAAGAAAGTTATGGTATTGGTTGTCATAGCTTCTTAATTATTACTAAGTAAATAGCAATGCATTGATGTACCGGGTAGCAGAAAAGATGTCGTCAAACTTTTTCTTAAGTGTAGACGGGTCCTGCAACGGCCAATTGGACTCATCTTGGTGCACAAATATAACATTCTCCAGTATAGCCTTTGAAACACCCATTAGGGCTGGAATCTCCCTATCCATATCAGCGCATCTGTAGCTGAGGCAAACCTTCTGAACTCAACAATATAAATGAGGCTATGAGTTGAAAGAACTTTCAGCAGTATTCCAAAAAAACTAATAGCCTTCTAGTTATACAACTGAGTATTCCTACTACAAATTACTTAGGATAAATCAAAAAACAGTTGTGAAAATTATATAGTCTGTATTCACATGGATCTATATTTTCTGTGTGCAAGAATTGTGTGAAATTATATCGTCTATATACACATGTATCTATATTTTCTGAATTGTGTGAAAATTATATTGTCTACATTCACATGAATCTATATTTCCTGAATTGTGTGAAAATTATATTGTCTACATTCACATGGATCTATATCATCAGGGTATTCATATGTATCTTATGGCAATACAAATAGAGCAAGTTACGGAGTGGGCATGACAAGGCACTGTATTTTTATACAACTGAAGGCCTTTTGTGCTGAGTTTGGTATAACATGGAAATTCAAGCATAGCCCATATACATGTTGAAACAGCAGAATTAATATAGCTCAACTGCAAGAGGAGCATATGAATGAAGCGACTTAAAGGCCAAAGAGAGGGAAAAGAAAGGACCTCTCCCGTGTGTGGATTTATAGTCTGGAGGACGCTCTCGATTGCTTTAAACTCCATCTTTGACGCCTTCTGGGTAAGCTGGAAAGACCGGATGCAGACCACATCCTTTCCTGCCGCTGTCTTGAAGCGCAGCTTGATTTGCCCTTTTGTCTCTGTTTCACCTGCCACCTGAATAAGCCCACACAACCAACAAGTACAGAAGTAAGAACCAAATCTGAAAAGGAGTCGCAGAGTACCACCAGCCCCATTCCCAAATCAGCAAAACTCTCCTTGTCCAGGCCACCCTTCCCTGAATATTGAACTGGTGAGGTGAACAAGGGGTCACCTTGGGGTCGTGGACGAAGGTGTGGCCGGAGCGGGAGTTGGGGGGCAGCTCGCCGGTGCAGGACAGCTTCAGGCACTCGATGATCGTCTGCGGAAACAAACCCAAGAGGATCAGTCAGTCAAGCCGCGCGTGCGTCGATCTATCTGCCGGTGGAAGCAGAGGTACTAGCTAGATTGGAATTGGAATGGGTGGTGGGCGTACTGTTTTGCCGGCGCCGTTGGGGCCGACGATGAGGGTGAGCGGCTTGAAGAAGGTGATGACGTTCTTGTTCTCCGGGTCGAAGCTCCGGATCCCCTTCACCAGCATCTTGTCCACCGTGCTCATCTTGCCCCCGCCCCCTCAAAACCGATTCCTCCTCTCTTGCTTCGGTCCCGCTAGATTCTCCGCCGCCGTCCGTCTCTCGCGCCGATGCTTCGTCTGGCGTGCTACGGGAGAGAATCTACCACCACGGGCTGTGCAGCGGCGTTCATCTATTGCTCCGCCATGGACGGGGGGAGACGAAGGAGGCGGGGAGAATGGGAGATTTTGGCCTCTTCTGGGGTTTAGGGTTTGGACTTTATTTATTTCCATTTCATTTTATTTTTAGTTTTTTATAACCTTTATTTATTTATTTAAGGAAAGCGATATCTTATTATTCATTTCACCGTCTGAAAATTTATTCACTTTTTTTCTACAAATCAGTGAGCCTTATACGGCACGTTTATGTACTCCTTTTATCTCAAGTCGCGGCATTTTATAATTGGTCAAAGTAAAACTTTATAAATTTGATAAGTTTATAAGAAAAAATGTCAACACGTTAAATAAGTATAATTAGAATCATCGTGAAATATACATTCGCAATGAATGAATTTGATTTTGTAGCTTGGAATATTTCCGCCTACATTATTTGATCAAACTTTACAAAAATTCAAAGGACAGATTAAGCTGGTTCTAATTGGACTTTTCTTTATTGTAGGTTGCTTGAAAACCATGTAGTTTGAACAATAAATTTCACATCGGTATAAGATAAACACTAAAGATTGTAGCCTCTCGAGAACACGAACAAAACGCAAAAGGATGCACGAGGGGTTGTTTTGGATCGCAATTCACAACCACAAATCTAAATTACTCTTAGGTGGACCATTTCCCTCACTCGTGGACTGGCCGGACCAATAAAATCCCGAAACGGAGACATATTGGCGAGCGCTCGGTACAATCGTTATGAGGGAGAGATCGAGACGGTAGAATCTGCACGGGGAGAGACCGAATCAATGGAATTCCAATACACAAAGAGACTAAGCACAAAGAAGGGTCTTTATATAACTTGATAGACATCTATAAACTGAGATCTTTGTGGAGTTCGCATAGATATCAAGGAGCAGATGCTTTAGAGTTTCATATCTATTCTAACCCTCAAACTGAGGGGGAGGGTTCCTATTTATAATTTAGGACGAAAAGGTAAACATACATGGGTTAGGGGCCCAAAACTATTTACGTGGAAAAGGGGGATTGGGGTGATCGATATTCCCATGTCGGATGCGCGCTGAGTCACAATTCTCCTAGGCCTCGAAAAGTCCCAATTATCCCCACGCAAAAATCCCTTGGCGGTGGCAAAGGGTGCAATATTTTTCTAAATCGACCTAGCTATAATAAAGGGAAATAATTAAAAATTAAAAATAACGTACCATACCATCACCACCGACTCAAAATTAATACTAGTGTATATATAAAGATAAAGATACACTATGATGATGACCTTATAGATCACATGATGAATGCTGGCTACTTCATGTGAATAAACCTTCGGTTATTGAGATTAACCAAATGCGTAATTATTTTGTAATTGGCACCAGACTCTGTACATAAATAATCTTTCTATCCGAATACCTTTAACTTAAAAAAGAAATGTAAATTTATTCAAAAGTCAACTTATAATAAGTTTGAACAACCATATTAACGAAAAATATAAAATATTTAGAGTATCAAACTAATACCAATAAACCTCATACAATATATTTTCATGTATGTTTATTAAATCTTGTGTATGTGAAAAGTCCAAGTATAGGGGCTACATATAGCCTGATTTTTGAAAATTCTGAAAACACCATTTTAAAGTTTAAAAATAACCTGAAAATAATTTAGATAATGATAATTATGTATTCTTCCAACATGCAACATCTCAATTCGAAACACTTAGTATTTGAGCCACACAAAAAATTTAAATCTGACAAATTTGGGAGATTCAGATTAGTGTACTCTTCACTACTTAAGATATTCAATTTTGCCATTTTTACACAAGCTAGAATACACTGCATTTCGAGTTGGAATTTTGTCCATTGATAGAATACATCATTGTCTCCATCTATATTTTTTTCAGAATTTTTTGAAACTTAAAAAATATTATTTACTTTTTTTTTCAAAAAAAACGGCTACATGTAGCCCGGGCTACAAAACGCCACTCTCCTTGTGTATGATCCTATTTTTATATATATAATTGGTCAAATGTATACTGTGTTGACTTTTGACTAAAATTATAGGACTTATTTTATGCAATGGACATAGTAATACTACGTGGTAGTAAGAATTCCAGATATATGTTGGGATATTTATTTTTGGTCAAACTTACGAATATCTCATAGTTTGGTTTTTGTTCTTAGAATGGATCTTACTATAAACCGTGTACAAAACTTATATTCATGAACGATTGCGACCTTTAAAACAATCTAAATAGTCGTGTATAAAACTTATTTTCATGTGGGAGAACTGTGACTTTAAATAATACTTTGTCCATATTTACATGCTTTTCAAGGTAGAAGTTTGACCATTAGTTAATCAATGAAATATGGATTATTTATGACGAAAATTATATCATTAAATTCGTATTCGAATATTTTTAATGGTATATTTTTATAACAAGTGACACATATTTTCTTGCTCAAATCAGTGGTCAAACAAATACGAAAAACGAGGGCAACATGCATCGGGAGTAAAGATTTATGAGATCTTCTAAATAAGTCAAGAAAATAAAGTCGATCTTTCGAGTGGACTTCAACAATTTGAAGAACATAGTTTCTGATAAAACGGAAGTCCATTGCATTGTTTTGGGACACGACGTTTTGGTTCATGGGAGCATATCCCCATTGTGCAAAATGCATTTTTTGGGATCAAAATGTCAAATGGCTCAAGCCTTCACGTATCGAAGGTGTGGAGCGTAGGAGCCAATGATGCTCCAGGGCAATATTACTCATAGCCTCATCGCGCTAAGTATGGCATATTGGCATCACTTTCACCACAGATACCAGGAAATGGAAAATCAGCATCAGCACAGCCACGACTACTACAGCTGGATATCCACGCAGATTGTGTTTTCGTGTGGTGCAGAGCCGCGTCAACAAAACAATGTGAACTCAAGGTTATATGATCAAATAGTTCAGTAAATCCAGTAAAAAACAGTTCAGTAAAAGGGAAACAGAGTACATTGTGGCAAGGTTCACTTCCAGCAATCGAATGAACTAAAGCACGAGCATCATATTATTGGGCGGACCGACCGAATATAAATTCTAGCAACGTAAATGGAGTACCAACATATTATTTGGTAGTAATAGGGTATCATCATTCGGGCACCACAACCTATGGCATCAGGCTTTGATGGTCACACTGCACAGACATAACCCCGACGGCTTGAGCTTTGACGTGCACCATTCGGATCCTGTCGGTGCAGCAGGATCATACATCAGCGTATGGTATCCGGGTTCTTCTTCCAACGAGAAGAGCAGCAACTTACCCCCATGTACCCCAAGAGAAAACCGTGTGCTTGAACTACCGGTGAGCGGCACTGGGACCTTCTGCCAGGAATGATCTGCTGGGTTGAAAATCGCCAGTGACCTCTGATTCTTCCATTCGATGCAGAACAACCTCTCTCCAAGAGCAGCATGAGCCGTGACCATCACACAGCCGTTCTTCATCTCGCCCCAAGCATGGTTCTTTGTATTGTACACGTCAACAAAACGGGAGTTACCGATTGTGAAACTCGAACGACCACCCATCACGTACATCTTGCCTTCAAAGCTACACCCAAAGCAACCCCATCTTGGCCTGCGAAGGCTCTCGATCAACATCCATTTATTTTGTTCCGGGTCATAAACTTCTACGCTAGATAAACTGTCACCGCTGGGACCAAATCCACCGGCAACATATATCACACCATCGACCTCTGCACAGGCAAAATCACAGCGAGCCACATTCATCTTAGAAATGGAAGTCCACCTGCAGGATGAGAGGATAAATGAGTTAATCATAAATTTCATAAAATGCTAAGGAATTGATTAATATTCTGCATTTTAACACCTCATATGTCAACAAGTTATTATTGCTTATTCAGATTACTTGGAAACAAGTTTATAATTTTGAAGTTAGTGAGACTAATAAGATCAACTTTAATCAAACAATGGTTTACACTTCTGCTGATGCATCTGAGGATCCAAACAAAACATACCTGTTGAGGAAAGGATCATATTGGTAAACCTCATCAGAGACACATGTCTTCCCATGGTCAGCAGCATAACCAGCAATAACAATGAGCTTCCCATTAAGGACAATGACACCAAACCCAGCTTTGGTTGGTCCAGGCATAGGTGGAAGAGGGGTGTTCTTTTGCCCTTGGCACTCCAAAACCTCCCAGTGAGACCCCTTTGCTCCAGAATCAGCGGTCAAGACATACACACACTCCTCAATCTTTCCAACCTCTTTCCTAACAACAATAAATTCTTTGCTCTCTAGGAATGACATCCACCTCTTGGACACTCCACCCATGACAGGGAAGTGACTTCGAGGAACAAGGGAAAGACATATCTTTGCCAGGTCTTCTGGCAAGCCAGGTATTAAAGCACAGTACTGCTTGCAATCTCTTTTTGGCCTTGTTGGAGCCTTGAGCTGCATTGTAGCACGGAGACACGTCTTTGGTTGAACAAATTGTTCCCGTGTACCAACGAGTGTAAGCATTGCAAAATGTGGCAGCAAGCAGCTTAATATATGCCCCCCCTTGTTAGCCAATATAACGGACAACCTTTGGCTTACTTATGGACCTTATATGCTATAAGTAGCAATGACTCGAATGGAACGATTCGTGGAATCCGTCTCCAATTTGAATGGTAAGAGACAAGGGTTTGAATGATGCAGAAATTAGGTTTTTCAACTTTGATGTCCCTGTTTTAGTTATTCTTGCTGTTTCAAATGCCATCCGATGAGAATTTTTGAAATGGTTCTCCCTTATGGAATCAGCACTTGTCTCCTTATTGATGAGGTAGAAACCGTTGCTTCCCTTACACATTGCCTTAATATCTACAGAAATACTGAAGAATCAGCTCAATCTGCACAGTTACAGTTCCAAGAACAAATAGGTGCAAGTTATATATACCTTTGGCCATATAAATTTTATTGCTATTAGCCAGCAGTAGCATCCATTTCCGCAAGTCTAAGTGTCTGCAGTCAGCTTACAAAATCTCAGTATATCACTTTGTTAGCATCAAATAGGAGCAGTGGAAGCAATTATACTAGATAATCTGTGATACTATCCGGAAACTACGAAGTAACACCAGTGAGACAACATTCATGGCAC
Organism: Poa pratensis; assembly: GCA_947311845.1. Taxonomy (NCBI): domain Eukaryota; kingdom Viridiplantae; phylum Streptophyta; class Magnoliopsida; order Poales; family Poaceae; genus Poa; species Poa pratensis. Next base: position 28,630,637 of record CAMZMU010000110.1, on the reverse strand, counting down.
AACTTTCTTAACTTCTATGACACCCTGTGTGAGTATCTTTAATCTCAAATCAAATGGACATTTTAATGCTGCCATGGTCTTCATATGAGTAATTTCTTAAAATGCATATGTTCTAGAATTGAAATGTACATCTAAATCTAGCAGGAACTAGTAATTCATGAGGTTCGACACTACCAACAACAGGCAGAACTAACTATTGAATACCATATTGAGGACTATGTAGTGTACCGTAAAAAAGTAATCATCTATGGCACGACAGAGCAGAACCCGATGCACACGTACATCTTTTCGTACCATGTAGTGAAACCCAATCCTCTCAAAAAAGATTGCAACGTTTAAGATAGACTAGCCAAACAAATCTTAACTTGGGCACAGTATGTTGGCTAGCAAAATCCCTAAAAAACGGGTCAACTCTGAATCATGGGTGGAAATAAATCCTCATTCGATCATGAATGGATTTTTCAGGAGTCAAGAGCTAGAGTAGGCACCAAGTGGAAGCCCAGAGAAGCTAAGGATGAACTACGGATCTCGAGTCACTTCTTTTTTAACAAATAAATAGAGCATCTAAATAATAATCATGGCCTCCTAGAAAGTTGGAGCAGCCGGCGTCAGATCTACTTGGAACCAAGAACTCAAATTAACACGATAGCATCAATAATTAACCATAGATAACATAAAATGGCTATGGGGGATCTGAGACTCGACCACGATAGCAGGCGACCACGATGATAAATCGGTGAGAGGAACGCAGATCTAAACGGATGCAGAAGAAGATGAATCCAATCATCCGGCAAACCCCCATGAGCTGACAACGAACATAATAGGGAAATTCTCGACCACAGCAATCCGTTACATGCTGACGCCGATCAGATAAGCTAAAATCGAAACAGGACTCAATTCTTTGCACGGAAACAGAAACGACATACGGGGTCCCCAATCCAACGAAGGGATGTACCTGAAATAGGAGGCGAATCCAACGAATCCCGAGCTCTGACGAGCAGCAGCAGTTGCAGATTGGGGACACAAGGAACACGAGGGAATTGGTGTAGGAGGATACAAGAGTGGGGAGGGCCTTTATATATGTAGATCAGATGACGCGTTTGTGGAAGATTACACCTACCGTGGGGAATGATTGGACAAGGAACCATGACGCTCCCCCATTTCCTGGATTGGAATCTTTCCAACTGGGTCCAGTTGCTTCATTTTACCAAGTATGTTTTTCTTCTTCCATAAATCTATTTTCACGGATGAAACTGTCTTATCTCCAGAACGCGTTATCTGCCGTTGGATAGAAGCTGACACGTCGTTTTCCGTACGATCGTCACACCCTTCTCGTCTCTATCCTTCCAATAATATCTAGATGCAATCCAATCGATTGAGACTACCATCCCCTCAAAAGAAAAAAATCGACTGAGACTGCCATAGTCATAGTGGGTATCATAAATAGTACTCCCTCGAGTGGAAATGATTATATATGATTATATATACATCTACATACATATGAATGTGGACAAAAGCTAAAACATCTTATATTTATGAACGGAGGGAGTATTTGTCTATATATGGATGTGTCTAAACGTATTTTAGTGTGTAGATACACCTATATTTGGACAAACATATGTCAACCATTTACGATCGGAGGGAATATTACGTATACCAAATGATAAGAGAGATGATAGCGGTATTACATGCGGATACCGTAAGACTAGTCACCGTGGGAGTAACATGAGTAGTAACATCACCGCCACGTAGGTAAAACATCTGATGTGGCGGGTAATTAATGAGAAGAGATGGTTGTGGTAACATAATATGTTATTATCGTAACATAACACATTTCAAATCAAGATGTGTATATAACCTAATAAATAAATTTGTGCATGACACTACAAACATGTTACTATCCACTATGAAAGTAATAACTGAGTAAGTTATTTCTCATTGTGAGCAGCCTAATATAACACATTCAAAGTCAAATTGAGTGTACAATCTAATAAATACAGTACAACATGATACCGCACATATACACATATGTTATAACTGACCGTTATGAAAGTAATAACATAGATTATCATCGGATGTATGTGGAAATCCACTTTTACTGTGTTTGGATGTAGAAAAGTTAGGCTGGAATTGGCTTTGTGGAATTGCTGGGCCAAATTCACCTGTTTGGAGTGGTCAAGAAATTGGGTCGTGGAAACGGTGAGCAATTCCCAGCGCAACCCCGCGTGCCTGTTCGCTCGCTCCAGTCTTTCCCAGCCCGCACCCTCGAAAATGCACGGAAAGTTTTCTCGCTCGGCCTCGCGACTCGCTCGCTCGCTCCCTCCTCTCTCGGCTCGCTCCCTCCGACGCGAGCTCTCAGTCGAACCCAGCGGCGGCGCCGGCCCTGCTGAGCTCATCTCGACCTCTCTCCTCGCCCTCCTCTCTCCCTCAATCCCGGCGGCGCCGGCAGGTCTGGTAGACCTAGATCGGCGGGGATGGGTAGCGGCGGCGGGGAGGGGAAGCGGCGGCGGGATGGGAACGACGTCGGTGACGGGATGGGCACGACGGCGGACGGATGCCTTCCCTCTGGCCTGACCCTCCTCTGGCGGACGCGGATGGTCGACACGGAAGTGAGGGCGGCGCTCGACGGCGGACGTGAATTGGATGTTGTTTCCTACATCCAAGCACAGTGTTTGGGTTCCGGGTGCATATGCTACTACTATTGTTTTCAAAAATTTAAAAATATGAAAACAATTTGAAAAAATCTAAAAAAAATTAGGCACAAACATATGCAAGTTTTCAACATCGTGCAAAATTTCGAAAGGAAATGACACTTTCTGTGGTCTGTGCAAAAAAGATAAAATCTGATCTGTAACTGAACTCGAAAAAACTAAATTAAAAAAGTAGAAAATCCCTGATTCAGCCAAGGCCCAACCCAACTAAAGTAAGAACCTCAATTCCGTGGGAGCTTAGTGGCAAAACCTGTTTGTCGCATCATGCGGGAGCGTTACCGCTCGGCGCAACCCATGAGGTTCACACTTTCTTCTGTTTGTTTAATTTTCTTTGATGTTTTTTTTTCTCTTTTCTGTTTTCCCAGATTTTTTCTGTTATTTTCTCTTCATAAGAACAAAAAAAAATCCACTAGTTCAAACAGTGACCACTTGTTCAAATATTTCCATTAGCGGATTCAAAATATTATTCACGATGTTCAGAAAAGTTCACGAAATTTTGAAAAAATGTCACGGATTCAAAAAAAAATCACGTGATCCTAAAAATAATTCATGTGTTTAAAATAATTTCATGTGTTTATAAAATGTTCACGGGTTCAAAACAAAATCTCGTGATCCTGAAAAAATGTTCATGTGTTTAAAATATGCTCACGCGATTTTGAAGAAAAAAATGCTCACATGTTCAAAAAAAATCTTGTGATCCTGGAAAAAATGTTATGGGTTAAAAAAATCTCAGGTTTAAAAATGTTCAGAGGTTTATGGGTTCAAAGAATTTTGTTCCCAGCTTTAAAAATATGTTCACGGTGTTTGAAAAAAATGTTCATTCCCCTTTTTATTGTTTCGTGAACTTTTCTCGAGATACGTGTATAAATAAAATTCAAAAGTCTTTAAAATTTGTTTATATTTTACGAATCATGTTCTATAGCCAATAAAAATGCTTACATGTTAAAAAAGGTACATTCATACATTTAAAAAATATATTCACAAGGTTTTGGAAAAAGGTACGTTAACGGATTGCAAAGAAATCACGGGTTGCAAAATAGTGTTAAGAAAAAATACATTTAAAATCACTTACACAGAATAAAAAATATGTTTTGAAAATTTGTTCATACAACTTAATTTTTTTAGTTTGTCTAAAATGAAATATTTTCCTGGCACACAAGATAGCGTCAAATAGTTAAATATAAATTAAAAGAAAAATACAGCCGATCTAAGAGAAGCAGGCGTGGCACTGAACACATATCTATATCTCCACTACTAATAAACAAGCAAACTTGATCTTTCCTATGGCCACCCCGCAGAAGGTACACAGGTCATGTTCCACCTAACGATGAGGCCCACGTACCGTCTGGATTTGTCAGACGGACAGCCAGAAAGACGTCTAGCAATTTCATCGGGCGGACCACCATCCGAACGGACGAAAGATTCCGCCAAATACGTGTTCCATGAAACGTACTGTGCTCCTCTCCTCCCAGTCTCCCACGGCCGCTCTCCTCCACGATTTCCTCCTTGAGTCCATCGCAACCTCCTCCACGATTTCTCCGTATCCCACGGACGCAGACGATGGCGTGCGCGACGAGGACGGCCACGACCACCACAAGGGCCTGCACGCGGTTGCAGCCCCTTGCACGCCGCCACACGACCCCGCGCGCATCTCACCCCAGCCATTGGCCGCCGCCCAGCCTGCCGAAGCTCGACCCACATCCTCCAGCCCCTGTGCTTGCAGCCGCCGACACGGGGAGATGAGACCGCCGCTCTAGCCGCAACACACATTTATCCCGCCGGCCTGAAGCCCTCACGGTCCCTCCTTGTGTTTAGTGGCTCTGTTTTGTTTCCTGTATCTGAATCCTGCAATTTTGGGTCATACTAGGTTGCAGTAAGGAAGGACGAGTAGACGTTGGAGCTGCACCATATAGATTGGGAACCTTCCAGGGATATCATGGAGAGAGATGGATGATCTGTTCAACAAGGTTGGCATTTTACTTCCATTTCACGATTCCCGTACATCTTGAAAATATGGAAATAATGACACCCTAAACTGTAAAAAACTCAGGACTTCGGTTGTAGTTACTGAATTGTTTTTGGAGCTTATACACTGCCGCTTATATGGAGTAAGTACACCTTAACGTCTTGATATATTCCCTGTACGCTGGTTGTTTGTGCAAAAGCTTAAACACCACAATCAGTTAGTTGAGTTCTTTAATCTGTCATCTGCATTTCCACGTGGTGGATTGAGGTTCTCAAATAACAGACATGTAAGGTTTTCAGAAAACGTGATTATGCTCAGAACTTCATTTTTTAATCTGATCCAACTTTTCTTTGTAAATTCACATAGTTTAACATGACGCAGAGGATTCAGGTTGTAAAAGAAATGATGCAGAGGATTAAAGGTCCCAAAATATCTGTGAGTCTCTTGGTTCTTCTATCTATGCTCACTATCTAAGCTTGCATCGTTCCAATTCAACCGTATGGAAATTGCAACTCACTGAAGGAGGAGGGATTCATAAGATCTGGTCGATACCCGAGGCATGATACTTCCGACAACGTTTTTTTTATTCCGCGCAAGAATTATAAGATGATGAAGATTTAGCATTTCGAGTTAAAAAGATGATGAAGAAACCATAGAAATTGCAACTCATTGAAGGAGGAGGGATTCATAAGATCTGGTCGATACCAGAGGCATGATACTTCCTACAACTTTTTTTATTCCGCGCAAGAATTATAACACGTGTGTTGCACGTGCACGATTACTAGTCTATATCTATATCTATATCAATATAAAAAAAGCAAGAAGGGGGCAGATCCAAGATATCACAGCCATCAAACTCATATCTAAGGGCTCAGTAACCGCCCGTCATTAGCGGTAAAACAAGGCGGAACGGACAACTAACTAATCCGAAACAAGGCGGAACGGACAACTAACTAATCCGGAACGCTAAAACAAGCCAGAGCGGAACGCTAGGCTAATTCCTCAAAAAAAACACACATCGCCAGAGAGCACATCCATCCCCAACCGCCGCCTGCACGCCCTGTCCACGCCGCCGCACTGCCCGGACGAGGACGACGCCTCCCCCGCTGCACTGGCCGCGCCGCCGCACTTCCCAGACGTGGACGGCGCCGCCGCACTGCCCGGACGTGGACGGCGCCGCTGCACAGCCCGCGGGACGCAGTCATCCGTCACGGCCCTTGCGTCCGGCAACTGGTCGTCCCCAACTCGATTATAGCGTCTCCTTCGTCCGCCTGCTTGCAATGCAGGAAATCAAGGTTTGTATGTACTTCACTTTTCTTAAAATCCATTTATTTGGAATCAAGATCAGATTCAGTTTCAGAAACATAGTCTGGCAAACAAGATGTATACATGTGAGTTCGTTCAAAACATCACTATTGGCGGCTGTTTGGGAAAACGATGCTTCTGGCTGGTTTGGAGTATGACTTTGCAATCGGAAGCGAGATGTATTCTGGTTGCATAAAAGGAATTTACGTTTCCTAGCTGAAACCAGATGGTTGCCCTTATCTGATATGCATTTTGTGCAGGCACAGTCAGATGGATTTTTCTGAACCAGCATGTCCGAAACTTTCTAATTGATAATAAATGTCTTTAAAAATTAGACCTTTAAAAAGTTTTCATGATTTTAGTCCAGCAAAAATGACTTTTTATAGTTTTTTTTGAAGTGTAATGGCTTTTTATAGTGAACTTTCTTACATGAAGCCATGAAGGATAGATCACCTTTTAAGTGTGGAAAGAAAATGTTTTCTTCTAGATATTATATGGGAACCTGAGGGGAGTACACGCACATTTCATGGTTTTGTTGTCAGTTATCTTTCTTCATTATTTTGCTTGCCTTTGTTTTGGTAGCATGACTATTCCTTGAATAACATAACAAATCCAAACCCATAGGTGCTAATACATTGTTCTATATTCAGGTTTTCAGGCTGTGAACACCAATTGCTGCAAGAAAACAATAACTATATCGTGGCTCCAATTTACTGTGATCAATTCACAAACCCTACTCCTCTTTGAGAATAAACTAGGGCCCATTATCTCCTTCTCTGATCATATGAATCACTTAAAGCCTTCTATCTTTGTAGAGAACTCCACGGTTTGTTTTGCTACTCTTTCTCAAAATCTGCACGTTTAGCTCTTTGCATGATTGTGTACGATGTGTTGATTCTCGAAAAGTATTGATTGATGGATACTCTATGAGATATTGAGTAGTTGGTCGGCCTTCAGATTTGGTTATAATGATTAGTGTGGTGTGCTGGTCTAGCAGCATAATCCTAAAATCTATGTGCACATCCCAAATCCTTGCTGAAACTTTCCACACCAAGTTGTATATTTTTGCTCCAGTTATCATTCTTATATTGTAATGTTTTCTTACTGCATGACAAGTTAGTTTTGAACCGAACCCAAAATAAATGGCACATCTAATATTAGTAGGAACATTTTTTTATTAGCTTATATTTCCTTGGTCTCGATTAGTATATGCATTCAGCATTTGTCACTATTTCTTATGATTCAGAATCAGTAACAACACCATGGTAGTTCACCGTGGAATTCTTGTTTTTCCCCATCAATATCGATTAGAATTTCTAAAGAGTATGAGGTTGACAGAGGCTATGGTGGCATGGAATACTATTAACAGTGAGATTAAAGTTCTTTACAATATGCGCTGCAAGTATTGACCGGCTTATTTTTGTTGAATAGTGTATTGTTTGTATGATTGTGAAGAGAAGGTGTTTACCATCCTTTGTGTTCATGTTCACAAAGATGTTCACAATTAAACCAAAAAATATTGTTTTTATGTTCAAGACATGTTCTCACTTCACCCATCAATTGATTGTGTTTCTCGGCACGAAGTGTGATCAAAAGACCATGGCATGATCACGAGACTAGATGTGAGAGTTTCCAAAGATGATACTTTAATTTGTGTCCATATTCTTCAACGTTATAGTGTTACAAGGTTTAAAATCGATTAAAAATATATCATTGTGAGGAAGAGTTACAATTATCGCATATTTTTTAGGAAAAGTATAGTAATCATCCGGGGGATCTTTGGGAAAGATCACCCGGGTCCCCCTGCCAACACGTGTCCCCTTTTTCTGTTCAAATCCCGCTTTTGCTACCGTGTAGCAAATAATTGCCCGCTTTTGCTCCTATGTAGCAAAAAACGGTTCGTCCAGAAAATAGATTAGAAAAGACCGATTTTCGCCGGCGACCTCACCGGACTCGCCGGACCTCACCGGAGAGCTCACCGGAGATCCCGTAGCAAAACAGATGTGCTATTGTAGCAAAATCAATTTCGCCGGAGAAAAGACCGATTTCGCCGGCGGCCTCACCGGACTCGCCGGACCTCACCGGAGACCTCGCCGGAGACCCCGTAGCAAAAAAAATGTGCTATTGTAGCAAAATCGGTTTCGCCGGCGACATCGACGGAGACCTCGTCGGAAACATCGTAGCAAAAAATTTATCCTATTGTAGCAAAACACATAACAATAATAGCAAAAAAATTGTTATATTGCAGCATCGTAGCATGCACACGCCGCCGGAGAAGGTCTCCGGCGATGTCTCCGGCGAGAGTCTCCGGCGAAGTTGATTTTGCTACAATAGAACTTTTCTGTTGTTACAATAGCATAAACTTTTTGCTACCACGTCTCCGGCGAGGTCTCTGGTGAGGTCTCCGGCGATGTCTCCGGCGAGAGTCTCCGGTGAAGTTGATTTTGCTACAATAGAACTTTTCTGTTGCTACAATAGCATAAACTTTTTGCTACCACGTCTCCGGCGAGGTCTCCGGTGAGGTCTCCGGCGAGGCCAGAATTTTTCCCTTCATGTTTTGTGTACGAACCGTTTTTTGCTACAATGCAGCAAAAGCGGGACGATTTGCAGCAAAAAGCGGGAGTTTTGTAGCAAAAGCGGGATTAGCCTATATTAGTAGACACGTGTCGGGCTGGCGACCCGGGGGATCTTTCCGCCTAGTCCTGTCCTATTTTTTATTGCAAGGAAGACTTGCATATTTGATGGCATTAAAGTTTGTAAAAAAACTTCTTCTTTGGTATGAGAACAACACGTGCATTGCACGTGCACGGTTGCAGAAAAAAATGCCAGCGGCATGTACGTAAAGAATGGCAAGAGAGACGCTGTGGGCCTGTCGTCCTCATATCGTTGGGCCTTAGAAGCGCAGCCTTTATATAGCATAGGCTGGCGGGCCCATTCTCGCTACAAGCGTGGCTCCTTGGCCACAGCAGCAGAAGGACACTGCCCTGTTACGTTTTGATTCAACGATATTTTTGTTGAGGGAAGGCCATCATGGATTTTTTTTTCAGGTTTAAGGCAGTCGATCCTGCCATCATGGATTCATGGCTAGCTTTATTAAAATTGAATCACACTTGCATCATCCACCAGTGTCTCGATCAACCAGCCCGATGGCTCCTTGATCCAACTGGCCGAACTTCTATTAAAGAATTTAAAGCTAGCTAGCTCATGAGCCGCAACATTAGTTGAATGATAACAATGTTTAAATTTGACCTTCCCTATTGTTGTTGCCAAATTCACTCACTCCACGAAAATTGCCGCCGCATACCACCATTGAGTTTGACATGTGCAAAAACTGATCACTTCCAAGAATTTAGATTATGCTTCAATATTTGTGGAAGCCTAGTGAATTGGCAAGTGTCATTGTTTCAACCCATCCCTCATTGCTCTAGCTTCCATGGAAATAAGATCAACACCTTTATCAGCATATAAGTATTGGGACGCTATAAAATTCTCACATTCATCTGTTAAGATAGCTGGCGTGGCCCCTGCTCCTACATCAACATGAAAAGCGGCGTCAACTTTTAATTTAACATAATTTGGATCTGGATTTGCCCACCTCTTTGTAGCTCCTTTAGAATTGCAAGCATAAACATAGACCGTCTCTAAACCAGTGGTGTTGGTTTATTATGAGGTCCTCATAGGGGTAGGGTTTGCGTGCGTTCATATAGGTGAATGTATGTGCGTGTACGTGAGGTCTGCGTCTGTATTGTGTTTCGCAAAAAAAAAGTTGTTTCAAACGTTGAGATTCAATTTTTGTTCAGATGCATGTTTCTTCAAGTTGCCAAAGGATCCATGCATAGCTTACAACAGAAATATTGACGGGAGACCCTCAAATATGTACGGAAAACTACAATATAATTAAAAGGTGCCAAGTACTCTAACATGGTCAAAACGACAGAAAAACAGAACTTGGCACCTTTTCTTCGGTTTCAGAAAAAAGGTCGAATTAATTTCTAGTGTCATAGTGTGTTTTCCCTATAATTAACCGTGTGCATATGCATGTCTGCTAAAGTTTGCACTTTGCATGAAACTTGCTGCGTTCCGCGAGAAAAGCGAGAAAGAGAAAAAACTCAAGCTTTGGCTACGTACAAACAATCAAGACTCTGATATTTTAAACGGCCAATGGGTCGATTGGATCAGTGTAATAATGCGTTTTTGTTCCTGGAATGTGATGAGGCAAGCATCGAGACGATGATGTATGCTATGCGATCCATGGATAACTCTCAAGCCAAGCCATGGGATCGAAGGCATATTTCGGGCTCCCTTTGGCTTAACGACCACGCGAGCCTGACATCAGAGCCCCGTCTCGTTCCGTTCCGTTGCTCCGCGGCCGTTAACCGAGCTCCACCGACGGTGTTCGAGTTAGTTACCGCGCCACGTTGACCACATTGATAACAAAGTCAATCACATATGTTAACGATAGTTTGCTGTTTTGCAATCGACTGATTTCGATTTCGTCGTCAGTCGATTCCAGCGAGGGAAGCACGGAGAAGAAGGCGAAGCCCGAGGACGCAGACGGGGGCGCCGTGACGAGCGGCAGCGAGGCGCGGCGACGCCGGCAAGGCCTCGGACAGGACCTTGCCGGAGGCAGGGACGGCGCCGCGAGCGGCGGCGACCAGCGACGTCGCCGGCGGAGGCGAGGAAACAAGGTTAACAGGTTCGGGTGGGGGGCCATATCGTGGTGATCGCCGCTCGGATTAGGTAGCTTCCTCGCCGGAGGCGGGGACGCTGGCGGCGAGCGGCAGCGAGGCGCGGCGTCGCAGCCGGAGGAGAGGCGAAGCTCGAGGGCGCAGGCGGGGGCGCCGTGGCGAGCGGCAGCGAGGCGCGGCGACGTCGGCAAGGCCTCGAACAGGACCTCGCCGGAGGCGGGGACGCCGGCGGCGAGCGGCAGCGAGGCGCGGCGTCGCAGCCGGAGAAGAGGAAGGCGGCAGCCGGAGGTAGAAGAAGAAGGCTGACGTGTCGACATACGATAACTAACTTCCTAACGATGACCTGTAAAATATTAATCACAGTCAAAAAATTAACACAAAAATTCGCTATGGCCGTGTCATACCGATACATGAGGGATGTGACGTTTCCAACTAGGCCGACCAGCAGGAAATTCTATCTCTCTGTTGAAACGGAATCTGCCTAGTGATGCCTAACGTTTTCTGGCTTTGCAAAACTCGAGCAAGTCCATTATGGATCAACGATCATCAGCCAGCACTGATCTGCTAGCTACTCACTCCGTTTCATTTTAATTGACTCTAATATAGATGTATCTACTACTAAAATATGTCTAGATATATCTGTTTTGAAGTCAACTAAAATGAAATAAAATGAAATGGAGGGAGTATTATATTCAGCTACAACTCTCCCAGCGCCAACCAGCTGGTCACTTAGTCAACTTTGTTATAAAAATTAATTAGCCAAATCTAGCTACATGTTTCTGTCAGGCGACGCAAAGACTGACGCCGTTGGGACGCATACAGCTATGGAAGATACAGTGTTGAAAACAGCTTATAAACACCTCCACACACACGGAGCAGAGCTACAAAGAAGTTGGGTCGACGGTAACACAATGCAGACAACAGATAAAGCTTGCAAAGCCGAAGACACCGACGAGGTTGGACACCTTCAAAGAGACAGGGTTGCGCCGCACGAGCAAGTCTCCGTCGACAAAGGGACCTCTATCCCTGATCGACAGCAGACGCCAGTGTCGATGAACTAGAGCTCACCCGAGAGCTCTAGCCGATGCACCGACGGACGCTACACCATGCCTCGAAGGGCAGAACCCAAACTGGAGACTCTGGTTGCCAACCACCACTGTCACTGCCACCACATCACCATCGGAAGAGAGCACACCATGAACTCCAAGGCAGCGCCTTCAAGAAGGGTGCGACACCAAAGTTCTGCCGCCGCCTGATCCGAAGGGATAAAAGGTTTTCACCGGGAGCCTCAAGAGGAAATGGAGGAGTGCCGCGACGGCGCCTTCAAGAAGGAAACAACACCCATGAGTGTCGCCGCCGTCGGCCAAAGCAACGCCAGGCAGATTTTCACCCCGGCACTACTCTCCTTCTCCAAACCGAGTGTGGTCGGCCGCTGAGGAAGCTACCGAACCACTTCCACCGACCGCCTCCTCGCCGAACAACACGCCGCCCGCGCGGCCATGACCGTCAGCCAGCACCGGAGCCACGACCCCCGCCTCGGCATCGCGACTTCCACCACCCGGGGTCGCCGCCCCGGCTTCCAACCTCCACACACATCCTAGCACATCGAGAGCCGGCGCTCGAGAGAGGCACCGGCCACTGCGCGTGCCTGAGCACAACAAGCGTCGGTTGACCCAAGCAGAAGCAGCACGCACCCAATCCCGCACGGATCCGGGTGCCAACATCCATGGAGGGCAGTCCAGATCGAGATCTGGCGAAAGGGAGGCGACTACCTCGGCCATTTCGAGCAAGCACATGGCCCCAACCCTGGCCACGAGCCCGAGAGGCACCTTCCCGACGACCACGCTCCAGGAGAGCCGCTGCTGCAGGGCCCGCAACGCCGCCGCCCATCAGCACCACCATGGTCGAGCCGGCCTCAAGCGCCTCGACGAGGTTTCCCCTCGACCCTAGCTAGACGCGAGGAGAAGGCCCTGCCCGGCAGCGGTCGCCGGTGGCGGCGAGGGAGAAGCAGGGAGGGAGAGGGACGAGCGGCGGCGCCCAGGGTTCGCCCCCGAGTCGCCCAAGGCGGACGACGTGGGGGTCTGTTTCCCTCGTGTGCCACTGCTAGTTCAAAGCTGTTGATTGTTAATTTCAGACCTCCGTTCTTAATATGCTTCTCTTAGCTGTCCGAGGGCCATTGCTAGTGTACGGTGTACGTAGCGCTATTAGTCATCGCTAACCCCGGTTAAATTTGCTAAGGAGTATCTCCTGGTTGAAATTAGCATCACCTAGTAGTTTTACTGGTAGTTGGCTAGAGGAAGCTCCTAGTTTCTTACTTAGCAGGATTATAAATGATGTAACCATTATTGTTATTTGATGTATCACGTTTCAGACGCACTTTTTTCCTTCGACTAGTAGAAAACATACCTTTGGATCGGAACTTTAGTCCCGGCTAATATTGAAACCGGAACTAATGTGAGCATTAGTCCCGGTTCCAATGGCTAGGTACCTAAATAGATTGGAAGTTTTTAATGAGATGGCATGTTAGCTTAATATAGCGGTCTGATTTCAAAAAAAGCATCACCTAGTAGTACAATTGTAATAACTAAACTAATATGTAGCCCGGACCCCGGAGGCCATACCAATAGTAGTACATCGTTATAATTAGGACTGCCTAATCCCATCGATATTAAACAACCACTCGCAGATTCCGTCTTAATATTTAGTGCTACTGGTCTTTCATAGAGATCGATCCCTACGGTTTTTTTGTTTTGAAACTAGGCAACATATTTTCCTTTTCAACTGATATAGAAGAAAAAAGATGACCAGTTTATATGGAAACTGGTCGAAAACCGATACAATACAAAACACACCATGCCGGCTCCAAGACCGCGCCCCACACGAGTTGACAACCAAGCTGACAAAACAACCAAGTCCGAAATCTAAACACGTCAAGGCAACACGGCAGAGGTAAACATCCCGGAGCCGCCACGCACCACATGAGTCGACGACCAGGTCACCCTTGCGCTGAACTAATGGGCCAAATGTCACTGTTTTGAAAAAAATGGGCCAAAATGCACTGATATTTTGCAAGAAAATCGTGGGCTAGGGGGCGACGCCCCCCCCCCCCCCCTCCGGCCTCAACATAGCTCCGCCTCTGGCAGTGATCAAGACCACCACTCTAACACCTCAACGCAACACGGCAGAGGCGAGTAACCGGAGCCACCGCTCTGACTTTCACGCTGGTCCAGGGCCACACACCGTCAAGCCGATGACGAAAGAAGCACAACGCCGGTCAGGATGAGAAGATATGACACCGACACAAGAGGTGATAGAATCCACAACGATGCCTCCAAGGAGGGGAGCGACGATCGAGATCGCCACCATCACCGGCATCAACTGAGACTGATGTAGGGTTTTCATCCGAAGCTCACAAAATCACAAGTCGTGTCCGCCTGTCCGCCGCAGTCGAGTTGCCATCACCTCACCGCCGCCAACCACCAACTCTCTCCCTTGTCCCTCCGACCGGCGGAACATCCAAAGCGAGACCCCAAGAGGTAAGCGACGCTCGAGCACCGCCCTCGCCCGACCCCGAGAGGGACCTGAGGTTCCCTCGAAAACCCGAGTGGAGGAGCGAGATCACCGCCATGACGATGCCTTCAAGAAGGATACAACGCCAAAGGGCGTCGCCGCTGCCGGTCTCGGCCGGAATCCAACACAAGGTTTTCACCTGACGATGATTCGCCAACCAAACACCTGCCCGAACGGGACCAATCGAACCGCCACTGCCACCCCCGTCGCCGCTTTTGGTGTGGGTCTTGTGCATTTGAGAAGTCATTTTTAAAGATTGCCATTGTTCTCCTCTCTTTTGCATATTGTCGGCAACATATGAAAAATGGCATATCAGGCAGTACATACTATTGTTTGTTTCTGATGATGAATATCATAGTGAATGAAAGAGGACCGGAGATTTTTGGCTCCCGGGCTCCAGTGCTCACTCCAGTTTAAATTTTTTGAAACCATATTTGTGAGTTTCAAACAATTCTGAGAAAACTTCCGGATGTAGCCAATAGTATATACCATGGACGTGCAAAATATTAACATAAAAAACTATGTATTCTGAGCTATATAAAAATAACAAAAGTGTGGATCTAATTATACATATTGTCAAATCTCCAAGTTTTATCAGATTTTTTTTTTGTATAGCTCCGAATACAAATTATTTGAAGTTTGTATTTTACACGCTCATGGGATATACTACTGGCTATACCCAGGATTTTTGCAGAACTTTTTGAAACTCACAAATATGGTTTTCAATTTTTTAAAGCGTAAGGATTACTGGAGCTGGGGAGCCAACAACAATTTCCGATGAAAGAGTTGCAAATAAGAGTTTGGATATCAGGTTTGTTTATAGTAAGGATCAGATTGCTGATGGCTTTACCAAATCTCTTCAAATTAAAAATCTTAATTAGTTTAAGCGTAATCTTAATCTTTCGCGACTTAATGTACGACGGTAAGGGATTTTTCTTACCCTAAATATCATGCAACCAGGGCCCTAACAGGGCATCGTTTCCGCCTACGCTGATTATCATTACAAACTTTGTAATCGGTCGGCCGGTCGATACCTGTAATGTTTTCCCGACGAGTTCTGCTGCTATTTTGCGTGATCCATACAACTCCAGTGCACGTAAGTGTAGCACGACTTGTCCGGTCTCTACACTGCGGTGCGCAACCTCGCTGTCACGAGATCCCACGCGGCGCGACCTCGCTAGCTCATGATCTATGGACGATAGTATGGGCTAGGACACAGAGGAGCTGTGACGCTGTGTGATATGATCCGGAGTAGTTGGATGGAGTCGACTGCTATGCCGCTATCATGTGATGATGCTCTGATCGGGAATTTCGCCCGCTTATCTAGGGCGACAGGCCATGTACTAGGTGGAGGATCCATTGACGCGTAGCTTTGCCCAAGACAAAGATAGAGGATATGTTGGGTCGATCCGCGTTTGCATCCAGAGATTGCTCTGTTACCCCCCTAAGCGTTAGGTCGGCTGTTTGCATCCAGAATTTTTGCTCTGTTTCTTTGTTCCCTCACCGTTTGGGCTAACATATAAAAAATGGTTAAAGGTTTCAGATATCATTTATTTTGCTAAATAAAGACATATCATGAAGATTATCATTGCGCTGACTAATTGAGATCGATTTGTCAGAAAACATTTGCACTTGGCTCAAGATACACAATAGTATTTGTTTCGGCGTAAAGTTGCATTCATTCGTCGACCGCCGGCAGAAACAAGAACAAACTTGATGAATTGCAAATTTTCTTTAATATATCAGCATCCGATCTCATAATCAAGTAGGGTTTATTCTTGTGAATGGTGATTCTCGTTGTAGAAATTCATAACACGAATAAACAAGAATATATAAGCCTCTCGGACTCGAATAGGAAGGTTTGTGTGGAATGGTCATTTTTTGTTTTGCAAAATACATTTATAAGGAAACTATCAAATAAAATTTGATTGAATCATTGATGTCACCGAGTTCGTATGCCATTAGTTCTACAAGATTTTGGACTTTGACTTTTTTCCTCTCATTCTTGGGAAAATGAATGCGGATGGCTTTCTACATGATTCCAGTGCTTTTCTTAGGCCACTGAATTATGATGAACAAGCTGCATCAAGAATGCTTCTGCTAGCACTGATTATTCTTGTTATGAAAGTGATTTTCAAGTCTAGTTATATGGAACATTAATAATCTAAAATGGATAAGAACTTGGTCTTTGTATAGCAATTTTTAAATTTAGCCAACCCTGAAAAGACCACCATTGCAAAATGCAAAATAACACACGGGTCCTTGGAAAAGTCGCGTTGTCTTCCTTCTGCACTCGCTTGCGGTATACCACGGACAAAGCTCGATATCTCCTTTTATCTACGGAGCACCCTTGGGAGGGCGTAACACTATTGACGTATTGTATGAGCAGTGGCTGGCCAGGGCCAGAAGTTGTCGGAGACATTGATCCTAGGATCAAATTGCCTTCCTAGAGAAGAAGGCAGTAGCCAATGCTTTTTCCTTAACTCTGCTTTATCATGTGACCAAGAGGTCTTGCTCGTCATCATGAATCACGGCTCCGGATCTGAGCCCTATTCAATAGAAAAGAAGCGTCTACGTGAAATGTGCCCTTTCATTAGTTGTTTTTGCCATCTATAGAGAACCTGTTGCCGAGGGAAGCCAAGCAAAAGAAGATCAAGCCGATAAGCTTGATAACCACCGTAGCCAAACAGAATCGGGGAGTCTCACCTCAATAACTACCTGGAGGAAGGAAGCAAAACATTCCTCGCTGCACGGGTAAGAAGCCATGCAAAAGATCAAAACACAAAACATCGTCCACTCCGCCGGTCAACAACGTGGAAAACCACCTACGGATCTAGGACCCCAGATCAGACCATGAACGAAATTGCATGCCCTCTAGCCACGCTAAGCAGCACGATGGAATGAGGAAATGACGAGGAGATCTTATTCTATGCTACGAAGACGGCATCCCCTCACCACCGCTAGTCGAATACATCAACCGAGTCTTATCCAAATATCAGGCGACCAAAACTATGCCATCAGCCCTAGATCTGGTTCCCCCACCTCCTGGGCGCTGGAAGGCACTCGAAGGCTAGGAAAACCCGACGACCATAACACCACGTGAGTTACCCTAGAGGACGCTTGTCTATATCAAGAGGTGGCTTTAAGTAAACCCAACTCTTTTATGGGCATGAAGAATCAAAATACGCAAATGGCGCGTGAGCCAACCAACCAAATGCACATAAGTTTAAAAAAAAAAGCATTCTTGAGAGAGCAGGCACACTGGCAAGTCGTCGATCGCGCGTACGTGGACACAAGACGTCCGATCTTTGGGGCCTCTCAGGTGTCCCTACAGGAACAGCGGCTATGCCGACCGCCAGCGGCTAACCGACGGCTTTTTGTCGGGGCCGAGCTGGGCTGCGCAGCAAATTGGCCGTCGGCATAGATTAACCATCGGTGTACAGGACTACGCCGAGGGCAAATCCGTCGGCATAGGTTACAGGGCTACGCCGACGGCTTGCCGTCGGCATAGCTATATTTTCATTTTTTTCCTATTTTTCATCTAATATGGAATAATTCATATCTTTAAATCCGTAAATCAAAATGTAACAAATAAAATGTCTAAATCGATTAGAAAAATGAGAGGATTGCAAATATGACATCCATATCATCTTTTTCATCATATATATGACTTTTTGCAACATATTTTTGATACTTGCTTAATAAAAAAAAGTCATTTTTGGCACTTAAAAATGGAAAATGATATTTATAAAAATATTTTGAAAATTGTTTTTGGCAACAACACGTATGTGTCAAATATGGACACTTTATCAAAATTATGGCACGGGTCCATTTTAACCGTTTTTTCAACAAAATAAAAAAAGTGAAAAAATACTCAAAAAATGAAATTCTTTGGCATGGAGTCCTTTTATGTGTACTAGTTGGTAGAAAAAAAATGATAAGCTTGAGTTTTGACAAAGTTTCCAAAAACCTTCTTCACAAAAAGGTCAATCATCTATAAACATGCATAAGTTTCGAGTCAAATGACCTAGATATTGAAAGGACATATCGTGATCCCCTATGTTTTGTGTATTAGTTAACAACACTAGTGAGATCTTAATCAGGTGCTAGTGATGCAGGTGTCAGCTGTATAAAAATAGGTGTGCATCAACACCAAAAAGAGAGAAGAAAAGAGCAGCCGGATTTTTGGTAGCCGGATATTCCGGTGTCCACCGGATTATCCGGTTCAGTCGAAGCAATGTGGTATTTTCGCTAAGAACCAGAACGCAGAGGCTACTGGAGGTAGCCGGATATTTCCAAAGATCATTCCCGTGGCGTAATTTGTGATAATGTGCCCATATTTGACACATAGGTGTATCTTGGTATGACAAACAATGTTGCAGAACTGAGATTTTTCAAATTAGTTTTATAAATATCATTTTTCATTTTTTAATTGTAAAAAATGACATTTTTTGTGAAGCAAGTATAAAAAATATGGTGGAAAATGGCACTCATCCAATTATCACACAAAGTAGACCATATTTTATGGATAATCCAGCAATATTAGGAATTTTCTCAGTTTCTACCTAATTTCACCTATTTAAATGACTTTATGCCTATTTTTCGTAAATAATTAAATTTTGAACTACAAGTGTGTGATTGCTTGCTCTGAAAATTTTACAAAATTCATTTTAACATACACCAGTAGTTGTTATATCACAGAACCGTCGATAGTTTTCAAAAATGCGAACCCTTTCGATGAATAGGCACGGGTCCATTTTAACCTTTTTTCAACAAAATAAAAAAAGTGAAAAATACTAAAAAATGAAATCCTTTGGCATGGAGTCCTTTTATCTGTACTAGTTGGTAGAAAAAATGATAAACTTGAATTTTGACAAAGTTTTCAAAAACCTTCTTCACAAAAATGTCAATCATTTATAAACATGTATAAGTTTCGAGTCAAATGACTTAGATATGATCATTACCGTGGCGTAATTTGTGATAATGTGTCCATATTTGACACATAGGTGTATCTTGGTATGACACGCAATGTTGCAGAACTGAGATTTTTCAAATTAGTTTTAGAAATATCATTTTTATTTTTTAGTTGTCAAAAATGACATTTTTTGTGAAGCAAGTACAAAAAAATATGGTGGAAAATGGCAACCATCCAATTATCACACAAAGTAGACCATATTTTATGGATAATACAGCAATATTAGAATTTTTTTGGTTTCTACCTAATTTCGCGTATTTAAATGACTTTATGCCTATTTTCCGAAAGTAATTGAATTTTGATCTACAAGTGTGTGATAGTTTACTCTAATTTTTTTACAAAATTCATTTTAAGATGCACCAGTAGTGGTTATATCACAGAACCGTCGATAGTTTTAAAAAATGCAACCTCTTTCGATGAATAGGCACGACAGCCATTTTAACCGTGTTTTCAACAAAATAAAAGAAAGTGAAAAAATACTCAGAAAATGAAATCTTTTGGCATGGAGTCCTTTTATGAGTACTAGTTGGTAGAAAAAAATGATAAACTTGAGTTTTGACAAACTTTCCAAAAACATTCTTCACAAAAAGGTCAATCATCTATAAATCTATAAACATGTATACGTTTCGAGCCAAATGACCTATATATGATCATTCCCATGGCGTAATTTGTGATAATGTGCCCATATTTGACACATAGGTGTATCTTGGTATGAAAAACAATGTTGAAGAACTGAGGTTTTTCAAATTAATTTTATAAATATCATTTTTCATTTTTTTAATTGTCAAAAATGACATTTTTTGTGAAGCAAGTACAAAAAATATGGTGAAAAATGGCACCCATCCAATTATCACACAAAGTAGCCCATATTTTATGGATAATCCAGCAATATTAGGAATTTTCTCGGTTTCTACCTAATTTCGCCTATTTAAATGACTTTATGCCTATTTTCCGAAAGTAATTGAATTTTGAACTACAAGCGTGTGATAGTTTGCTCTGAAATTTTTACAAAATTCATTTTAAGATACACCAGTAGTGGTTATATCACAGAACCGTCGATAGTTTTGAAAAATGCGACCCCTTTCGATGAATAGGCACGGCGACCATTTTAACTGTTTTTTCATTAAAATATAAGAAAAATAAAATCCTTTGGCATCATATACAAACAAAGAAAAATAATCAAAGAATACAAGAAAAGAGAAAAGAAACAGAAAAAAGAAACAGAAAAACATGGTACAGATGGAATAGTCATGCTACATAGTTGTTGGATCCGGAGAACATGATCCGACGCCTGCTAGCGTTTCTCATCAAGCACACGATCCGTGTGCTTGTGGCTGATTGGTAGAGACCAGCTCAACACATTCACGTGCGCACCCATCGATCCCTTCTCTGTCGCTCTCTTCTCTCCCCCATCGAGCCCTTCTCTCTCTGCCTAAATGGTGCTAAATGGTGGACCTATGCCTGCTGATTGGAATGAAACTTGCATTGTCCTAATACCGAAAATAAAAAAAACCCTGAATGTATGAAGGATTTAAGACCCATTAGTCTGTGTAATGTGGTGTATAAGCTTATATCCAAGGTACTTGCAAATAGATTGAAGGCAATTCTTCCGGATATTATATCTCCAAACCAGAGTGCATTCGTACTAGGAAGACTAATCACGGACAACATTTTGTTGGCTTATGAGTGCACACATTTTCTAAAAAATAAAAGGAAGGGAAGGAAGGATATGCAGTAGTTAAATTGGACATCAGCAAGGCATATGATAGGGTTGAGTGGCACTTTGTGGAACATATGATGAGAAGACTCGGTTTTGCGGAACAATGGATAAGGCGTGTCATGTTATGTGTTTCCTTGGTGAGCTATCAGGTGCGGGTCAATGGTTCTTTGACAGATTCTTTTGTTCCACAGTGGGGATTACGCCAAGGAGACCCGTTGTCACCTTACTTGTTTCTCATGTGTGCGGAAGGTTTTTCCACTTTATTAAATAAGGCAGAGGAAGAGGGTGTGCTAGAAGGCATTCAGATTTGCAATGCAGCCCCAAGTTTCAATCATCTTTTGTTTGCAGACGATTCGCTGGTACTCATTAAAGCTAACCGTGAGAGTGCCAAGTCATCTGTCATGTTTAGTGCGAACACACATGACACGCAGCGCACACAGGTTTTGACTGAACTAAACATTGCAGCCGAGGCAAGAACAGAAAAATACCTCGGTTTGCCTGTCCATGTTGGAAGATCACCTAAAAAGACTATTGAATATCTTAAGGAAAGGATATGGAAGAAGATACAAGGCTGGAAAGAGAGAATGCTCTCGAAAGCGGGGAAGGATATTCTGATTAAAGCTTGTGCCCAAGCTATACCCACATTTGCTATGTCTTGTTTTGACTTGACAAAAACTTTGTGTGAGGAGATGAGCATGATGATATGTAGGTTCTGGTGGGCACAACAAGATAAGGAGAACAAGGTACATTGGCTCAGTTGGGAAACTCTTAAAAAATCAAAAGTGAGGGTGGATTAGGTTTCCGTGACCTATATGGTTTTAATATGGCGATGTTAGCCCGGCAGGGATGGAGAATGCTATTCAATCCAGATTCTTTGTGTGCCAGAGTCCTTAAAGCTAGATACTTCCCAAATACATCCATCCTAGAGGCTACACCAACAGGAGGGATTTCCTATTCATGGAGAAGTATTCTCCGAGGTTTGACACTACTCAAGGAGGGTCTTATATGGAGGGTGGGAGATGGTTCCACGGTGAATATCTGGACTGATCCATGGCTTGCAAGGGATGGAAGGCCGGACTCCAGTAACACCGAGACGCCAATGTATGTTATCAAAAGTAAGTGAGCTAATTGACCCATACACGGGACAGTGGGATGAGATTCTTGTTAGGAGCATGTTCTGGGAGATGGACGCGAATATCATCCTAGCGACACCTATCCGGGAGGATTTTGAAGACTTTCCGGCTTGGCATCATGATAGCAAGGGATTGTCTTCGGTCAAATCAGCATACCGCATTTACGTGCAAACAAGAGATGGAGACACTATGGCGGTATCCAGAGAAGGGGGTGAGAAGACGATATGGTCAAAGATTTGGGATCTACCATGTCTGCCCAAAGTAAAACAATTCGTCTGGAGATTGGCTCATGATAGCTTACCCTTGATGACTAAGATAAAGAGGAAGGGTGTGGACTGCGACACGCTGTGTGTATGTTGTCGCCGCCTGGATGAGGATGGAGCTCATCTATTTCTGAAGTGCAAAGAAATGAAAGAGTTGTGGAAGAATATTGGGAGGGAAGAGATGCGTGATCGTATGAGCACTTATGTATCATCACAAGATGTGGTGCAGGAAATCATGACTCTCGATGATGAGCAGAAGGTCCTGATTTTTTGCATGTTGTGGCGCTGGTGGCTGCGTCGGAATAAAAAAGATAGGGAGGGCAAGAGGTTACCAGTAGACGAAGTTCTCCGTCAAGCAAAATACTGGCAGGCTGAATCTCTACAGAGCTGCCGTGACAACAAGGAAAAAAGTGCTGCAAAACCCGCACAGCAATGGCGCAAACCGGGAGGCGATACGCTATAAAGGTAAACATCGATGGCGCGTTTAATTCTGAAACAAGACAGGGCGGTTGGGGGTTCATCATCCGGGACCAGCATGGCTATGCAAGAGGTTCGGGAGCTGGTCGAATTAGCTTTGCTAGAAGTCCGCTCCAGACCGAGGCCCTGGCATGTTCAGAAGCAATTCATGCGGCAGCAGCATGGGGTATGGGACACATCACAGTGGAGTCTGATTCCACAATCCTTGTCCACGCCTTGGAGAGCAAAGACTCAAGCCGGCAATTCCGCCCATGGGCACGTCCGCCCACGGGCACCCGACCCTAATGGGCAGGGTATGGGTCGCTATGTTCACCCATGGGTCTCGCCCGTGGGTGACCCGATTAGTCGTGGGTAGGGTATGGGTAGACATGTGTACCCATGGGCGACCCGATGGGTAACCCGATTAGCTGACATGTGGGTCTCATAGTAAGACAATGGACATGACCAGAGCCCATGTAATTTCCAGCCCAGCCCAACAGTCCAAATCCAACACGCACCGCACTAAGCCACTAACCTAGGTGTGTGTGACCGTGTGAGTCGACCATCCCAGTACCAAGTCTCTCCCCGTCCCCGCCGCAATCTCTCTCCCCTACTCTCTCTCTCTCTGCTCAGTGCTCACGCCTCACGGTGCTCTCCGCTCCCCTCCCTTTCCCGGCAGCAAAACGGCGGCGCTGACCCGCCGCGCCGTTGCTCCACCGAGCCGCCGCTCCGTTGCGCCGCCACTCGCTGCCGTCCCCAACGTCCACGACGCCGCCATCCCCAACTCACAGCCGCCTCGACGCCGCCGTCCCCGACTCCCTGCCGTCGCCCAAGGACCCCGACCCGCCGCCTTCCTTCTTCGCCCAAAGCAGCAACTTCTCCCCGCCGTCCCGTCGCGCTCTGCAGCTTCTCCCTACGGTCCCCTACTACCTGCCGGCTGAAGGTGACACATAAAATATGCCATTTTGGAGTGCCAGAATTGACATGAGGAGTTGTTGTATGCAGACCCGACGGGCGACCCGACGGGTACAGGCATGGGCATGAAATCTGACCCATGGGCAGGGTCACGGGCAGAGAAGCTTGCCCATTTGTTAAACGGGCATGGGTCTGGAAGAGGTCGACCCGACCAAACCCGACCCGATTGCCATCTTTCGTGATCTACGAATTTTCCATGACTAGGCTGACGCCGTCCTCGCCGCGCTCCAAGAACACCGTCCTCGGAGACTAGGCTGACGCCGTCCTCGCCGCCGTCCTCGCCGCGCTCCAAGAGCACCGTCCTCGGAGACTAGACCGAGGGCTCCACGGCGGCGGCGCCCTCGACCGCCCCAGCCCCTGCTCCGTCCGTGTCACGACGGCGGCGCCCTCGACCGCCCCCAGTCCCTGCTCCGTCCGCGTCACGACGGCGGAGGCTTCATAGCTCACCTCGGCGTCTACCGCCCCCAGTCGCGGCCGCCCCAGTCGTCCTCGCTGCGCCCGACCTCGGCCGTCCTCGCCGCGCCCGGACTCGGCCGATGCCGTCCTCGCCGCGCTCCACAGCGGCGGTGCCCTCGACCGCCCCAGCCCCTGCTCCGTCCGCGTCACGACGGCGGAGGCTTCATAGCTCACCTCGGTGTCGACCGCCCCAGTCGCGGCCACCAGCCCTCACCTTCCCCAGCCTGTCCCCAGCGAGGGACGGCGGGGATATTTTTTTACAACGCGTGGACAGGCTATGCCGACGGCCTCGTCGGTGTAGTTGCTGCCAACGTCAGCGGCTCGTCGTGGGGCCCACCTGCCTTGCGCCGACGGCCTATACGCTGACGGCCGATTTTGGCCGTCGGCACACAATACGCCGACAACTTTTTTCTATGCCGACGGCCATCGTGGCTATGCCTACAAGGACCTACGCCTACGGACCTACGCTCGTCGGCATGGCCTTTGCCGACGGCCGTTGGGCTTTTGCCGATGGCATTTGCCGTCGGCGTATCGCGTGCTTCATGTAGTGCTCTCACGTAAGAAAAGCAAAGCATAGTTGATGGTAACGGCGTCCGATCGTTTATCTCCGGGCGCTTTATTCCCTTCATCTTTGCTTTTGCCTGTATATCCGATCTCTTTCCCGTTGCTCTTTGCGCACTTTAATCGATTAGCAATCAACAAGGGAGTACTGGTCGATGGACAGTACTGACCCATCCTAGGGTTAGTCGTTCCCTTAATTCAACTGTACTGGTCAGTGCTTGACGTAACTAAGGTTAGGTGTGATTAGGCGCGACTCTGGATGGTTTTCTTCCAGGGAGTCTTGCATTTTGATAGCTACTTTGCATTCAAAATTATATTTCAAAATTAACCGTACGTGTGGATGTATGCATGCATGCATGTCGGCTAAAGGTTGAAGGTAGCGTGAAACTTGCTGCGTTTGGCAGCAAAAGGGAGTAGAAAGAAAGAAAGCCAGCTTTGGTTACAGCCGATCAAGATTCGGATGATTTAAGCTAGCTAGCGGCCAATGGGGTCGACCGGATTAATGTAATGTAACGGTGTTCTTGGAGTCTGATGAGGCAAGCATCAATTGATGCATGAAGCATGAGACGGCGATGCATGTGATCCATGGATAACGCTCAAGCCAAGCCAATCCAAGGGAAGCATCAGCTTTTCAGGCTACCTTTGGCTTAACGACCACGCGAGCCTGACATCGTTATGGGACCGTACGTTCCGTTTTGCTTAACGGCAGGGTAACGGTTATATTAGCACTATATACTATAATAAAACTTGTAGTATATAATCTCTAATTTCTTGAGAATATTACACGGAGGAATGAGACATTTTTCGCGTCGTGATATGACATACGTGGTGATCGACATGGCTTTAGGCTGTTCCGTTTTGCTTAACGGCACCGTAACAGATTCAGACCGTTAACTGACGAGCCTTGACGGTGTTTAAATTAGTTACGGCGGGCGATATCGACCATATACCTCTAATATCATATAACAAAGTCACTTAAATATGGTGGAATGAGACATTTTT
Organism: Poa pratensis; assembly: GCA_947311845.1. NCBI lineage: Eukaryota > Viridiplantae > Streptophyta > Magnoliopsida > Poales > Poaceae > Poa > Poa pratensis. Next base: position 28,604,856 of record CAMZMU010000110.1, on the reverse strand, counting down.
CGCATCGTGAACTCGTGATATATGACATACGTGGTGATCGACCTGTCTACAATTCTCTGATATTTACATGTCAGCTCCAACTAGGCCCACTGAGAAATTCCCTCTCTCCTTTAGAATGGAATCGTCACCTAATTAATTAACGTTTTCTCACTTAGCAAAACTCACTCAGCTTTGATTAACAGCGATAGGCTAGCACTGCTGGTAGATTCCCATCTTGATTACCTACTTTTAGTCAACTTTGATGTAAAATTTAGCAGTAAAGAAAACTGTATTCATCGTCAAGCGACACAAATACGACCTTGTTAATTACACTGCAAGTACTACGCACAAAGCTCGGCTTGCTCTACGCTCACCGTTGATGACAGAAGAACAATTTAAAAACTGTATTCCATCGAGACATAGTACAAACGATCTTCACTGCATTACACAACGCGCACAGCCTTGCAAGTCCACATGTCGAACTCATCTTCTTTTGTAAATAAATTCAATGAAATTAATCAATGACTAAAAATTCAAGCTCAACGGTACCGGACGGTACTTGAGTACTATCCCAATCACCGTAAAAGAGCTCTTTCTATTGTGGATCTCTTGATATTGATTTGGTATTCTAAATGGTCATATTTTTGTGATCAAATTTAAGAAATTAACATCTGACAAAAAAAATATACGTCTTGTTTTGAGTAACCGAGAGAGTGTATGTACGAACAAGTGTGCAGATCGATATATATGTTTCATTTCAAAAACTTGGAATCAGGTCAGATACGTAGAACTAGGAACTAAACATGGCAAAGTAAAAGATAACTACTCCCTCCGTTTTTTAATATTAGATGTTTTAGGTGGTATACATGTTGTCTATACGCACATTAAAATGAGTGAATATGCACACAAAAATGTGTCTACATACATTTATATGCATGTGCATGTGAACAAAACTAAAACATCTTATATTAAAAAACAGAGAGAGTAACTGATTAAATGCCTCTTCAAATAACCTAAACAATGCATGGTGCCATTTGGAAAAGTTGGGGGATCCTGGTCGCTCACGACTAACTTGTCAATTACTCAGTTCTACTCGTCCCACGAGAAAGCGAAACTTTCCGTCCCCGTGCTACAGTGTCCGAGAGAGGCGAAAACCTTATCCCTCTCGTTTCCGTCCCCGCCGACGGCCGATTCGGCGGTCTCCCTCCTCTCCGGTCGCCGTTGAGGCGGTGGGAGAGCGGGGAGACCCCGGATCTGCGCCCGAGGCATGTATATAGTAGTGTAGGGTTTCGTGGTGGCGCCGGGGAGGTGGTGACTGCGGCGGCGCCGTCGAATAAAGTTGCGGGAGCTCGATTCCCACCTCGGTGGCGCTCTGCGGGGTGCCGGCGGCGAGTTCCCGGGTTTCGTCCCTCCTGGATCGACGGATCCAGTGAGGCTTCTGCCTCCGGGCTGGGTCGGCGACGCGAAGACGGCGGCCTGCTGGTGGAGATTTTGTCCTCTGTTCCTCTCTTCGTCGCGGGCAGGTGCGCTCTGATCTGTCTGTGGAGGTTCTGGAGGTGGTGGTGGTGGTGGGGGTGCGGCCTGCTCCCGGCGGTGGTCGTCGGTGGTCGTGCTCGCCTGAAGCAGAGCGTTCGAGGGTGGTGGTGTCTCTGTCCACAGGCCGGCCGTGGTGGCGAGGTGTGGATGGGATGCTGGCCCTCTGCTCCACGCGCGGTGGTGTTGCTCCGGCGCGAGTGGAGTTTTTCTGCAGCTGTTCTTGGAGGTTTGCTTGCAGGTCTGCTTTCTGGCTCTCGCCGGAGTTTGCGGCCTGACCGTCGGACTGAATCGGGGCGACGCCCCCGCCGATGCGGCTTCCGCCGTCTTCAGATCCCGCCGTCCGCGACGGGTGGCTATTGCGGCGAATTCAACGAGGTGCTTCCTCTACAGGTTCTGTCCGGCGACCGAGCTACGGCTCTCAGTGTCTTCGCTTCCCCTTCCGGTGGTGCGGCGACGGCGGAGCGAGCAGTAGCGGACGCGAAGGAGAAGCAGAGTTCGGCTCAGGATCTTCTGTGTTATTTCTTGTTTTGTAGGGGCCTCTCTGTAATTTGTGGAACAGCTGGGCTGTTTCTGGGTATTACTTGTATTTGTGCTCTTCTTGTTTAATGTATCCAGAAATTGTATCAAAAAAAACTTGTCAATTACCCCGTGGAACTTGTGGGACATGCACACACACGACAAAGCTGGGCTGGCCATCGATCGAAACAAACCACAAAACGTGAGAAGATATATTGGCGATTCAGTATTTCAGTGATGGCGCATGTGCCACTAACCTGACATGCATGGTCATATAGTACGCGTGCGTGCCAAATAGTCTACCATTTCATATGCTTCCATCGACCGGGTATACCGGTCGCTTTCCATGAGAATCGAGTGGTGGTGCACACGTACGCGTGCGTGCCAAATAGTCTACCATTTCATATGCTTCCATCGACCGACAAAACAAAAACTCACCTGTAACTTGTATATGTCGCGTTTGGTAGCATGCAGTCACACATCGAGGCCCAACGAGAAGAACGGGACAGGGGGCTTGGCTCAGTGGAGATGATGCAGGATACGAATCTGTCGTTTCGTTTGGTAGACTGCATGGTGGTTGGTGAGTTTGTAGGCATGCATGGCAAGTTGATTGGTGTCGCTTCGTCTTGCATGCCATGTGAGAGGACTATGCATGTGGCAGATAATCTTTCTCTCCTCCTTGCAGCTGCGTGACCTGCCCCAGCGACAACGCTCAAATCGAGCGTGCCTCCCTAGCTTGGCTCAACACTGTTATGTGAAGCATGCGGGCCAGAACGCAAAGCCTCATATGTAACCAAACGGTGGGCAAAGTGCGAAAAGGTGAAAGATTCCTTGTTTTCAAAGCCCATGCGAGTTGAGCTCCGTGGATGCAGGCTACCAAACGCGTCCATACACACCCTGCGTCTAGGTGCGATTATGTTTAATTAGATTGTTAATCGGTTAAAAAGAGCTAGGATATGATTAACACTTAGTTTGCCATCCATGATAGATTAATCAACACAAGTAGATCGACTGCCCTACAGGGCCTACCTAGCAGACTCCTCTGCTTTGTAGCGCTACCAACCTTGGATGCGCGCTTCCTCAACATATTCTTCTTCATCCGACGTGCTATATATATGCTACCACTACATAAAGAAACAACAATTAGTCAGTACTAATTAACTCAAAGAGAGTGTCTTTGAAGAGTATTATCCTTAATTATCTGCCAGATTCTTTCTGAATCCGGATATGAATTATTTAAAACGGTTTTGAAAACTGATCAAGACTTAACTAGCTTATCCCTAATCATGTTTATGGTTGACCATATGCTGTGCTTAGTTGGATTGGAAATATTGTTGATTCGAAAAGTCATTTTGGCTCCCGAGTTCTGGTGATCGCTTTATTTAAAAAACATCCAAAACTATATTTAGGAGGTTAAGCAAAAAAAAATCTGAAACTAAATTCTAGTTGTAGCCAATGATGCATCCTACAAGTATGCAAAATCACAGTAAAAAATCTTTTTATTATGGGCTATAGTGCTACACAAAAAAATGATAAATCTTGTATATTTTGGAGATTTGAAAGTGTGTATACTCGATCCACACTTTGTCATTTTTTTGTAACTCGGTATATAAAGTATTTGAAACTGAGATTTTCCACATTTGAGGGATACATCATTGACAACATGCATTTTTTTTCTTCTGATTTTGGAAAACTTGTGAATATTCTTTTTACCTTTTTAAATAAAAGAATCACTGGATCTTGAGAATAAGAAATCTTCGGTCATTTAAAAAGTTCTATTTTTGTGCGGCATGATGGCATATAATTTTAATTATCATATGTGAATTTTTTTAGTTAGTTCGGATGATATATGGAATATGTAATAAAGAGGTAGTAGAGAAAGTGAAGATAAAAATATGGGTAGCCAGTTTTGGATATAGTACTGCAAAAGCAAAAAAAAAAAAAGTTTAGCCAAACCATTTCTCTCCTATATACATTATAAAAGCTTAGGTAGCCAAAATTTGGTAACAACTTGGAGATGTGGTAAGCAAGCAAAATATACTTCACGGTGAAGGCGCCCCGACATCTCTTGCCACTTTATTCGCTTCTTTGTTTATGCCTTTTATCCGATCTCTTTGTTGTAGCTCTTTGTGCTCTTAATCAATTACTACCCCGTTCCGAATATAAAATGTTTCAACTTTTTTCTTATTTAAATGTACCTAGACACGTTTTAGTGTGTAGATTCGTTCACCTCAGTCCGTAAAAATATAGTCAATATAGAAACATGTAAAACATCTTATAATTTGGAACCGAGGGAGTAGCAATTAACTACTAGTAAACGGTTTACGTCTCACACGGTCGACCGACGAGTTAAGCACTGAGACTGATCTCGACCATGTTTTCGATTCCAGTCCAGTGAACCGATGCTGACGATGTCAGTTCTTCGCTGGCATTTTTACAGGGAGGAGTGTTGGCCTGTTGAGCCATGCTAACTGGTTAACTCCAACTCACTTCTGGCTATTTACACGTAGGAACGTTGGCAGTTACCTTAATTCAACGGTATTGGTCAGGGCTAGGTTGTTTGGTCTATCCACTGTTTGACGTAAGGTTAGGTGTGATTAGGCATGACTCTTGGATGGTTTCTTCCGGGAAGTCTTGTGATAGCTACTTTGCCATCAAATTTCAAAGGGGTTGAATCGAGCAAGCATGCATGTATATTTAACCGTTCGGCAGGGAAAAGTGATAGAGAGAAAGCCAGCTTTGGTCACAACCAATCAAGATTCGGATAATTTAAGCGACCAATGGGATTAATGTAATGTAACGGTGTTCTTGGAGTCTGATGAGGCAAGCATCGTCGATCGATCGATCGATGCATGAGATGAGACGATGATGCATGTGATGGATGGATAACTCTCAAGCCAAGCCAAGGAAAGGTATTTGCTCTTTTCAGGCTCCCTTTGGCTTAACGACCACGCGAGCCTGACATCCCATCCTGGGACCGTTCCGTTCCGTTCCGTTTTGTTCCTCCGCTAACTGACGACCCTGACGGTGTTTAAATTCGTTGTCGATTCAGATCGATAACAAAGTCACCCAATTATGACAAGTTGCAAACTTGTAATATAAAAAACTCGGTGCTTGGTATTTGGGGGAGGAATGTGACGTTTTTTTGCGTCCTGATATGATGATATATGCGGTGATCGACCAACAGTCGACACGTCGAATTTGTTTTGATATTTACAAGTCAGCTCCAACTAGGCAGACCAAGAAGTTCTCTCTTTTCAAAACGGAATCTACGTACCTAATTAATTAGCAAAGCTCAGACAAGTTGCTTATGGATCAACGTACCTAATTAATTAGTTAGTAGTTTCCACGTACGTACGGTAAAACCTTGTTGATTAGTTTGGTATCTTTGTTGTAAAATAGATCAATTATCAAATTTATCTGTACCTGTCAAGCCACCCAAAGAAGATTTCGTTAATTACTCTGCAACTAGCTCGGCTTGATCTATGGTGACAGTTGATGACAGTCGAAGAATTTTGAACTTTCGGCAACCTCTGACGCCGTTGGTACGCATACAGCTACGTATGTACGATCGATCCAATACAGCCAATCCACGGCCACAAGGGCCAGTACTGCTTAATATCTTTGTGTTACCTGGCCGAGGCTATCTATTTCTATACTGGTGTAGTACTATAGTCATCGCAAGCTAGCTCCCGGTAGAATTTGTTAAGTAGCGCCACGTGTGCGGAACATCCTACTAATAAGAAAACATCATCGCTTAATTTTTATTAATACCATTCAAATTAACTAATCTACAGTCCCGATCCACACTAACAAACTAATATTTAGGAATGCATAGAGGTCGCGATTGCCGTCGACTTGTTGGCAACATAAATTGCGAGGGTGTCTAACTATTTTCCGATAAACTATTTTTTGCCCTTTAGCTATAGGAGAAGCATGTGAATAACCGTCGTGGGTCTCCACTATACCGCGTCTACCCGCCTCCCGGTGGAGGTGGTCCACATCGCTGCCACACCGTCTCGCTAGCCCATCTTGGCGAAATCACCTCTTTCGCGAGTCCCACTTCCCCCGGCCATTCCTCTAATCGCTTAAACCCTTAGGTGCGAGCCAGAGCCCATAAGCCCTAAGAACTTCCGCAACCCCAAACTTTAAGGTTCCATCTAGCTGCAGTCCACGCCATCATGGCCAGTCGCATCGATCCCGACTCTTGATCGAGATGGATAATGGTGTTGCCTCTCTATCTCTCTCGCCTCTTTCCTGTCCATCATTGGGAATGGAGATATGCTATATAATAATGGAAAAACGAGAGAGGATAAGGGAGATATGAGAAGTTGTTGGGCTAGTGGTGCTAACGGCATGCTCCTAAGGCCTATGCCAATGCAAGGTTCTTAGCACGGTTTCATATGCATTTTGCTGATGTGGCACGATAATTAATGAAGAAAGAGATTGAGGTTATATCTTAGCTAACATACAACCCTTGTACGTAGCCATAGGCAAAAATTATTGATTACCCAATCATATGTATGCATTAGGACTAAATCATTTAATTTAGATACAACACACAACATACTCCCTCCGTTTAGGTTTATAAGTCCTCTACAACCCTTGAATTATTTGTTAAATTCATGACCTAGGGATACGTAGAGGACTTATAAACCTAAACGGAGGGAGTACAATGCACCGGACTAGTTGTCTCTTAAATTTTTAATGCTCATATGAAAACGTGTTAAAAAACGATGCATTGGCACATGCCTAACTGCGAGTCACAGTTAGCCGATAGAGAGCATTTATGGTAAAAATGTCATCAACCATACCTTTTCGACAAAGGGAATAAACTAATAAAGAAGATAGCAATTATGCCCGGCCTCTACACTAACATAATGTGAACATCTAGTCGAGAAATTGAGATTGCTGACAACCAAAAAAATAAAGAAAAATAAGAACATTGGCCGGTTAAAGCAACTAGTGACTCGTAGTAGTAGAAAACAACCACCAACACTGGTAGCTCTCAATTTCAAAATAAAATAAAATAATCAACTATGATGCCTCCGAAAAGGGAATAGTGCACTCGTCACCCTATTCTAACCACTAAAGAGAGATCATGAGTTTTCACCCCTGAAAAAGTTCGAGCAAATTCCAGATAAATGGCTTCAACAAGGTAGCAGACATCCATCGGCCATTGCCCACACAATTAATGAAGGTCAGACCTAGGTTTTCATCCTAGAGAGCAAGACTCGGTAATCAAACAGCACCATAAAAAAGGAGGTCACCCTATATTTCAACCCATACTTACCAAGAATATTATTGCAATACACCAATCGCCGGCCTCACCGTCGCCATGTGCACAGTTTTGACGGAACGACCGGGTCGGCAAAGATGATGATGGCCAAGGCTTATGTCATGGTGAACGATATGGCATTGATGTATGTGCTCAGCCTAGATATTTTGCATGATTTACCAAACATCGTTGTCAAGGAAGGCGAGCCCCTTGACAATGGTCCTGAATTGGCTAAGGCTGCCATGCCGTTTGTCGTCGGAGAGGTCCTTGTGTTGTGGCGGCGGCCGAGAGCGACCGGAGAGGCTAGGTTAAGTTAGATTAGTTATAGTGTCTTGAGGCAGAATTTGCTATTGCTATTCTCACAATCGCCATGTGCACAGTTTTGACGGAGCGGGCTGGACAAAAAAGGGGTCGGCAACGACAATATCGGCCAAGGCTTATGTCATGGTGAATGGTGTGGCATTGATGTATGTGCTCAGCTCGGAGGTTTTGCATGATCGACCGACGAGCCTTGACAACGGTCCCTAATTGGCTAAGGCCATCGCGTGGTTCGTCGTCGGACGGCCTGCTTCGGCGGTTGCAAGGGAGATCCTTTTGCTGTGGGAGGTTAGTCGAGTGTCACCTCATCAATACTCCTACCGTCCTATGTACGGGCATAATTTCCCATAGTACAAAAAACCTTAGCATAACTGAACTAATTGAATGCCTCAAAAAATAACCTAAACAATATGTTAGTATAGTGTCCTCCCATCAATACTCCTATGTACTGTACGGGGAGAATTTCCTAGTAGAATAAACCTTAGCAGAACTGAACTAATCGAATGCATCAACAAATAGGCCAAACAATCTGTTGGTGCAATCAGGAAAAGTTGGGGATCCTGATTTATGATGACTATAACTTGTTAACTAGGGATCTTAGCGCGGCAAATGCCGCGCCTGTTTGGTGAAATTTAAATTGGGAAATGTCGGTATGTAAAAGTTGTGAGGATTTGAAATTGTTTGAAATGTGAAGAAAGTTTATGTTTGAAAATTGTTTGTACTTCGAAATTTTGTATTTTTTGTGATAATTTTGATATATCTTTTTCCCTGAGGCATATGCTGCGCTCGTGTGGTAAATTTCAATTTTGGAAATGTATTGATTTTAAAATGTTTTGAAGTTTTAGAATAGATCATATTTGAATTTTGATCATATGCCATAAGTAGTTAGCAATGCTGTGGTTTAATATCACCAGTTAGAAATTACTGCTGAAGAAGTCAGGTAATTAATATTGAATTTATAATGAAGAAATAGCGTCAGAGAAATGCAGATAAAAAATAAGAAGAAAGGCGCTAAAAATATATATGTTATTGTCATGCATGTCGAGGATGTTGGGAAATCGACACCAAATTTAAGGTATAGAAATACAGTTGGAAAATGTGGCGGCAAATGGGAAAAAAATATTGACATAGACGTAGTGTAACCACCGTCATAAAGGCCGGTAGACGTGACGTAGAATTGCTGCTTAGTAGTTGAGAAGAAGAGTTCGATGACATGCCGTATCCCTAGCGATAAATTTAGTTAGATTAACATTTAATCTGGGAGGGAAAAAATAGATTAACATTTATGGGACAATTTGAAAACTTAGTTAAATTGCAGCCGTGAACATCATGTTTAAATTGTCTAAGAAATGTTCGCACGCCGTACTCGTTGTAACTAAAAACACTGAAATCGGTGGGAATTTATCGTTTAGGGTATGTCGAAGTTTTTGTATTTTGTCATGAATGTGTAATTTAACTTCATAAATTGAACTGATCAAGTATCCAATAAGTCATATTATATATAATTAGTAACCTATTCAAATTGATATAATATGTTTGTGGTTTGTCATAAATCTTTAATTTAATTCAATAATCAGAGAAAATACATTATATGAGTATTTATTGAATTCAATTTAATTTCAATTTATAATTAGAGGAAATGAATTTGCATTTTCTTCAAGTACTTATCTAATCTTTTTTTTTGTAAGTGTAACTACATAATAAGAGGGATTTAAGGTATGTTACCTCCAAATATGTTAACTAAATTGAAATGTAGATTATGGTTCCATTTTGCTGTAATTTTCTTATTTAGCACCATAATCAGAGGAATATATATTGGTTATCTCCAAATAGTTTCCATTTTCAGCATTTATTAAATTTGTTTGCATATTTCTTAGTATTTACCAAATTGGAATCTTCGGATATATTTGTAGTGCGTCATAAATATTTGTATCAACTTCATAATTAGGGAGAATGCAATGTGTGAGATATACCTTATAGTATCTCTAATTTTCTAGCAAATTGTAATGTTCAAATGTGTTGCATTTATGTTTTCCATGAGCATTTTGAAATATCTTATCGTTTTTCTAAATTTCTAGCAAATTGAAACGTCGAAATGTTGATATATTTTAGAGTTTTTCTAAAAAATATTTTGAAGCATTTTGGAAATGGTAAAATAAAATTTGTTACATTTTTTCCCTGGGCATTTTGATGTGTTTCATCATTTTTCGAAATATAGTATTTTAGCAATTTGAATTATTCGAATGAGTTCGTATTCAATTAGTGCTTCCAATTTTGTAGCAAGTTGGAATGTTCAAGTGTGTTATACTTTTTTTCTTCTGTTGTGAGCATTTTGAAATATTTTGTCGTAGTTACAAATACTTAGTAAATTGAAATGTGAGGGTGTTGATATATTTTCATGAGTTTTTTAAAAAACTAAACAAAGTGGAAAGTTCAAATTTGGTGCCTTTTTTTTCTTTTTCCTCGATCATTTTGATGTATTTCTGCGTATTTCAAAATATTTAGCAAGTTGAATTATTCATATGAACTTATATTTAAATTTTTTGATTTTGAGGCATCCATTATTTTTTCTGGAATTTTTTAATGTTCTATGAAAATATTACTAAGAAGGGGAAAAATTTCTGAAAATATTGCCATAATCAGAGGAAATATATTTTAGTTATCTCCAAATAGTTTCCATTTTCAGCATTTATTAAATTTGTTTGCATATTTCTTAGTATTTACCAAATTGGAATCTTCGGATATATTTGTAGTGCGTCATAAATATTTGTATGAACTTCATAATTAGGGAGAATGCAATGTGTGAGATATACCTTATAGTATCTCCAATTTTCTAGCAAATTGTAATGTTCAAATGTGTTGCATTTATGTTTTCCATGAGCATTTTGAAATATCTTATCGTTTTTCTAAATTTCTAGCAAATTGAAACGTCAAAATGTTGATATATTTTAGAGTTTTTCTAAAAAATATTTTGAAGCATTTTGGAAATGGTAAAATAAAATTTGTTACATTTTTTCCCTGGGCATTTTGATGTGTTTCATCATTTTTTGAAATATAGTATTTTAGCAATTTGAATTATTCGAATGAGTTAGTATTCAATTAGTGCTTCCAATTTTGTAGCAAGTTGGAATGTTCAAGTGTGTTTTTTTCTGTTGTGAACATTTTGGAATTTTTTGTCGTAGTTACAAATACTTAATAAATTGAAATGTGAGGGTGTTGATATATTTTGATGAGTTTTTTAAAAATCTAAACAAACTGGAAAGTTCAAATTTGGTACTTTTTTTCTTTTTGCGCGATCATTTCGATGTAATTCTGCGTATTTCAAAATATTTAGCAAGTTGAATTATTCATATGAACTTATATTTAAATTTTTTGATTTTGAGGCATCCATTATTTTTTCCTGGAATTTTTTAATGTTCTATGAAAATATTGCTAAGAAGGGAAATTTTTTCTGAAAATATTGCTAAAAAGAGGAAAAAAGAGGGCTGACAACCCGGGTCCACTGCCACGTCATGGTGACGTCGGCAATGGCCACCGCGGCGGTGTGGTCGACGCCGGCGTCGAATCCGTGCGTTCTGGCGCACGTGGCTAGGCGCGGCGGGTGCGTGTGGACGCGCGCTACCCAAAATCGGCGGCGCCGCTCCGTTATCGTCGCCGTAGCGTCACCGGCGGCCAGCAGACGCAGCGGAGGGAGCGGGGCAGTGCGGTGTTGATTCCGCCGCACGGCGTGCGGGCCCGCAGGCGAAGCTCGCCGGAGATGGAGAGGAAAGGACGGCGAAGTCGCACGTGTGCTTGGATTCGTCGGGGGAGGAGCAGAGAGGCGGCGCGGCGCGTCGGCGGCGCGCGGAAGAAGAAGGAGGAAGGGGGAGGTCTGCGGTTGTTTTTGCACGGAAACCCTTGTTCTTTCGCAGTATTACAAATAAGTCCTTTGCGGGGGGGTTTCTGTAAATTTTCTGCGCAAAAAATCGTGCGCGCGGGTTACCGGCTGGTGGCCGGGACGCGTGGCGCGTTTCTATTGGAAGAAATTCGCCGGCACTGTAGCTCACTACAGTGCGCGCTTGGGGGCTGGCGTGGTCACGTCCTGGCCGTTGGATCGCGCAGATCGGACGGCCGTGAAAAGCGGGTGACGTGGACCTCAGATTGGGCTGTAGTTTGAAACGTCGAAATGTTGATATATTTTAGAGTTTTTCTAAAAAATATTTTGAAGCATTTTGGAAATGGTAAAATAAAATTTGTTACATTTTTTCCCTGGGCATTTTGATGTGTTTCATCATTTTTCGAAATATAGTATTTTAGCAATTTGAATTATTCGAATGAGTTCGTATTCAATTAGTGCTTCCAATTTTGTAGCAAGTTGGAATGTTCAAGTGTGTTATACTTTTTTTTCTTCTGTTGTGAGCATTTTGAAATATTTTGTCGTAGTTACAAATACTTAGTAAATTGAAATGTGAGGGTGTTGATATATTTTCACGAGTTTAAAAAAAAAACTAAACAAACTGGAAAGTTCAAATTTGGTGCCTTTTTTTTCTTTTTCCTCGATCATTTTGATGTATTTCTGCGTATTTCAAAATATTTAGCAAGTTGAATTATTCATATGAACTTATATTTAAATTTTTTGATTTTGAGGCATCCATTATTTTTTTCTGGAATTTTTTAATGTTCTATGAAAATATTACTAAGAAGGGGAAAAATTTCTGAAAATATTGCCGTAATCAGAGGAAATATATTTTAGTTATCTCCAAATAGTTTCCATTTTCAGCCTTTATTAAATTTGTTTGCATATTTCTTAGTATTTACCAAATTGGAATCTTCGGATATATTTGTAGTGCGTCATAAATATTTGTATGAACTTCATAATTAGGGAGAATGCAATGTGTGAGATATACCTTATAGTATCTCCAATTTTCTAGCAAATTGTAATGTTCAAATGTGTTGCATTTATGTTTTCCATGAGCATTTTGAAATATCTTATCGTTTTTCTAAATTTCTAGCAAATTGAAACGTCAAAATGTTGATATATTTTAGAGTTTTTCTAAAAAATATTTTGAAGCATTTTGGAAATGGTAAAATAAAATTTGTTACATTTTTTCCCTGGGCATTTTGATGTGTTTCATCATTTTTCGAAATATAGTATTTTAGCAATTTGAATTATTCGAATGAGTTAGTATTCAATTAGTGCTTCCAATTTTGTAGCAAGTTGGAATGTTCAAGTGTGTTTTTTTTTCTGTTGTGAACATTTTGGAATTTTTTGTCGTAGTTACAAATACTTAATAAATTGAAATGTGAGGGTGTTGATATATTTTGATGAGTTTTTTAAAAATCTAAACAAACTGGAAAGTTCAAATTTGGTACTTTTTTTTCTTTTTGCGCGATCATTTCGATGTAATTCTGCGTATTTCAAAATATTTAGCAAGTTGAATTATTCATATGAACTTATATTTAAATTTTTTGATTTTGAGGCATCCATTATTTTTTCCTGGAATTTTTTAATGTTCTATGAAAATATTGCTAAGAAGGGGAAATTTTTTCTGAAAATATTGCTAAAAAGAGGAAAAAAGAGGGCTGACAACCCGGGTCCACTGCCACGTCATGGTGACGTCGGCAATGGCCACCGCGGCGGTGTGGTCGACGCCGGCGTCGAATCCGTGCGTTCTGGCGCACGTGGCTAGGCGCGGCGGGTGCGTGTGGACGCGCGCTACCCAAAATCGGCGGCGCCGCTCCGTTATCGTCGCCGTAGCGTCACCGGCGGCCAGCAGACGCAGCGGAGGGAGCGGGGCAGTGCGGTGTTGATTCCGCCGCACGGCGTGCGGGCCCGCAGGCGAAGCTCGCCGGAGATGGAGAGGAAAGGACGGCGAAGTCGCACGTGTGCTTGGATTCGTCGGGGGAGGAGCAGAGAGGCGGCGCGGCGCGTCGGCGGCGCGCGGAAGAAGAAGGAGGAAGGGGGAGGTCTGCGGTTGTTTTTGCACGGAAACCCTTGTTCTTTCGCAGTATTACAAATAAGTCCTTTGCGGGGGGTTTCTGTAAATTTTCTGCGCAAAAAATCGTGCGCGCGGGTTACCGGCTGGTGGCCGGGACGCGTGGCGCGTTTCTATTGGAAGAAATTCGCCGGCACTGTAGCTCACTACAGTGCGCGCTTGGGGGCTGGCGTGGTCACGTCCTGGCCGTTGGATCGCGCAGATCGGACGGCCGTGAAAAGCGGGTGACGTGGACCTCAGATTGGGCTGTAGTTTGTTCCAGCTTTTATATATAATAGTATTAGCTCGTGGAACTTGTGGGCAGTACCTGCATGCCACATGCACACACGTATGCCAGTTGGCGATTCAAGCACTGATGGCGCATGTGCCAGCAACCTACAATGGCCCTTCATCAGTCCGATCGCTTTCAATCTTGCTGAGACTCGAGTGAATGAGTAACTGTAGTATATATTGACCATTTTATTATTTTCATATGCCTCCATCGACCGACAAAACAAAAAATCCCATGTAACCTATAGTACGCCATACATTAGTTCCTATGGGGCTATATGATTGATTAACCCCTTTAGTTACGGGGCTATGATTAACCCCTTTTAGTTTCGATCTATGATAGATTAATCAAGACTTAATTTGCAGATGGACCAACTTCAGGTCCTGGTTGGCAAACTCCTCTGTTTTGTAGCGCTACCAACCTTGGATATCGGCGCTCGTGTGCATCCATCAATCACCCTGGAGATCTTGTGACGTATGCTATTCTAGCACCGCTTCAAACCAAACAACAGTTAGTCGGGACTAACTAAAAGAGAGCGTCCTAACGAAGAATAGTGCTAGTCCTGCCCACTCAAGTGGTCGTTTTCTCCTCCCCTCCCCCTTGTACAGTAGAGAGAGGCGAGTGAGAGGGAGATCGTCGAGTTCCCCCCGTTTCCCCGGCGCCGCCGGTGGTTCCCCTCTCCTCCTTCGTCCGCTGCGGCGGGGGAGGGGTGGGGGGAACCCCGAATCCGTGTCGTCGGGTTGTAAATAGGGTTGGGAGGTGTGTGGCCGGCGTTGGCATCTTGGTGGGGGCGGCGCCGGCGTGTTTGGTCATTGTTTCACCCTGGATCCGGCTCCCCTCGACGGTGCTGGTGGCGCTGGCGACGGATCTGTGGATGTTCCCCTTCGTGGGCGGCGTGGCGACGACGTCGTCCCCGAGCGTGGGGATCCTTGTCCTTGGGCCCTCTGTCGATGCGCCGCCGTCTCCTCCGTCGTCGGCGTAGGGCTGCTAAGGTACGTGCTCGGAGGTCTTCCTGCTTGGGTGGTTCCGCGGCCAGCGCGGGTGTGGTGGTCGAAGGTGGGTGGATCCGTCGTCGACGCTCCGTTTCGGTGGTGTTCGTGCTTGGATCTGCGAGAGGACTGGCGATGCTCGTTCAACGGCTTAGGTTTCGTCGCTCTGCGGCGGACGTCTCTTGTCTTCAAAGCCGAGAGGTTCTCTCAGGTGGTGGTTAGTGGGTGGAGTGGCTTCGTCTTCTCCGGCGACGGTGAAGGCGTCGCCGTTGCGTTGGTTTGTGTGTTTCCCCGGCGTGTTCCTGTTCTGGCATATGTATTGTACTGTGTACTTTGTATTTTCTGATATATATATGCAGTTCTCAAAAAAAAAAAAAACGAAGAATAGTGCTGATGTGGCACATTGCAGTCACTGGTACTAGTCAGTTAGCTGGTAGCAGGACTGATTATACTGTTGCTTGCACATGAACAGGCTTGCACCGCACTGTTTCCCCTGAATCGTGCCTTCCTGCAGGGCCTTAGCTGGAGCAACATTAGAATTTTTTTTGAAAGATCTAACAAATTCTGACTTTTCTATTGATAGTAGGTAGCACTGTACAAGCCACCGCACCCGTGTGGTAAAATGCAAATTTGAAAATGTCGATATTTAAAAATTGTGGAGATTTGAGAACTATTTAAATGCGAAGAGTTAGCAATTTTTTAAGTTCTGAAATATTGATATTTGAATTTTGGTCGTATGACGTAAGTAGTTATCATTTTTTGTTTTGTGTTGTGATATTTTTTGGTATATGTTTGCAGTTTATTTGTATTTATTCGTATATTTAAGGTGAGTTTAGTTGAAGTTGAACATTATTAGTTTGTGTTGCATAGTTGGAGTGAGTTCAGTTATAGTATTTGTAATTTGAAACTTTTTCAAATTGGTATAATACGTTTGAGTTTTGTCTTAAATATTTAATTTGACTCAATGGTAGGAGATGTTACATTATTTGAGTTTCTTTTGAATTCAACTAAAATTCAAAACGTATTTGGAGAAAATGAATTTGTATTATGTACAAATATGTATTTGATTAGGCAATTGTTAGGTGTAACTTCATTATTAGAGAGTTGTAAGGTACATTACCGTTTACATGTAATTGTTGTCGAATTTTTTTTTTTGCTCAGGGATTTTTAAATTTAGCTTCATTATTAGGGAGTTTTAAGTTATTTTAGGTGTAAATATGTTAGCGTATTTGGAGTGCTTAAGTGTGGTTGTATTTTGTCATAATATTCTAATTTAGCAGGCTAATCAGATAAATTATATTATGGTTATGAAGAAATTATAATCAATGTACGCGTTCAAAAATATTTTGAGGTATGAAAATTTTGAGGTTTGAAAATTATTGGAATTGAGTAAAAGTTTGGGTCTAAAAAAATTTAAATTTCAAAAAATTATTCATATTAGGTAGCTGTTGAGGTCTGAATTATTTTCTATTAATAAAATGATCAGTTTTGAAAGTTGTTCGAAATCGAAATTTGTTCATATTAAAATTTCAAGTTCGTTAGCGTTACAAAAATAGCTTACTTTTTTTTCGTAATTGTTTTGATATATTTTTTTCTTGGTGTGCAGATTTGAAGTTACTGAATTTAGAACATTTTTCGCTTTCTAGAGTTCGAATTATTTGGGAGGGAGATTTTTTTTTCTTTTTTGCAAATGCCTGGCAAAAGAGTGAGTTGCTGACAGTTGTGGCCCACAATGACGTCGTATTGACGGAAGCAGTGGTTTGCAGGCGCACTGCCGCGGTGGTGTGAAGAGCTAAGTAAATAGTTATAGTTAAAATATTATGACCGGAGATTTTGATGCAAAAATGTTTTAGGTATGCGGGGACTCTTACACAAAAATGTTTTATTCCTGGGGTCCGTTTCGTCAAAATAGAAAAGTTAAATCATGAAACTTGTTTGGAACGGTGATATACATCTACTCGTGGGAGGAAAATTCAAACAGATGTCCGAGTGCGACGAATTTGTCAAATTTCGTCAAATGTTTTTGCGATTGTGGATTTAAAATTAAGGTGGTATGGTCAACCAAACTCGAAACCGATCACGGGGATGGAATCTACTCGGCGACTTGTATCAACAACAGCAAAAAAAAAAACGCGAACACTGTAGAAGTGCGCTACTGTTCATGAACAGTACCGCCGCGACGTGTCTAAATCTGGACCGTCCGTTCCACCGATCGGACGGCCCAGAAAAGTGGGTGACGTGGCCACATGGATGTGAGGCTGAAGGGGAGAACTATTATATATAGTATAGATTAGAATTAAAAAGGGATTGCAGTACTGTATTGTAATAACCTGGCAATCTGGTTAACTACGTAGGTCATTTGATGTCGATGACAACAACCGCATTCCATACACGTTATCCATCACTGCAAACTTTGCGATCGATCCGGCCGGTCGACGTCTGAAATGTTTCCCGACGAGGTCAGCTGCCATTTTGCAAGCACGACGTGTCCTGCCTCTACACTCTGCAGTGCGACCTCACTGTCAGGAGATCCCACGCGGCACGAGCTAGATCTCTAGATGGATCCATCGGCACTTGTTGCCAACTGGGTGACGAGAATGATCCATGGATTCAGTCGGCGTGCGTATGGCCTAGGACACAAGGAACCTATGGTAGTATGATCGAGTTAAACGGAGTCGACTGCAAGATCAGCTCCATGATGTGATTGATGCTATGATCGGGAGTTTTACCCGCTTATCTAGGGCGACAGGACGCTCGGTTCGTGGCGCAGTTCCAGACGCGTCGTAGCTTGCCCCGAGGCAAAGATGGAGATATATCGATCAGGTCGAGGAACGTGGATGATCATGCGGACGTCTCTGTTTCCTCAGGGTTAGGTCGATCCTGTTGTTTTGGTGTGATCTAAATTTATATAGATAAATGGACACGGCGTTTCGGGTCATGAGTGGAGATGCACCTGTTGTGTAAAATATTTTTAAAAACTTTTTAAAATGTGAAAAAAATTTAAAAACAAATTCGGATATACATTAGGACATTTCGTGTTAGCACAAAAAGTTTGGTGGAGAAAAAACATTTTTTGTAACCTGTGCAAAAAAGATAAAAAAAACGTCTCATACAAAGTCATTTTAGAACATATAGATTTGTCTTTTTTGCACATGTCATAAAAAATTTATTTTCTTCGCGAAACTTTTTGTGCACAAGTCGTGGAACCTGGATGATCATGTGCACGTCTCTGTTTCCTCAGGGTTAGGTCGATCGTATTGTTCTGGTGTATATAAATTTATATAGATAAAGGTCAATTTCTGCTGGAGTGAAGGAGGCCAATAATTGGAGGCTTGGCCGAGCGAATCGAGGCTGAAGCTAGTTAGCTTATCACCTTTTACCCTGCCATGGACGCTTGGGGGTGGGGGCGCCCCCCGCGGTATGGATCGTTATCGAGTTAGGTCACACGTGTTTTTATATATCTCTTGTAAGCTGCGGTACGGGATTACTATTACTATTAAGGATAAGAAAAATCAGGCTCCCACAGCTAGCCAGCGCATCCCGGCACTGTAACTGAAACAGTACCCTCGGTACTGTTACGTGTTGAACAGTGCCACGGTACTGTAGCAGCTACAGAGCGTTTTTTTTTTTGCAAAAAAATAACCCTGTCATTTCCAAAAAATGAATACATGAAATATATGCGCGTCGACGAGTAGGTTCTATTCCCGTGATCGGTTTCGAGTTTTGTTGACTCTAGCTCCTTAATTTGTGATCTAAATTCGCACAAACATTCAACGAATTTTGTCAATTTTGTCAAATTCGCCGTGCCTAGTTTTTTTTGCAAAAAAAATAACCCCGTCTTTTCAAAAAAAATGTATAGATGAAATATATGCGCGTCGACGAGTAGGTTTCATTCCTGTTATCGGTTTCGAGTTTTGTTGACTCTAGCTCCTTAATTTGTGAATGTATAAATGAAATATGTACGCGTCGACGAGTAGCTTCCATTTCCGTGATCGGTTTCGAGTTTTGTTGACTCTAGCTCCTTAATTTGTGATCTAAATTCGAACAAACATTCAACGAATTTTGTCAATTTTGTCAAATTCGCGTTTTCTACGAAATGTGAATCGGCCGCCCGGAACAAAACCGCGCGATTCTTTTGCGCAAAGGTCCTTGCATTCTCCAGATATTACAAACTAATTCCATTAGCACCATCACCAAATAAGTTTTTCCAAACTAATTTTAGTAACATTATTTTTAACAGCATACATATTTCATATTACACCTAATGCCACGCATTTTTTTAAAAACCCCTTACCTTTCCAACATTTTAGAAGTTTCCACTTTTTTTTCTCTCTACTGACAAATCACGGTTTTCATCAATTTTCTTTTCCACAAAAAATAACAGAACATTCAACAAAATACGAATTAACAGCACATTAAAAAAAACGCAATAATCTCAACACCAATAAAGATTTAATAAATTTGGACCAAATATCCATTGTGTACAAAAGTAAAACTAAGGAATTTTCAAATCTAAGAAATTTCCAAACTTCCAAACTTTCCACAGAAACTAAGAAAAATTCATTGTGTTGAATATTTGTTGGATTAGTTTTCCAAAACAATGACCATACACTCAGATAAATCCTTTTATCACCACCGGTGCGGCGTGTCGCCGCACCACATTTACCTAGTAAGTTGAACAATTGTAAATTACCGATGTTTGTAACCTCTTCCATAATAGTGAATTTTTATTGGCTGGCGTCCGTGTTTTTTTCCCTTCTCCTGGAGGGCTTTCCACATTAAAATCTCGTGTCCTCTATGTCTGATCTTACTTTTCTTTTATCCTTTATTGCTTGTCGTCTATACCAGTTGCGGAGCTACCGAGACCGTCAGCGTTCCATGTTGTGCTCGTGTGAGTCAGGTCTGCCTCCTCAGTCGTTCCGTTGTTTGCTTGTTGCTTTACGGGGTTTTAGACTTTTAGTGTAATCTGCTCTTTCTGCCTTTTGGTAATCACTTCATAAATTTTCTTTTTAATTAAATCGGACCAAGATCGAGTCCGGATAAAAAAGAAAAGTCGGGCTAAGAGAACTTGTTACTCGTGCGTGTACGGTAGTTGAACCCCATGATAGAAAAGCTCCCAAAGAAGGGAGTTGATACCAAAAGGACCCTAGATCTAAAAAAAATTCTCATGAATTGAACAGTAAGCATTTTTAATAAGAAGTTTAGTTCAAAAGATTACTACGATAAACGTGCTACCATATCGTCTAACATATTTACATGATAAAGAAAACACAAGTAGCAACGGTGAGATGATCAGAACATAAGCATTGGTTGGAAAGGAAGTGCAGATGCCAATATTGCTATTTGGTCATGGTCGTGAAATGGTCATGCTTCGAATTGGAGAAATGCTCGTAGTCGATGGAGAAATAGTAACATCCAAACGAATAAGTGGTGGTCATAGGTTAAGTAGTCGATCACATTCTTAGTCACGTCGACACACTTCCCCAAAACTTAGCGCCGCTCACACGATGCAGGTTCTCTAAGGGACATGGTTCTGAAGACCTATATATCCTATGTTATGGTCGTGCACGGAACTTGTGGTATGGGACAGATGTAGGGATGAAAACCAAACGGAAGTTTTCCAACTTTTCTGCGGAAAAACGGAAACGAAATGAAAATACGGTGCGGAAACGGAAACAGAACAACGTATTCCGGCGGAACAACCACGGAAACGAAACTTTCTGTTTCCGATAATACGGAACTTTTCGTTTTTCCTATGCGGTACTTTCCAAATCCAGCGGGGACATTAATTCCAGAGGAAACATTTAGGCACAACCAATATATATCTATAGAAAAATAAAAGGATCTGAAGCGACCATGTTTAGGACATATGTATTCGCATATCATCTCCCTCTCGAATCGTTCCCAGTTCCACGTTTGGGCATTACACTAGCGTTATAGACGATTGTTGGTGTTTTTTTTAATGTTGCCAAGTTCATAGCATATGCACAATGTATTATATAATCATGATATGTCGGTATACTTTATTTCATCTTAGAACTTGATAAGTTTGCTAGTTTGATTGAGTTTTCCTTTATTATTCAAGCGTCTCTTGGTTACGACAAACATCCGCTTTCTGTTCCGTGTCCGCATCGTATTCGGTCCATATCTATTTCCGACAATGTTTGTTTCCGGGGTTTCCGTCGCT
This sequence comes from Poa pratensis, assembly GCA_947311845.1. Lineage (NCBI taxonomy): Eukaryota > Viridiplantae > Streptophyta > Magnoliopsida > Poales > Poaceae > Poa > Poa pratensis. Next base: position 28,583,807 of record CAMZMU010000110.1, on the reverse strand, counting down.
TTCGCAAAAGAATATGAAAACAAATGTGGCACCACTCAGTTCCGACCGTATCCGCCCTGTTTTCATCCTAGACAGATGCATGTGCGTATCGATGATCTAGATCACAAATGGATAGAGATATCATACTCGCTTAGGGATGTTACAAAACCCATCTCCTCAGTATTTCTGCTTCTACTTCTGAATAAATTTTTGAATCACGTTGGTTTTGAGAGGAGGGGGGGGGGGGGGGGGGAATGTATTCGGGACAGAGGCGTGGGAAGACATCCAAGCAGAAGTGTTTCACATTTGTGTTGGACTAACCAACATCCCAAATTGAGACGCTCTGTGCCTTGTAAATCTTGCAGACGCTGGGTGTAATTGGTATCTCTGATATTAATATATTCTCTTTATCGAAAAAAGATGCTCCTCCCAAGAAAATAGGAGACGCTCCTACATCATTTCATTATTCGATCAAGGCGACTCGTAAAATTACTCCCAACTATGATTATTTTTCTAGAGATTATTCATTGTCGAGAAAGAGTTGTCGAACTCATGCAAGATCATTTTTTCTAATTTCTATAGTGCTATCCACGGAAGATATTAGGACTGACGTGGCGGCAGCAGCAGCCGTTCGAATATTTTTTGCCAAATCTAGCCGTTTTCAGCGACTATTCACGCATCTGGCCGCGACTGGAAACTATTGTCAAATCTGGCCCCTCGGGGTCGGCGCCAACTGAGATGGCGCCGACGTTGTGCAGGTCGGCGCCACCCAGGCCGAGCGCCGAAGTTCGCAGCTGGGTCGGCGATGGAACTGCGTGGCGCCGAGCTGCACATGGTAGGCGCCATCTGCATTGGCGCCGAGCCCAACGGCCATTTTTGAAAATAGTTCTGGAAACAGGCCATTCATGTCATTAGTTTCGGAAAACGGCCATTTTCGGTAAAAAATACGCCGTTCGACGTGTCCCAAAACCCCCGGCCGCGTATATGCATTTGTGGCCGCGCGCAGTTCCCCATATCCACGGCCGACACAGCCAACACTCGAGAGCCAACGGAACGGAACGGAACGGAACGGAACGGAACGGGGGAAGCAGGTAACGGCCCCGTCGCCGTCGCCGTCAGCCCCCCGTGCTCTCCTCCTCCGCATAAGTAGACCCCGACGATTGACCCACCCCTCCTCGCCCAGCGAGCGAGCGCCCAACGAGAGACAGAGACAAGACGGAGGGAGGGAGCCCAGCCAACCACCCCCAGCGCCCGTCCGAGGAGATGGACTCGCCGGGCCCGTGCGGGGACCAGCAGCAGCTGGCGGCGTCGGAGCGGCCGTCGGAGTCGGCGGCGCTGCGGGCGCTCGTGGACCGGGTGCGCGCCGGCGAGGTGGAGGCGGCCCGCGAGGTGCGCCGCCTCACGCGGGCCTCCGCCAGGCACCGCCGGAAGCTCGCCGCCGCCGTCGAGCCCCTCGTCGCCATGCTCCGCTCCGGGGCGCCCGACGCCGGGGAGGCCGCGCTCCTCGCGCTGCTCAACCTCGCCGTCAGGGACGAGAGGTAAGGAAAAATCTCTGCCTCAAACTCCTTGTGTCCTTCCTTTGCGTGGTACGCCACTGGGCTCAGTATTTGTTTGCTACGATTGCAATATTATCATCATGTTCTTCCTGCTTCAAAATTCCGATAGATTTGGTTCGGTTTTCTTCTTCCACCCCAATTTGAGTAGGTGGAATTTCAAATTCAACCTGAACTCGTTGATCCCCTCCTGGACTGCTCGGCTGTTCCCGTGCGAGCGTTACAGAGTTTCGTCAGTGAAATTCCACACTGTCCCTGCAATCGTTGATCTCCTCCTCGACTATTTCGGTGCGACCGTTACAGAAGCCTAGGAAAGGTCCTTGGTTTTATCGTTTAGCTATTGTGTGGGTCTGTTTTAATCCCCAATTATTGTACTGATTTCGTCGTACGATTTGCTCCAATTATTCAATCATGGCGGCTTATCAATTTGATTTCCCCCCTCCGATCAGAAAATATCTGATTGTAAAAACTCTGAAACAAGAAAGATTGCGGAGTCCTGTGGTTGTTGGATAAAATTACTTCTCCCTCCATCGGTAGTAAGTCTGTATATTGTTCTGATGTGTAACTTTTCGTACCAAAAATAACAAAATAACAAGACCGGAGGGGGGACTCCACCCCGGCTTTGTCATTAAGGTTTTTCGTAGCATGATGCATAATCAACATAGCAACCTTGAATTATTGCCTCCGAGTAGTCACGCATATATTCTCAAGTAGGAGTATATTCCAAACCCCGGCTATGGATATCTACGTACCGGATTTCAGTCTAGTGATCAACATCATCCAACAGGTAAAGTAAAGCATCATCGCGCTTTCTTAGACGTGCAGCGAATCAAATAGCATCTCCTCCGTGAGCAAAGAGATTTCATTCCGGTGACCCTTCAACCAATCGTTATCCCTAAGATGTGGTACAGATTTCTAGGAAATGACAGCAAGACCGAAGCGAAGAAAACGGTCGGTCGGTTTTAGATGGGTGGAGGAAACAGTTGGTCTGATTTGGAAGCTGACCTAAGTTTGCCAACCACCGTATCCTGGTTGGCCGCTTCCGAGAAAAATCTAGCTGCAGGACAGGAGCCTGGAAGGAGTATTTTCTTTCTGAAAGGTTTCCTGGGCCGCCTAATATTTTCTTCCCTTTTCAACTGCCGTGGTCAAGATACAGTTAGCCTCCCATACTTCCTTTGGAAATTCTGTGTGCCCATGCCGTGAGCCAATTTGCTTTGAGATATATCCAAACATGTTGACCTCATGGTTGTTGGTAGGCCTCATGCCAACCTGCGGAGAGAAGTCAATTCAGACAAGTATGGTGCTATGTACCAGAATTCAGAACCCATCCTTCCTGTATCCCTTTGCTCTCTGAAGTACTAGAAGCAAAACAAAGATGAACAAATAGTAAATACATGACCACTGTTTTGTTCAGAGTTGACTCAGTTCTTTATTTCTCTGTCAATTTGATGGATTCTTTGTCTGCCACTGGTTCTGGTAGGAGCAACTGTTCCAACTGTTGGAGAATCAAGTTCTTGTCCTGATTCTTGAGAGATCAGATCTACTTCAACCAGTTTAGACGTCATGGATAAGGATTTCAAGACATTAAATCCTACTGAAGGCCTATATTTTAGACTGTGTAGCTGCCCATATCTCACATTTATGGTACTTTTTTCAGAACAATAAATTAGGTTTAAACTGGAACAGTCTAAGCTATATAAAATATTTCATCATGGTTCCCATCTTGGTGTAAAATCCATACTTCCAACTTCCAGTCCTCTTGGACACTATCCTAGTAGTTGCAGAGCCTTTAATTTGGATCTCTGCAGTAGCTGGCCTTACTGTGTATTGAGTACTGACTCACTGTTTCGTCACAGTCTAGGCTTAACTAGACACTATGTGTGGAGTATGTACTGTTTGTAGGTTGTCTCTGCCATAGCTTATCTATGGATGAAAATTTCTTTTCTAACCATTACTACATGTAGCATCCCAGTAATATAATCTTCCTTGAGAATATGCAGCCATAATACAGTATATTATTTTTTCCCATAAATATTCTCTGTTAATCTGGTTACATGATTATGATCTGAAATATGCTTGGTGACTTATTAATCTTTCTCAGTAATGTTTAGCTTGAAGAGTAGTAGGATTGGTATGATGCATGCACATTGTTCCTAAATTTGTATTGTTTCATCTATGCAGGAATAAGATCAAGATACTGGATGCTGGTGCGCTTGAGCCGCTTCTTGGTTACTTGCACTCGAGCGATCTAAACTTACAGGAGTATGCGACTGCGGCTATCCTCACGCTCTCAGCCTCATCCACAAATAAACCTATTGTAAGTGCATCTGGAGCAATCCCTCTCCTTGTAAAGGTCCTCAAGGAAGGAAACCCACAGGCCAAGAATGATGCTGTGATGGCTCTTTACAACCTCTCGACGATTGCAGACAACCTTCAAACCATCCTTTCTGTCCATCCTATTCCCCCTTTAATAGAGTTACTGAGGGCGGGCAAGAGGTCCTCCAAAACAGCTGACAAGTGCTGTGCCCTTTTGGAATCGCTGCTCGCCTTCGATCAAGGTCGAGTGGCCCTAACTTCTGAGGAAGGTGGAGTACTCACCATTGTGGAGGTACTTGAGGAAGGCTCCCTTCAAGGTAGAGAGCATGCCGTTGGAGCACTCCTAACAATGTGCGAGAGCGATCGGAGTAAATACAGAGATGCCATTCTGAATGAAGGAGCTATCCCTGGTCTTCTCGAGCTCACAGCCCATGGCACGCCAAAGTCTAGAGTGAATGCTCATGCTCTTCTGGACTTACTGCGGGACTCACCGTATTCAAGATCGAAGATGCAGCCAAACACGCTAGAGAACATTGTTAGCAACATTGCCTCTCAGATAGACGGGGAGGACCGTGGTGGGAGGCCAAGAAGATGCTCGCTGAGATGGTGAAGGTCAGCATGGAGCAGAGCCTGAGGCATCTGCAGCGCCGGGCTTCCTTCGCTTGATCAGTGTTGCTTGCTTGTTTCAGGCCACCCTGTTTTGCAAATGGAAGTAGACAGATGGCAGAAATTAATAACGAGATCGCTGGAGATGCCGGTCCAGGCCTCGACAGGACCGAGTGACTGGTGTAAGCGCTCATATACTTTAAGCTCTTGACATAGTTCTCTTTTTCCGTTTCGATCTTTCTTGTGTGCTGTTTTGAAAGAGAAAGGACACATTTTCTTCCCGTTCTCGTTCCCTTCCACCATGTTTTGTGCATGTACAAAAAGCAAGAGAGTGAAAAAAAAGGAAAAGAGAAAAGAAAAGAAAAGAAAGACATCTCCTTCAAGGAAAGGATTGTACATACATGATATAAAGTAAAGATCCCTTTCTTCATGTCTGGAAATCTATGCTCTCAGTCTTAAATCTCTTAGTTTATGTGCTAAGTGCTATATTTCTGACCACATTTTGGGTGTTTAACTAGGCGAAAAGCTACCGTGCTTATCAGTCTGATCTGTCAAGTTCTGTCTATGATGCCAACATTTCTCACTTAGTCATGCAACTAGTTCGGTTTCTGTGGGTTCTGTTATGGTGAACTTTGCTTCAGGTCGAACACTTGGACCATTCAGCCATCAGTCTCATCTCATTCTCAATGTGTGAAAGCTTCGTCTATCATTTCTTGATCTGATCGGGCTGCAACTGCAACTAGGATATTCTTGTTTCAACCAACCTAGCTGCACATCCTGACTCTTAATCAGCTAATAATTCTCTTTCGATCTGAAAAGCCTGTCGATAATAGATCGTCATATTTTTTCTGGGCTTTGTTATAGTGTACTTTGCTTCAGGTTGGCCACTTGGTGCATCCATTCAGCCATTAGTTTCATATAATTCTCCGTGTATATGTAATAGGTTCATCTATCATTTCTTGATCTGACCAGGCTGCAACTGCAACCAAGATTTGCTTGTTCAACCAACCGCGCTGAACATTCCGCAGCTGATAAATCTCTTTCGCCGAAAAGCGTGTCGATAATATATAATCGTTCTCTTTCGCCGTCTCTAACAAATTTTTTTTTTCTCATTGGCTAGCCTGGTTTTGGAGTGTGATCATGGCTGGCTTGACCGCGCGAAAGGTGGCTGATTATTTGTGCTTTCTTTGCGTCTCAAAGGGACATGTCCCTCGTCTTTTTTTTTTTTTTCGAAACACAGTACAACGCAAGCGCTCATATACACGTGCACACACTCACCCCTATGAACGCACGCACGCACACCCTATCCTTATGAGCACCTCCGAGAGACTGAGTCGGCGGGTCGAGTCTTGAGATTGACGAAGTCACCACGGGCGCCTCGCTGTCGACGGGAACGTCGCCTCCCACTGAAGAATATTCCGCCTTAAATGAGAAATACCAGCGTCAAACCTGGGGTTTGAACTCTGGTGGGCTGGGGGTACAACCACCCACCTAACCATCTTGCCACAGGAAAGTTCTCTGACATGTCCCTCGTCGTGTAGCTTTTCCTTTCCGTTATCCAATTGCTTTGATCAAACGTTGATGAACATCTTTTTCTGGTTGGAGCTTCTTGGGACGTTCATTTTCGTATATGATTTCCTATGGCTTTGTTCCGCTGCTCCAATACTTTGGTAAAAGTCAATTACGTTAAGCTAATTGCGCCGCCGTCTTTTTTTGTCGGCGGGAGAATATTTCGGTGTCCCACAACCATGAGACGAGTAATGAACTTATCGAATTTTTTTAAATAATATTATTTTAAATCTTTATTCGGAAAATAATACGCGATTTCAAATTTTTTGAAGAATAGCGCGCCGTTGGCACTGCCCGTGCCGAAACCCAGCTTTCGGCACGGCCCATGCCGAAAGGACCCACAGACGCTTTCGGCACGGGCCGTGCCGAAACAAGCCCAAACCATCTTACTATTATCCAGTTGTCTCCCGCCCTCTTTTCTCCCGCCTTTTTTTCCCGCCAGCCTTGCTCCCGCCTGTTTCTCCCGCCAATTCTTCTTTGCTCGTCCTATAAACCCCCCCCCCCCTCTCTGAGGTGGGTAAGCAGTTAAGTGTATTCACTCGAAGATGTCGGGTCTTCCTAGCAAAGATTGACCTATAGATCGTAGTTGGATAACTCAAATGTCCGAGTGTCTTTTGTATTGTGCGGGGGAGTTGACGGTAGACAATAAGGAAGTTTCATGCGAGGAACTCATCAGTAGTGACAGTCTTCTCGCTGAGCTTGCGGTGTCATTCCGACGTCGCGGGTGGCCAAGTAGGACTCCCCAGGAAATACGGCAAGAACTTCTCCGGATGCGTGCAAGGTATGACAAGAAAGTTGTCCTTGGAAAATTTATGAATGAAGGAGAGCATTTGTATTTTTCAAAACATCCATCAACATGGTAGATCGAGAGCGAGGACGAAGACGATATCTTCATGCCGAGTGGTGCATTATCGGCGAAGATTAAGAGTGAAGCATCATCGAAGGGCAAAGCTGCTTCATCATCGAAGGGCAAGGGTGAAGCATCATCGAAAGGCAAGAGTGGTGCACCATCGAAGGGCAAGAGTGGTGCATCATCGAAGGGCAAGAGTGCTGCATCGATGGAAGCTGGAGGCTGTATCGACGGGAGATGATTTCGTGTCGTGTATTTTGTGGTAGTTTTTAAGTTCAGTTGTAGTAGTTATTTTCAGAATGTCGATGCCACATTAAAACATAGCTCAGACACATACAAATTAAAACATAGTTCGGGTACATAGAAATTAAACCATAGAACATACAAATTAAAACATAGTTCGGGTACATAGAAATTAAACCATAGTTCAGACACGTACAAATTAAGACCATAGTTCAGACACGTACAAATTAAAACATAGTGCATAGAAATTGAAATGTAGTGCTAGCCACGTTGCCCACCTCGTCGGCTTCCTCGGTTTCCTCGGTTTCCTCGACCACGCACAGGATCAGGAACGACTGCAGGATCAGGAGCAGGTCCTAGGCCGTATGTGGGACAATACTTCTCTCTATGCCCAAAAAGATTGCAATACAAGCACTGTCGAGTACATCCACCAGCTTCAGACTCGTCCATATCATTCCGGATGCGACGCGAGTTCCGTCTTCCTCTGCTAGTTCTCATAAGAGCAGGATCCGGAATATATTCTCGTTCCATTGGGTTGATCTTGTTGAAGTTGCCAACTACTCTAAATCCTGTCATCTCCCCGGTCCAAGTTTCAACCACTGCCTCCTTCATGTAATACGGAGAGACAAAACTGATTGGGTTCATCCCCAACTGGCCAGAAACAGCAAGGACATGAGAACATGGGAGGTGAAGCAGTCTCGGTTTGTTGCACGTGCACTCGCACGTTGGGGGTGCAGTAGCACTAATTATGACCTCATGGGTTTTCAGCTCATTACCCGCACCAAATCTTGAGGTTGGTAAGCGTACCTCGTACCTCGCTTCTTCATTACCAATACGAATGACCGTGTGCATCCGTTCCTTCTTTATCTTCTTGTCCATGTACTGTCTTATCTTGCGGCAGTAAGGTGTGTTGGGGTAATACTCAATATGCTCGACGGATTCACGACGTCTATCTCTGAAATACGTCAATGTTCCGTGCAAAATACCCTCCACCAGTGCTGTCAGTGGCAAACCCCTATTCCCTCTGAGTACAAAATTGTACTCCTCAGCTAGGTTGGTAGTCATGATGCCGTACCTTGCTCCATATTGGTCGTGCAACAGAGACCACTTCACGGGAGACTCCTTCTCTATCCACTCTTCAAAATTTTTGATTCATTTTCCCTTCTTTCTTTTCGTACCAGGAGGGTCAATTCCAGGCAAGTCACACAACACAACAGGCTCTGAATCTAAGAAACAGGCATTTCAGCACAATGCGAACTAGTTGCTTGACTACTCTCTCCAGTCTGAATATTCTGCTTCAGAACAAACGACACTAGGACTTCTGGTTTTGTCCCTCGGCGTTTGCATGATGCTAGCCAAGAAACCCATTGATTTGTCCGATCAAGCGGCAACAACTCCCAGTGAATATTTGACCGGGATTTGGTCCATAACGACTGAATCCTAACAGTCCATAAATTAGGATCAAACCCGAAATTCACCGTCAAATAGTACTGGACAACGCTGATTTTCACTTTCTCTGGCTCCGTCAACTGAATCTCCACATTTTCAAATTCACCAAGATCAACCCCTGACTCAGTTGCACGGACTGTACCGGCACCATAGTGCACAACAACATCTATCAGTTCTATTACCTACAAAATTTATTCCATTATCAAATACTACAATGCGAATATTTCAAAATATTACGACCACCGAAAATAAATATCCTACTCAAAATATACAATACATCTAACCCACCACATATATCTACACTAATCGTTACACATCCACCGACAAATTATATTAAACCTAAAAAATCTAGAGATTAGGGGGTTTACCCTTGACGCGTGCGTAGCTCCCGCTGCCCGGCTTCAATCTACCACCGCCACCGCTGCACCACGCATCTAGCTTCCCCAACACCAGCACGACCACCACTTTCCACCATTGTTGCCCACCATTGCTCCACCTCCACCACCAAACTCATCCACAAAAAGCTATCCCATCAACAGATCGGGGATGCCCCAACCCTCCTCTTCTCTATTTCTTAAATCTGTGGGCTTGTATCGATTTTTGGGGCCAGGAGTCGGTGCAAATCGAAAGAACAGAAGAGAGAAGGAGCAGAAGAGAGAAGGAGGAAAGCAGGTCGAGAAGAGAGAAGGAGGAAAGAAGAAGGGGCTGGGTATGCTTGGCCCGTGCCGAAACCTGCTTTCGTCTCCGCCCGCGCCGAAACCAGCGGGCCCAGGCCTGTTGGTTTGTCTGCGGCCATGCAGAGGCTTCTTTCGGCATGGGCCGTGGGTTTCGGCACGGGTCGTGCCGACGGCGCGCTATTCTTCAAAAATTTCCAAATCGCGTGCTATTTTCCGAATAAAGATTTAAAATAATATTATTTAAAAAAAACTTATCAGCGAACCTTAAAAAAGGTCTGACATGATGTGCAATAAGAAAAAAAATATCATGTTATTGTTATGCTACTACTGTTATGCAACAAAGAAAAAGCTCTTTAGTGCTTAGCCTATGACATTGTCTTGTTGCTAAACACCGAAAGTATTTTAAAGACCAAATTTGCAACTTCAAGAAAATTTGCATTTCTCAGCGTCAGAACTTAGAAGCAGCTCCCATTCCATTTAATTGAGCTACTGATAAAAAGAAACGAATGGTTTCCTTTTTGCTTTAGGGAAAAAGCAAAAAGGTGTGATAGACATTAATAGTATACTATATATTACGGATTCGGGTCCTGTAATTGTCTGAATCTGTCATAGATGTATCATCCGGGTACGGGCTCGTGCGATGTACGCCTCCTACTAATTGTGGCGTCGGCTAGCTAGGGTTAAATTTGTTCGGCTCTCAGCTTCGGACGCTGACCTTCGCTAAAAAGATCTTGGATCGATTAACTGATCGACAGGCGACGGCAGCATGGATCGTCGCTTGCCGTTGGCGGCGCAATGGCCCAACCTCCCCGACGAACTCCTCGGCATTGTCCTCTCGAAGGTCGCGTCTCTACTTGGTCGTGTCCGCTTCGCCGCCGTCTGCAAGTCGTGGCGCGCAGCCATGTCGCTCCACCCGGCGCCGCCGGCTCCCCCGCGCTGCTGCTCTCGCCGCGTAACTGCGTCACGGACACAGAGGAGTCGACTTTCTACTGCCCCGAGGACGGCGGTGTACTACGCGTCAGGCTCCCGAGAAGGCTCAGCTCCTTCTGGTTCAATGGGTCCTACGACGGCGGCTGGAAGGCCGCGAGCCCGGCCATCATCACCCCGTGCCGGAGCCCGATCGTGATCATGAACCTCTTCACAGGAGTTGAAATCACGCTATCCAAGAAGAAGAGGTGGTTCTCATGTCCACACCGTTGGGACTGCCCACTCATCATCTTCAAAATCATCTTCTCTGAGGCTCCTACCTCGAGCAGCTGCATCCTCGCCGCATTAACCTTCGGTTGCCGCAGCTACAGTATCGCGTTGTGCAGGATCGGCTGCCCGGATGGTGGGTGGACTATGAAGGGATCTGAAATGGAGGGGCTCATGGTCGAAGACATCCTGTTCTGTTGCGGGGAGCTTTACGGCCTAACAACCTGTAACTACAGCCTCTACAGGTTCGACATCGGCGTGAACCATGACGGTGCACCGGTGATCACCGCCGTCCATCAGCTCGTCGTCCAAACACGTGACGGCGGCCCAAGATCTGAGAGCGAGGGCTTCCCTGATTGCAATGCCTACTTATTCGAGCTGGGTGGTAAGCTTGGGATGGCGGTGATGACTGTATGGTCGCAAAACGGCAAGCCTTTCTTCAAAGTGTATGTGCTCGCGGACGCCAAGACCGATAACAGTAGGCACATTTACAAGTGGTCAGAGGTGCAGAGCTTGGGTGATAACTCCTTGTTTTTGGGGCCAAGGTGTTCATCCAAGATGGTGCATGTGTCGGAAAGTGGTCGTGGAGGCGTAGAGAAAAACCACATCTACTACTCGAACCATCGTCGCCTTCGAGGTAAAACAAGACAAGGAGTTCCAGGGGAAATCATACACGACGAAATCAGTAGACGGCGACACAATATATATTACAGGCGATGGTGATGTTGACCTGGAACGGATCCCATCTGTACGATACTGTGTTTTCGAAAACACTGATGTCTCCACGTGGTGCTTCCCTCCGGAGTTGTAGGGCCTATTTGATCCGGATTTTTATTAAAAGTTTGATGGATAATCTTTTGAAATATTTTACATGGAGTGGTTTGATTTATAAGATTTAATCATATCAGATTATTCTACGATGCCATTGCCCTATATTTTCTATGCAAATTGGTACTAACACCTAATTTTTCTACGATGCCATTGCCCCATATAAGATTTAACCACATGAGATGTATTCGGGTACGGGCTTGCGTGCTGCGTACAGTACTTTTTTTTCGCGAAACACAGTACAACGCAGGTGCTCATATACACGCGCACACACTCACCCCTATGAACGCACGCACGCACATCCTACCCCTATGAGCACCTCCGAGAGACCGAGTCGGCGGGTCGAGTCTTGAGATTGACGAAGTCACCATGGGCGCCTCGCCGTCGACGGAACGTCGCCTCCCACTGAAAAATATTCCGCCTTAAATGAAAAACGCGTCAAACCTGGGATTTGAACTCTGGTGGGCTGAAGGCACAACCACCCTCCTAACCATCTTGCCACAGGCAAGTTCTCACTGCGTACAGTACTTGGCCTCCTCCTAATAGTGTCGTTGGCCCCAAGGATTATATATGTTCCGCTTCAGCTTTGGACTCTGATCCTCTCGCCGAAAACAACTCTGGTCAGAATCGATTAACTGAACAACCGTCCACGACAGCATGGAACGGGACTCGCCGTCAGCGGTGCAGTGGTCCGACCTCCCCGACGAACTCCTCGGCATTGTCCTCTCGAAGGTCACGTCCCTACGTGTCCGTGTCCTCTTTGCCGCTGTATGCAAGTCGTGGCGCGCAGCCGTGTTGCTGCACCCGACACCGCCGGCTCTCCCGCTGCTGCTCCTCTCGCCGCGCCACTGGAGGGCGGACGAGAGATCAAAGCGTCTCTACTGCCCCAAGGACGGCGACGTACTGCGCATCCATTCCCAAGCAGGCTCAGCTACGTGTGGTTCAACGGGTCTTATGACGGCGGCTGGGTCGCCGCAAGCCCGAGCCCGATCCCGTCGGCGTATGGCCCTCGGCGTTATACGCCGTCGGCTTAGCTGCTTTTGCCGTCGGCGTATTAAATGCCGTCAGCGTAGGCTATGCCGACGGCCCTACGCCGATGGCTTTGCCGTCGGCATATGTTTTTCAATTTTTTTAACTTTTCGAAAATTTTGAATTATTTTTTCAAATATTTTTAAAACTTTTTTTGAACTTTTTTAATTCTATTTTATTTCTATTTTGAAATTTCCCACTTAGCCACATATTTAATCTCTAATTACACCATTAATCATAGGTCAAAGTAATTACCCTGTTCAAACTTCCCATTCGGTCACCCATTCTAAAATTGCTACAGCCCAATCACACTTAACTTTTGAGTTCCTTTCAAATTAGCTGCCAAATGAGATGTTAGAACTTACTGATATTAGTATCCTATCAATCATATTAACCCCTCGGTTATGATATTACACTTTTTCATTGTTTAAATTTTAAATTTTTTGAATAAGTAACAATGATTATGTAATAATATTTTGAATAAATAACAATAAAATTTATTTTACTTTATTTTCTCCTTTTTACATTTAATATGGAATAATTCATATCTTTAAATCCGTAAATTGAAATTTGACAAATAAAATGTCTAAATCAATTAGAAAAATAAGAGGAATTCAAATATGCCATCCATATCATCTTTTGCATCATGTATATGATTTTTTGCCATATATTTTTGGTACTTGCTTAATAAAAAAAGTTATTTTGACACTTTAAAAATGAAAAAAATGATATTTATAAAAATATTTTGAAAAAACTCAATTCTGCAACATTGTTTGCCATATCAAGATACACCTATGCGTCAAATATGGGCACGTTATCACAAACTATGGCACAGGAATGGTCATAACTTAGTCATTTGACTCGAAACTTATACATGTTTATAGATGATTGACCTTTTTGTGAATAAGTTTTTTGTAAACTTTGTCAAAACTCAAATTTATAATTTTTCCTAGCAACTAGTACACATAAAAAGACTCCATGCCAAAGGATTTCATTTTTTGACTATTTCATCACTTTCTTTTATTTTGTTGAAAAAATGGTTAAAATGGCCGCCATGCCTATTCATCGAAAGGGGTCGCATTTTTCAAAACTATCGACGGTTCTGTGATATAACCACTACTGGTGTATCTTAAAATAAATTTTGTAAAAAATTCAGAGCAAACTATCACACACTTGTAGTTCAAAATTCAATTACTTTCGTAAAATAGGCATAAAGTCATTTAAATAGGCGAAATTAGGTAGAAACCGAGAAAATTCATAATATTGGTGGATTATCCATACAATATGGTCTACTTTGTGTGATAATTGGATGGGTGCCATTTTTCACCATATTTTTTTAGTACTTGCTTCACAAAAAATGTCATTTTTGACAATTAAAAAATGATATTTATAAAACTAATTTGAAAAACCTCAGTTCTGCAACATTGTTTGTCATATCAAGATACATCTATGTGTCAAATATGGGTACATTATCACAAACTGTGGCACGGAGATGACCATAACTTGATCATTTGACTCGAAACTTATACATGTTTATAGATGATTGACCTTTTTGTGAAGAAGTTTTTTGTAAACTTTGTCAAAACTCAAGTTTATCATTTTTCCTAGTAATTAGTACACATAAAAGGACTCCATGCCAAAGAATTTCATTTTGACTATTTTTTCACTTTCTTTTATATTGTTGAAAAAACGGTCAAAATGGCCGCCGTGCCTATTCATCAAAAGGGGTCGCATTTTTTAGAACCATCAACGGTTCTGTGATATAACCACTATTGGTGTATCTTAAAATGAATTTTGTAAAATTCAGAGCAAACTATCACACACTTGTAGTTCAAAATTCAATTACTTTCGAAAATAGGCATAAAGTCATTTAAATAGGCGAAATTAGGTAAAAACCGAGAAAATTCGTAATATTGCTGGATTGTCCATACAATATGGTCTACTTTGTATGATAATTGGATGGGTGCCATTTTCCACCATATTTTTTGTACTTGCTTCACAAAAAATGTCATTTTGACAAAAAAAAAAAAAGATATTTATAAAACTAATTTGAAAAACCTCAGTTCTGCAACATTGTTTGTCATACCAAGATACACCTATGTGTCAAATATGGACACATTATCACAAACTATGGCACAGGGATGACCATATCTAGGTCATTTGACTCAAAACTTATACATGTCCATAAAAAAGGTCAAAATGGATCCCGTGCCATAATTTGTGATAAAGTGTCCATATTTGACACATAGGTGTGTCTTGCTATGGCAAACATTGTTGCCAAAAACAATTTGTAAAATATTTTATAAATATCATTTTTCATGTTTTAAGTACCAAAAAATGACTTTTTTATTAAGCAAAGACCAAAAATATGTTGCAAAAAGTAATATACATGATGAAAAAGATGATATGGATGTCATATTTGGATTCCTCTTATTTTTCTAATCAATTTAGATATTTTATTTGTTAAATTTCGATTTACGGATTTAAAGATATGAATTATTCCATATTAGATGAAAAATATGGAGAAAAAAAAATGAAAAAACATAGCTATGCCGACGGCTTTTGCCGTCGGTGTAGCCCTGTAACCTATGCCGACGGCAGCCGTCGGCGTAGCCCGGTTTATCTATGCCGACGGCCAATTTGCTGCGCAGCCTAGCTCAGCCTCTACGCCGACGGCCCCGACAAATGGCCGTCGACGTACAGAACGGCCGTCGGCGTATAGGCTCATTCCTGTAGTGATTCAGGCTCGACATTGGTGTCAACAACGAGGGTGCGCCAGTGGTCACGGCCGCCCATCAGCTGGCCGTCCATGGGTGTGATGGTTCAAGAAGCGAGAGCAAGAACAACTTTGAATACCTTTCCTACATATTCGAGCTGCGTGGTAAGCTTGCGATGGCCATGACCGCGTGGTCGCAAAACGGCATATTTTTCTTTAGGGTGTACGAGCTCGCAGACGTCGGTACCGATGAAGCTACCCACACTTACAAGTGGTCAGAGGTACATAGCTTGGGGGCCTACGCTTTGTTTCTCGGGCCAAGGTGCTCATCCAAGGCGCTTCATGTGCCGGCTGGTGGTCGTGGCGACTTTCAGAGAAACCACATCTACTACTCGAACGAACAGTGCAAACCATATAGACAAGACAAGGAATTTGACGGTAAATCATACGAGACAAGATCGGTAGATGGTGAGACGATGTATTTCAGATACGACGATGACCGTGACTTGGACCGGATCCCATCCGTAGCATACCAGGTTATGAATGGACCTTATGTTCCCACATGGTTCTTCCCTCCGGATTTGTAGGGCCAATTTGATGTTTCGTGAAAGTTTGATGGATAATCCTTTGTCATATTTCTATGGGGTGGTTTGATTTGTAAGATAAGAGAGTTTTCTAGGATTCCTTCGCACTAGGTTTCCTATGCAAAGTTGTAGTAACTAATCAAATGTAAGTTCATCTTTGATGTACTTTTTATTTTGTCTGAATTTTTCGAGAGTACGCCTAGTTCGTGCATTATCGGTGTAGATGGCCGCTGCATGCTGGACCACCAGCAACTGATTCTCTACATTTCCGAAAACTCACGTTTCTGTTCTTCCCATGGCTCCAACATGCAAGGATGACAAGGGCATCATAATTTTTCCTTGTCTCGAGGAATTGTTTTGATGCACCTATCCATCCACATTGGAGGAAAAATTATGATGCGCCTACATGTTTTCAAGGAACACCTTCTTGCTATGCAAGTTGCTGTTCTAAATTCTAATACAACATAGTTTAGTCTGAATCGTGATTGTGCACAACACCCTTCAACCTCTTCACACTTCACCTGACTCAACGTTTCAGTGACGAAATCACATTTGAATTCGATTAGTTATGCCCAATTTAATTGAGAAGCATATAGTACGCAGGGGTATGCATGTAGCTAAGAGATTGTTCTTAGAGTAAAACGCTTGGGAGGTCACAAAGTTGCCATGGATGAGCGAATTGGTCACCAACTGGGAAAATGCTAAGTTTTGGTCACGAAGTTGCATGGATGAGCGAATTGGTCACTCCGTCAAAACAAACGTTAAGTTGGTGACGTGGCAGTTTGTTTTTTTACAAAAAACACCCTATAATTTTTCTTCTTCTAATTGTTTAGTCCTTTTGGATTTTCCTTTTCTTTTTCCTTCCTTTTTTCTCTTCTTTTCTTTTCTCTTTTCTTTTCTTTCTCCGTTCTCTCTCTCTCGCAGGAACCGGCCAGGGCGCCGACGGGGGCAGCCGACGTGCGGGCGAAGGAGGAGAGCGCGCCGGGCGTAGCCGGCGCGGCGGCGTGGGACGGAGCAGCCGGGGGCGCCGCACGCGGGTGTACGCGGGCGCGGGCGTCGAGCGGAAGAGCAGCGACGAGGGCGCTGGCCGGGCAGGGACGTGGGCAGCAGGCGATGAAGGGAGTCGGGCGGAGCAGAGGAGCCAGCCAGGGCGTAGCCGTGCGGGGGCGGCTTGGCGCGACCGAGGCGGAGTCAGGCGCGGCCAAGGCGGGGAGAGGTCGAGGCCGAGGCGGCGCACGGGCGAGGCGCGGTCGAGGCCGAGGCGGGCGCCAGCTGGGCGCATGGGCGAGGTTGAGGTCGAGGCGGGCACGGTCGAGGCGCGAGGGCGGCCGGGCACGAGCGCCGACGGGCACAGGCGGAGAAGAGGCTGTCGCGGAGGAGCTTGGGCGGAGGAGACGCGGGCGCCGACGGGCCGACGCGGAGGCGCACGAGCGGCATGAGCGGAGGCCGGCACAGAGGAGAGGAGGACGGGCGCGGATGCATCGGACGCACGAGCGGGCAAAGGAGCTGCGGGGGAGCTCGGGCTGAGCTGGGGAGGCCGGGCGCCGCCGAGCCTCCGGGATTCTCCGCCGGGCGCCGCTGGGTGCGCAGAGGTGAGGATGAACGATGTCTGAGGAAGAATCCAAAAGGACTAAACAATTAGAAGAAGAAAAATTATAGGGTGTTTTTTTGTAAAAAAAACAAACTGCCACGTCACCAACTTAACGTCTGTTTTGACGGAGTGACCAATTCGCTCATCCATGCAACTTCGTGACCAAAACTTAGCATTTTCCCAGTTGATGACCAATTCGCTCATCCATGTCAACTTTGTAACCTCCCAAGCGTTTTACTCTTGTTCTTATACACACTCAGACATATACATGGTATCCGTAACTGTTTGAATCAGTTAGAGATGCGTTCGGACACGGCCGGTCTGCTGTACCTCTCCTAGTCGGGCTCTCAGCTCTGGCCTTGGATCGATTCCGTGTTGGTCTCGTAGTTGATTGCGTGAGCAACTGAGCATACATATATAGCAATCAATTGATCAACCTGCAGTCACATTGCGCCGGCGGCAGGATGGCACAAGGAAGGAGCTCACCGTCCTTGGAGGTGGATTGGTCCAGCCTCCCCGACGAGCTCCTCGACGTGGTCAGCTCGAAGCTCGCCAGCCCGCGCCGCCGCGTCTGCTTCGCCGCCGTCTGCAGATCATGAAGAAATAGGTTTTCGTCCCGCTATATTAATATAGCAACCACCCGATACAACAATGAGGCTAGTGCTGGGGCAAACAACACAATCATGCCCAAAAGAAAAAAAAAGAAAAAAAAAAGAAAACCAACACCGGCAGATCAACGAAAACGAAAGCGACCCGCAACTGCTGCGCCCTCTCCAGCAAAGTCCCACCACAAACCTAGCACTCTAAAACACCGCGTAGCAAACAACACCTCCAAGAAAGAAAGCGACGACAATGACGCTGCTGCCCGGACAGACCTAGGGTTTCCCCCGGTACACTCCGAGGAGTGGGGAGACCCCAAAAAAACCACGTCTCGGACAAACTGTAGTGCTCCACCAATCTTGCCACCCACCAACAGACGCCACCACGGTCTTGAAGTCACCTTCGTTGTCTCACCATGGCTAACGTAGCAGGGCCGCCAGCCCGAGACAAAGCAGCCGTAGACAAGGTCCGACAGAATCACAACCACGTGGGAGGGAACAACCTCCACCGCCAAAGACGGTAGCCGACCAGACGCTACGACAAGAGCAAACCGAGCCATTGGAACCAGAGGGCGGCAGCAGCGCAGCCACCTGGAGGACGTCCTCCACCTCCATTGGTGGGTGCCGACCGGACACGGCAGCAGGGACACACCAGGCCAAGCAGGCCCGGCCGAGCCCGGGGGCTCGTAAAGTCCCCGCCGCCATGCTGCTGCACGTAGGCCGCCACCGCCGCTACCCTCAATCGGTCCATAGGCTCAGCTGGACACAGCTAGGCCCGTGAAGCTCGCACCGCCACGCTGCGGCAAGGGTGGCGTCATCGCTGCCAACTCCGTCACGAACCGCTCAGCAGGCCAGCCGGAGGCATCGAGGCAGACCCGCCCTGACCCAGATCGGGCCCAAAGGGCCCAGATCTGGGCCGACAAGGCCGGAGCTCCACCACCGCCGCCCCAGCCACCAACGGCAGCACCACCCCCACCTTGGCCACCCGCGCCGCACCAGGAAAGTCCCGCCGCCGCGCCGGACCGTTGCCACCGAAGAGCACCACCTGGACCAGGGTTGCCCCGCGCCACCCAAGGACCAGGAGGGGAAAGACCAGAGGTCCGCCGCCACCGGCTACGCCGCGCGGCCAAGGGCCGGCGCAGCACCCCGGCGACGGTGGGAGGGAGTAGGCAAGGGGGATGCTCGGGGGCGGAGGAGATGGGCGCGGCCCGGCCGCCGCGGGGGCGGCCCGGCCGCCGCGGGGGCGGCGCGGGTCACGGGAGGGAGAAAGGGTCGGGGAGGGCACCAGGTTTATCGATGGAACTGGGGTCACCGTCTGCAGATCATGGCGTGCCGCAGCGTCACGGCCGCCTGTTCTGCCGCTGCTCCTGCTCTCGTCGGTGTACGAAGAAACGGAGAAGCGGCTCTACTGCCCCAAGGACGATGTCATACTGACGGTTCCGCTACGGCATAGGCTGTTCGACATGTACTTCAACGGATCCTACGACGTCGACTGGGTCGTGGCGAGCAGCAAGAGCGCACCGTGGCCGGTCATGATCCTGAACCTCTTTTCCGGCGTCCAGGTGGCGCTTTCCGAGAAGCAGAGGAGCATCAAGTGCGCACGCCACCCTGGTCCACACATGGTCTGGAAAATTATCTTCTCCGAGGCTCCCACCTCGAGCGGCTGCATCCTCGCGGCCATGACCGATACGTGCAACATCGCCCTGTGCGGACTTGGCTGTCCAGACGGTGGGTGCACTAGTAGAAAAAGGGGCTACAGTCCCGGTTGGTGTTACCAACCCGGACCCGGAATAAAGGCTCTTTTTTTCGAAATATTTTTTTTTGAATTTTTTTTGCTTTTTTTATTTTTTTTTTCTATATTTCAAATCTTTGAATTATTTGTCAGTTTAATCTCAAATCGTCCCTAATCTCAAGTCCCAGCACGCTTCACCCCATCCTCACACTAGTGATCAAACTTCCCGATCGGTCACCCATCCTCACACTGCTTCACCCTCAGCACGCTTAACTTTTGAGTTTCTTTCCAATTAGCTTCCAAAATTGCATTGATAACATCGTAATAATACTATGGTATCAATCTTATTATCCTCTAGACTTTGATGTCACATGATATTATTTTTTTGAATTCCAAGCCTATATTGACATAAATATTAATGATTAAGTAATAATAATTATTAATTCGAATAACAAAAAATGAATTTTACATTATTATCGCCATTTTCAATTTAATATGGATAAATTCATATCTTTAAATCCGTAAATCGAAATTCGACAAATAATATGTATAAATCGATCAGAAAAATGATAAGAATCTAAATATTGCGTCCATATCATCTTTTGCATAAATATTAACGATTAAGTAATAATAATTATTAATTCATTTTTTTGATTTTGTAGAAAAAAATCTACTTTTTGAAATAACTTTTTTTTCCTTTTCAAATTTCGAGAAGCTGAGAAAACTTCACGGGTAGACCCAGGTGAATTCGAGTCCCAATTTTTCTCTAATTTTTTTTGATATATTAAACGCATTTTTTCGATGTCGTATGCAAAAGATCAAAATTCATATTTCAAAATTTCTATACCAACTAGACACTAAAACCTAACTATATCTGAAAGGATTTTATTTTTTTGAAGATTTTATCATTTTCTTTTATTTTCTGCAAAACTAAAAAAGGCGATCGGGGGGGGGGGGGGGGGGGGAACCTTTAGTCCCGGTTGGTGTCTCCAACCGGGGACTAAAGATAGACCTTTAGTCCCGGTTGGTGTCGACACCAACCGGGACTAAAGGTCTATCTTTAGTCCCCGGTTGGAGACACCAACCGGGACTAAAGGTTCACCAACCGGGACTAAAGGTCCTGTTTGAACCGGGACTAAAGCTGTGCGGGCGCCCTAGCCGTTGGAACCGGGACTAATGTGGCATTAGTCCCGGTTCCAATAATGACCGGGACGAATGCTCCGAACGGAAGGTCGTTTTTCTACTAGTGGTCGACGATGGAGGGATGCGAGAGGGAGGAACTCGGGGACATCGCTTTCTGTCGGGGCGAGCTTTACGGCCTAACGCGTTGCACCGAGAACGTGATCAAATATGATATCAGCGAGAACAAAGATGGCGCTCCGATTTTCACCGCTGCCCGGCAGTTGAACATCAAAAGACGTGATGGCCCCGTATGCAAGATCGAGTTGGTCCATGACCATCCCAGTTACATCTTCGAGCTGCATGGTAAGCTCGCGATGGCGGTGATGATCCGGTGGTCCCAAGACCGCACAACTTTCTTCAAGGTGTTCGAGCTCGCCCAAGCCAATACTGACGACGGCGATGCACATGACTATAAGTGGGTAGAGTTGCTTAGCTTGGGCGACTACGCCTTGTTTTTGGGGCCAGCATTCTCCTCCAGAGTTATCCATGTGCCGGCGGGCCGTCCTGGGGGCGTAGAGAGAAACCGTATCTACTACTCACACCATAGAAGCCGGTACACCAACCGCGATAAGGAGTTCGACGGGAAAACGTATCTAACGAGATCTGTACGTGGTGACTTGATGTATTGCATGGAAGATCAGAACGACGATGACGGTGGCGATGACACAGAGAAGATCACAACACTAGGATACTATGTTATTGATGGCCCTTATGTCCCCATGTGGTGCTTCCCTCCCAATTTCTAAGCATATTTGCTTCTAAGCTGTTTTTTGTACATACTTTGGGGGTCCTCCAACTATCTAACGGCCAAAATGCTCAAAGATAGTTGTGTCACATTTGATCGTACATTCTCTTTCGGATTGTAATGATATTGTATGCAATACAAATAACATTTGGATTTTCGTAAATATGATAATCTTTGGTGCAACCAATATGTACTGAAAATTATATATGGATATCTGTTTTATTGCAAGAAAAAATAGGCACAATGGTTTTATCATTTTTGTACCTTTTCTGTTTAAACTTATTCATGGAAGATTGGATATGTAAATTCTACATTAGTGTGAAGTAGTACTTTCGTAGATGATGATGAAGATAAATGCACCAAATGTTTACTCCAGGATAACATGTTGAAATATCATAAACGAATTTTTGTCGTATGCTATGCTTGGAATATTTGGCAGCTTGAAGCTACTTGCATCCGAATCATCTGGTGCTTCTGTCCCGACATTTAGAACATTTTGATTCGAGCGCGGTTCGTATATATTATCTAATTGACCAAAATGGACATATGATTACATGAACATTTAATTTGGTACACGTTTACATTTTTTCTAAAGTTAACAAACAGTTATTAAAAAAATCAATCCTGATTTTTTGTTTACTTATTTATTTTAAATTAGTCATGAACATTTGATTTCATGCACATGGAAATTTAAATTAATTTTCCTAATCATAAATGGCAAAAATTAATTATTGATTTGTTGCCATCCATTTCGCTGATTTATATTGGATAATTATATTATATGATTAAGGATTACAATCCTCATGATTCATCATACGTTTGAACATAATTGAAAATTTTAAATTATATAACTAACTTTTTGCCATAAAGTAAAAATAAAGAAAGGAGAAAAGGTAAACCATAAACATAATAAAATTAAGGGGTAAACATAACAGAAAAGCAAACGAAACAAAATAATAAAAATAAAACAAGAAAAGATTCGAAGCAAAGCGCATCCAAGATTGGGCTTTATTTGGGCCGGTTGGTTATGTGGCGAGCACTCGGGTCGTACGTGCATGTGCGTGGTATAGTGCTACGGCCAATTAGCGATAGAGGTGTCGGTCCAAACGAAACCAAATAATACATCGTGCATATAGGTACACTAAAGGATGAGCCCAGTTGGTGTCAAATAATATTTGCAAGTTGCCCCTCAAGCGCATAAGGGAATCGAAGAAACCGGGACACGGCCGGTCAAATCCTGAAACTAATACTAGTTCCTGATTCCTCTCTTGGAATATTTTAGTTTCCTCCCAGATCTTAGTTTGGTACAACACAATCATAACGAAAAGAACATATGTAGGCAGAGGAAAACAGCGAACGAGTCTTTTGTTTTTTTTTGCAATGACAGTTGAAGAAGCTTTCTTCTTTTTCAACAAGTTAAGCGAGTTGTACGTGCATGCGACGTCCCAACAACTAATAAGAGACCGTATTAATTAGTTATTAAGTGTATTAAAGCTCACACGGCAATGACAAAAGCAACACATAATTATTTGCAAAATACAGAGGAAGAGTTGACGGATAAATTTAGAAGAAATTGTGACATGATAATCGATATACATTTGGCTTCTAAATATCCATGGTTCCGTAGGCTGCTTTAGTTATGGACATCGCTAGGCGTCCCCCGGGCGATAATTTCCCCCGATCCCCCGGTGAAGAGGCCGACACGTGTCCCGTTGGTCAACGAGGGGAAATCAGGTCGCTATGTTCTCGCTCTCGCACATGAAGAAAACCCAAAAAAAATCCCTCTGGCCCATGGCGGGCCGCGCAGAACCTTTCCCGACTCCCCTGCTCCGCCCGCCGTCGCCGGAGAACACACCGTCGCCGGAGAAGACGTCGTCACCATCATGTCGTCTCGCTCAAGCGCATATGCGAGTCCCGACCCTGTCGCCATAGGCCGGTCAGCTGGGAACCTGACCGCCGTCCAACTCCGACGAGGGCGACATCCACGCCGTCGGCACATGCCGCTTGTAGAACCTATAGCATCTGTCGGTAGCATAAAAGCAGAAAAAATGCTAAAATACTACTCGCGAAGAAAATATTGCAGCATATGAAGAAAGAAATTTGCTACAATAATATAATATAAGAGGATATGCATCCAGAGAGTAAATTTTTTGCTACAACCCTTTCCAAAATTTGCACCACACTGAAAAACTGCATCACCTCGTGAAGAAAAAAATGAAGTATGGGAGAAAAGAAAATTGCTACAACAATTATGTGGATTTGCATTCAAAGTGAAAAAATTGCTACAGACCTTCCAAACATTTGTACCAAAAATCAAGAAAATTTGTACGAACAAAAGAGAATTGCTACAAATGATCTGTGGATTTGCATCAAAAGAGAAAAACTTATGCTACAAAGCTTCAAAAAATTTGTACTGGAAGAAGAAAAAGAGACGCAAATCAGCAAAAATTTGCTCTAGCAGCACCAATGCCGACCTGTGGGAGCACGGCTGCTCGCCATGGCAGCATCGCCGCTGACGCCGACGGGCGGTTAGAACCGCCGTCCCCCATGGTAGCACCGCCCCTGAGGTCTGCGGCAGCATCTCCGCGCTCTGCCGGTAGCATCAGTGATGCCTTCGAGCACGGAAGGCGACGCCCGTAGCTGTAGAGGAGGCCGTCCATGGCTGATGTCGCAGCACCGATGACCTGACTTCACAGCACCGTCGCGCCGCCACCATCGCCTCCCCGTTGTTGTAGATCGACGGCGAATTGCTCCTTCCTCGCCGACCGCACGCAGCGGGGAACCGATGAGAAGATGCCTGCATCCAGCGCCCTGCACATCTCCCCGGCCCTGCCCTTGACTGCCTCGACGGGAGGAGCACGACGAGCTTGGGCTCCTCGGAACGCCTCCTCCGGCGTCCGTGTGGCATCGACCTCGCTAGCCCCGTCCGTGTCGCCCACGGCTGAATCGAGTCGGGCGAACGCGTGGATGGGTGGCGGCGTCGCGTGGCTTGGAAAGGAAAGGCGGCGGCCCATGACCTGGAAGATGGGGCATGAGGTTAGGCGACGGATGTTTTCTCCATGGCATTGAGGGGAAAAAACAGAGAGGACACTAGTAGAAACATGACCATCCATCGGAGCTTTGGTCCCGGCCGAATTATAACCCGGGATCAATGCACCATTGATCCCGGTCGAGCCGTCGTGGCGCCCGTGGGCATTGATCCCGGGTCGGTTGGGACCTTTCATCCCGGTTCGTGACACGAACCGGGATCAAAGGGTCTTCACATGCGCCACATGCGTCGCCGCGCTGGGCCCCTCTGGCAGGGGACCTTTGGTCCCGGTTCGTGTTACAAACCGGGATCAAAGGGTCTCCCTGCTATATATCATCTTCTTCCACCCGAGCTAGCTCGAGTTCATCACCATTTCTCCTCCATTTTCCTCTCTCCCACTCAAATTAATCCCCATTTTTTTGCACCATTTGAGAGGATTGAAGGCACCCCATCTATTCAAAGGTTAGCAACATCGTTCTTTCCTCCGGCGTTGCAACTTTAGCTCATTTCGTTGCTAGTTTAGCTCATTTCAATTTTGTAATGCTAGCAAGGTGTTTGATGAAATGCCCAAGCTAGAAAGTGTATTTGCGAGCTCAAATTAATTTATTATTTGTGGATTTTAGTGTTGTCCCCGTCCTCACCGCCGTCGATAGCCCGCGTCGTCCCGTCACCGGCACCACTTTGGTGAGCCTCTTTTTTATCTTTTATTTTTAAAACCTATATATATACTTGTATGATTTAAATGCATATTTATTTCTTGTATAATTAATTTCTTATGTTTTTTATATGTATAGTGTCATGGTTTTGATATCCGTCCCCGTCGGCCCTCGTCCGATCTATGATTCGGATGTGGTATATTTTCATAACTATTTGTTTCGTTTCGTGTTTATCACACTCATGCCCGACCAACTTGACGTAGAGATATTTTTATTTAGGAGGTAGTTGAACCGGAAATTCCAGTCGACCCTATTGTCGAGTATTTTAAAAAGGAAAACGACGATTTGAAAGCAAAATTGAAGATAAGCGAAGATCTTTGTCTCCAATACCTAGAAGAGAAGAGTGTATTGGACTTGAAGATTGCCGACATCGATGATGCTTACGGGGTCGTCGTCGCTGCTCACGAGATGAAGATGGAGGCAATGCGCTTGAAGCTTAAAAAGATTAGAAAATATGCCATTAGTCGAGAGGCTTGGTATCATTATGCTGTTGGTTCAATAGTTACCTTAGTTGCGATTTTGATCGCATTTGTTGTTGGATTTAAATTCTTTAGATAGTTGTATGTTAGGTTCAATTAATGTATGTTTCATTAGAACAATGTATTACATTTGGGCACTACTCTACTTTGGTTTTAATGTGATGAACTTGTATTAATTAATTTGGTCAGTACTATATATTTATGATGTAGTGTAATGGTTTTTGATATATTTATATAATGCAGATGAGCCGGCAATGGATGTACAGTGACCGACGCGGTCTCGACTTTATCAATGGCATGCATAGTTTTCTCCGTGTGGCTAATGATAACAAGCCGTCGAGTGGTTATATTCTTTGTCCATGTAGAGTCTGCAAGAATAAGCGGGATTACTCTACGTCAAGAACCATTCACGTCCACCTGTTGGAGGAGGGTTTCATGGATGGTTATTATTGTTGGACCAAGCACGGAGAAAGAGGGGTTATGATGGAAGAAAATGAAGAAGAAGAGGATAATGACACCTATCCTACGTTCACTGCAGACGGTGATACTCCAATGGGGGAAGACGAAGCTGAAGAAGAGCCCAATGATGATGAGCCCAATGATGATTTTGGCCGGGCCATTCTTGATGCACGGATAAACAGCGGAAGTGAAAACGAGAGGTCGAAGTTGGATAGCATGTTAGAGGATCACAAAAAATTGTTGTACCAAAATTGCGAAGATGGCCAGAAGAAGCTTGGTACCACGCTGGAATTGCTGCAATGGAAGGCAGAGAATGGTACAACTGACAGAGGATTTGAGAATTTGCTGAAAATAATAAAGAAGATGCTTCCAAGGGATAACGTACTGCCCCCCAGTACGTACGAAGCAAAGAAGATTGTGTGCCCTCTAGGATTAGAGGTGCAGAAGATACATGCATGCATCAATGATTGCATCCTCTATCGCGGTGAGAAGTACGAGCATTTGAATGCGTGCCCGATATGCGGTGCGTTGCGGTACAAGATAAGGCGAGATGACCCTGGTGATGTTGACGGCGATCCGTGCCCCAGGAAGAGGGTTCCTGCCAAGGTGATGTGGTATGCTCCTATAATACCACGGTTGAAACGTTTGTTCCAAAACAAAGAGCATGCAAAGTTGTTACGATGGCACAAAGAAGACCGTAAGAAAGACATGATGCTGAGACACCCCGCTGATGGGTCGCAGTGGCGAAAAATCGACAGGACCTTCAAGACGTTTGCAGATGACGCTAGGAACATAAGATTTGGTCTAAGTACAGATGGCTTTAATCCTTTCGGGGAACAAAGCTCCAGTCATAGCACCTGGCCTGTGACTCTATGTATGTATAACCTTCCTCCTTGGTTGTGCATGAAGCGGAAGTTTATTATGATGCCGGTGCTCATCCAAGGTCCGAAGCAACCCGGCAACGACATTGATGTGTACCTAAGGCCATTGATTGAAGAACTTTTAGAGTTGTGGAGTGACGAAGGGGTACGTGTGTGGGATGAGCACAAACAAGAGGCATTTGACCTACGAGCGTTGTTGTTTGTAACCATCAATGATTGGCCTGCTCTTAGTAACATTTCAGGACAGTCAAACAAGGGATACAATGCTTGCACGCACTGTCTAGATAAGACTGAAAGTATATATGTAGGCAACAAGAATGTGTACCCAGGTCATCGTCGATTTCTTCCACCTGAGCATCCCGTAAGAAAGAAAGGCAAGCATTTCAAATGTGAGGTTGATGACCGGACGAAGCCTACCTGCCCTGATGGTGATGCTATATATGAGATGGTCAAGGATTTAGAAGTAATCTTTGGAAAGGGTCCTGGCAGTCTATCTGTTCCGAAAGACGCCAACAAGCGCGTACCCTTGTGGAAAAAGAAATCCATATTTTGGGAGTTACCCTATTGGAAAATCCTAGAGGTTCGCTCTGCAATCGACGTGATGCACGTGACGAAAAATCTTTGCGTGAACCTGCTAAGCTTCTTGGGTGTGTATGGGAAGACGAAAGATACACCGGGTGCACGACTGAACCATCAACATATGCACGAGAAGACGAAAGACGACAACTTAATCCAGAGAAGTATCAAGGTCCTGCCAGCTACGCTCTTACCAACAAGAGAAGGAGATCTTTTTTGAAGTCCTGAACAGTATCAAGGTCCCGTCTGGCTTCTCGTCGAATGTGAAGGGAATAATTAACATGGCAGAGAAAAAGTTCCAAAACCTGAAGTCTCATGACTGCCATGTGATTATGACACAATTACTACCGGTTGCATTGAGGGGGCTTCTACCGGAAAATGTTCGACTACCCATTGTGAAGCTATGTTCATTCCTCAATGCAATTTCTCAGAAGGTGATCAATCCATTGACTCTAGGAACTTTACAGAAGGATGTTGTTCAGTGTCTTGTCAGCTTCGAGTTGGTGTTCCCACCATCCTTCTTCAATATTATGACGCACCTCATAGTTCACCTAGTCGAAGAGATTCAAGTTCTCGGTCCTGTATTTCTACACAACATGTTCCCCTTCGAGAGGTTCATGGGAGTCTTAAAGAAATACGTTCATAACCGTGCTAGGCCTGAAGGAAGCATCTCCAAGGGTTATGGAACAGAGGAGGTCATTGAGTTTTGTGTTGACTTTATTCCTGACGTTAACCCGGTCGGTGTTCCTCAATCGCGCCATGAGGGGAGATTGCGTGGAAAAGGAACACTAGGAAAGAAACAAATATTTTCTGACTGGGATTCTTTCAATCGAGCACACTACACAGTTCTACATAATTCGAGCTTGGTGGCTCCGTATATCGAGGAACACAAGAATACTTTACGCTCATTAATGGCTGAAGAATGCATTGAAAAAGAACACTTGAAGACTTTCTGCGGGTGGTTGCACACACGTCTCATTAATGACAACACTGTCGAAGAACAGCTAAACTTGTTGGCCAGAGGACCATCTTCGACTATATTGGCTTTTCAAGGGTACGAGATAAATGGGAATACATTTTACACGGCCGACCAAGATAAAAAGAGCACCAACCAAAACAGTGGTGTCCGCTTTGATGCATCAAACAACAATGGGACAAAGGACACATATTATGGGTACATAGAGCAGATATGGGAACTTGACTACGGACCTTCTTTCAAGGTACCTTTGTTCCGGTGCAAATGGTACAACCTGGATGGTGGGGTAAACGTAGACCCGCAGTACGGAATGACTACAGTGGATCTCAAGAATTTTGGGTATGACAACGAACCATTCGTACTAGCCAAAGACGTGGCTCAGATTTTCTATGTGAAGGACATGTCTTCCAGACCAAAAAAAGAAAAGATAAGCAAGCGAAGACATCATATGATGAGCCAAAGCGTCACATAGTTCTTTCAGGGAAAAGAACTATCGTGGGAGTGGAGGACAAGACAGACATGTCAGAAGATTACAACAATTTTGAAGAAATCCGGCCCTTCGCAGTGAAAATTGACCCAAGTCTCGCGTTAAATGGAGAAGCTTGTCCATGGCTACGGCGCAAACAGAAGAAAGTGACGGGTAGAAAGTTGAAGAAGATTGTGTAATGAGGAGGATGACGACGACGATGACTTCAACTGGAGCGACCATGGAGAAGAGGTCGGCGGGCCACAGATGCAGGAGGCCATTGAAGCATCCTTACAGTTTTTATGAAAAGTGTGAGTGATGTGTAATAATGTAACTGTGTGAGTGAAACGATCCGTATGCTTCTTCAGTCCCGGTCGGTTAGAAACCTTTATGTGATGTATAGTAATGTATTAAAGCATTAAAGTCGTCGTGAGCAGCAAATCGACCTTCGATCCACAGCGGCAAGACGTCTCTGATGATCTACGACCGTCCCAAAAAGTGTTGGGAATGTCGCAGATCATCAGAGCGCCTTGCCGCTGCTTGGATCGGACCGAGGGGCATGGCTACCACTTCCACCACCACCACCACTCCCACCTCCTCGGCAATTCATCATTGCGTCACCCTAATCCAGTGGCTGGATTCAACCTACCTGAGGGCTTGTGTTTCCAACAGCGTCGTTGTGTTGTCATTGTTCACCGACCTACAGGAGGTGGCTCCAATGGCTGGCCGGTGAACAAGGACGAACACAATAATGCCAAGGAACATGCCAGCAGGTAGGCTAAATCCAGCCATTGGATTCGGTGGCGAAGGTAGAGGCTCGTTGTGTGCCGTTCGCTGCAGGGACGCCGCTATTTATAGGCGATTAGAAAGTGTACCTGTGGATGAGGTGGGAGTGGTGGTGGTGGTGGGGAGTGCTGATCCAAGAGCTCACAAGCCCTCAAAAGAAACACACCCCTGATCCAACGTCTCACAAGAGCTTGAAAAAAACACACGATCCGTGTGCTTCTTTAGTCCCGGTTGGTCCCTGATCCAACGGCTCACAAGCGCTTGAAAGAAACACACGATCCGTGTGCTTCTTTAGTCCCGGTTGGTCCCTGATCCAACGGCTCACAAGCGCTTGAAAGAAACACACGATCCGTGTGCTTCTTTAGTCCCGGTTGGTGTTACCAACCGGGACTAAAGAAGCACACGGATCGTGTGTTTCTTTCAAGCTCTTGTGAGACGTTGGATCAGGGGTGTGTTTCTTTTGAGGGATTGTGAGCTGTTGGATCGGCAGTATCACGACCACTTCGTGATCCACATGACCCGGTTGGTGTTACCAACCGGGACTAAAGAAGCACACGTACCCTATATATAGCCCCCTCCTCAGACAGGTTACTCACACACAAAACATTCCAGCGTCACTCGGAGAGGCATCTTTGGGCAACCAGCGGCAAGACGTCTCTGATGACCTGCGACCGTTCCAAACGGTTGCAAATCATCAGAGATGTGTTGCCGGACGGTTGTAGATCATCAGAGACGTCTTGCCGCTGCTTGGATCGAAGTGGTGCTCAAACACAAAACATTCCAGCGTCACTCGGAGAGGCATCTTTGGGCAACCAGTGACAAGACGTCTCTGATGACCTGCGACCGTTCCAAACGGTTGCAGATCATCAGAGACGTCTTGCCGGACGGTTGTAGATCATCAGAGACGTCTTACCGCTGCTTGGATCGAAGTGGCGCTCAAACCTAGGACAAGGGTGCCGCGTCGTCGAAGGGGAAGGGTGTTGCGTCGTCGAAAGCAGGAGTGATGCGGGAGGCTGCGTCGATGGTAGATGAATTTTATTTTTCTAATTTTGTAACAGTATTGTCCTCACTTTACAAAAACATCATTGATCAAATATTCAAAAGTATCACGCATACATCTTTATTTAATCCATAATACATCACGAATAATATAACTAACTTTTGCCGGGTCCTAAGCCGCGAGGTGCTGAGCGGCCGGCGGCTTGCACCCAAAGATAAGGAACCATCACTGGGGCAATACTCGCATGAGGAGGATCCCTATGAAGTGTATACCACATATTGTCATGCACCGCTTGCGTATCCAACCTAACCAGGTAACGACGGACGTGCTCGTCCTCCTCTCTGATACGGTGACGCACCTCCACCTCGGGGGCCGGCGGCCTCTGCACCGAGGCTGGCCCACGCGACGGCCACCAAACAAGATCCGGGTCGACGATGTCACCCGGATTCCTCACCAAACTACGCGTCCCGGAAGACACCTCCCAGTGCCAGCCCGGCGGAGCCCAGTCCCGGACACTGCCCGGTTCCAACAAATGGGTGGTCGTCATCGATTCCCGCCGAGATCTGAAAAAATGAGTGGGGAATTTGATCAAACAACTAAGGTGCGTGCAACCTAGGTAGGGGAGGGAGAGGGCAGCACCTTGGCATGGGGACGGAGGGGAGGTCCACGGTGGTGTGGAGGATATAGCGCGGCGCCGGCGGAGGCCACGGGCGCGGAGGAGGGCGTCGAGCGGCGCAGACAAGGGCGGCGGCGGCGCGGATTAGGGGAGAGAGCAGGGGCAGGCTCTCAGGTCTCCTGGCCCCTGGCCTTTATATAAGGAGGAAAGATAAACCTTATCCCAGCCCCCACCAACCCCACCTTATCCCGGCCCCTGGCCTTTATATAAGGAGGAAAGATAAACCTTATCTCAGTCAAAAATCAAATTTATCACGAAAGCAATTAAATCAATAGATATAAAAGAAAAAGAAAACACAAATAGAAACAAGAAAAAAAGGCCTTTCATATATTGGACCATTTAAGTTAAATTTTAAAAAGAAACTAAAATAACAATTCAAAAACATGTAAAAGAAAAACAAAACCTACAAAAGCAATTAAATTAATAGATGTAAAAGAAAAAGAAAACAGAAATAGAAATAAAAAAGAAACAAGAAAAAAAAGAAACACACCATTCATCCCGGTTGGTAACACCAACCGGGACCAAAGGTCTGCTGGGCTTCGCGCGCAATTTTTCGCGGCCCAGACAGACCTTTGGTCCCGGTTGGTGTTACCAACCGGGATGAAAGGGTCTTCCATCCCGGTTCGTGGCTGGAACCGGGATGAAAGGTCTTTTGCGCGCGTTAAGTGATGGTTTCCGGCCAAAATCTTCTATCTCCCCCAAATCCGCTCGTTCTCCAGGCGAAGCCCTGCTCCTGTGCCGCGGCCGTCGCCCATCGCCCAGCCGTGGTCGCCGTGGTGTTGCGCCCCGCCGTGCTGCTGCGCCCCGCCGCCGTGTTGCGCCCCGCCCCGCTACCGTGGTCGCCGTGCAGCTGCCCGCCCGCTGCCGACCGTGGTCGCCGCGTGTTGCTGCGCCCCGCCGTGCTGCCGGCCGTGGTCCTGCGCCTGCGCCCGCCCCGCTGCCGGCCGTGGTCGCCGCCCCGAATCCCCCCGCGCCGCCCCGAAGCCCGCCCCGCGCCGCCGTGGTCGCCGTGAAGCTGCCCGCTCGCTGCCGGCCGTGGTCGCCGCGTGGTCGCCTCCTCCGATCCCGTGCCTCGAGAGGTTAGCAAATTTTAAGATTAGGTTAGCATTAGGTTAGCAAATTTTTTAGGTTAGCAAATTTCGGTTAGAAAACACCTCTAATTTTTGATTAGTATGCATAGTTTTGAAATTATGAATTAGTTGTTGTAAATTAGTTGTTGCCCATTTTGTTTGATTATTCAAAAATATGTGAGCAATTAAACTTAACAAATTTAGGTTAAAAATAATTAAATCTAAATTTGAATTTGATGATTTTTTAGTGATGAGGCAGAGGCAGAGGCAGAATTTGAATTCTGTTCATGTTTATGAATTTTTTGCTATGAATTTGAATTCCATTTTGTTCTAATTAAGTGATGTTTAGATTAAGTTAAATTTTAGTGATGTTTAGATTAAAATTTTATGCCATTTTGTTCTAATTAAGTTCATGTGGAGATTAAAATTGATATGAATTTTGCTATGAATTTTGGATCCAAATCATTGATCTAAGTTATAGTAAAATTTGCCATCTTGTTCATCTTGTAAATCAATTTGCCATCTTGTAAATTTGCATCTTGTAAAATTGATTAAAATTGATATGAATTTTGCTATGAATTAAGTTCATTTTGTAACTATAACCAAAATGAATTATATAGTTAAAATTGCCATCTTGTTCATCTTGTAAATCAATTGTAGGCTTTCTTCTTTTGCAAATTTTAGATGTAATTGAGCCATGGATTTGAGTGTCATTTAATTTTACATATGGATATTCATATTCTTGTTACAAAATTGATTGCAGGCACATTAATTGAGCCATGGATCCAAATTGTCCGGACGACTTCGGCATAGACGAGGAGCGTGGAGAGCCATTGGATCCACTTTTTCGGGCCTCGGCGTTAGAGACGAGGATCGTGAAGAGCGAATGTGTATGATTATAGCAGGACGTGCAGCCGCGCCTGTCGGTGAAGAAGACGTTGTGGCAAATTTAGAGGAATTCAGCTCCCAATTTCTCAATGACTCCGGTGAGGGAGCAGAAATTTGTGTAGAGAAGGAAGTGGTAGTAACAAACTCAGGCGAGGTATATATTAATTAAGCCTCTGTTGATCGATGACATAGCTTAATTATTTGATCCTGCGGTTATTAACGAATCTTTTTTTTTCTTTTAGCCCTCTGGAACAAGCAAATCATCTGCATCTAGAGTGTCGAAAGGGTCGAAAGGGTCGAAAGCCATGAAGCCTCGAGGCCCGTCGAAGCCGATGAAGGAGGGTCAAAGGGTAGTGATCGACATAGTTGATGCTACTGGCCAACCAATGCAACCCTTAGAGTGCCGCCGCAAATTTATAAACCAATGCGGAGTTTTAGTTAGGGACATGGTACCGATCACATGTCAAGAATGGCATCCGCGGAAGGACGGGAGCAACACTTGGACTTATGTCGACGACCAAACAAAAGATTTGTTTTGGGAGAAGCTCTTGACAAAGGTCACCCTGCCTCCAGAAGTGACAGAAAACGAGAAGTGGATGGAGAAAGTCAAGGAGTGGACTCTTGGCAAGGCTGCCGAACAGTTCCGAACCCACAAGAAAACTATATGGAAAGATTATTGTGAAGAGAAGGAAAAAGATCCTGAATACACTCCAGTATTCACCGGAGCACAAGTGAAGCTAAACGACCAGTGGCCCTTATTTAAAGAGCAAAGAGAATCGGAGGCCGCTGTGGCCCGATCGGAAAGAAACAAGTTAAATGCTGCGAAGAAGGAATATCACCACACTTTGGGGGCAGGTGGCTACAAGGCTGCCGTGCCTAAGTGGGAAGCATTTGAAGCAAAACTGCTTGATGAGGGGAAGATTCCACAGACAGCGGGCTGGCCCGATAGGTCCAAATTTTGGTTGTTCGCGCATGGCGCTGGGTTGGACCCTGACACAGGGAAGATTGTTGCTCAGGGAAAATGGGAGGCAAAGATTAGGTTTATAACCACAGAACTTGAGAAAGCAATAGAGCAAGTTCGAAATGGAACCTACAAGGTCGACAGAGAGAAAGACGAGCTGTCACTCGCACTCGGGAATCCTGAAAAAGTTGGACGAGTACGAGGTTATGGATACGGAGTTACTTGGGCACAAGGTTTTCCGGCAGACGCTCACACTTATAGAAGCCGTCAGAGAAAGAAAAAGGAGGAGAGCGACCGGTTATCGGCATTGGAACGCAAGGTGCATCAGCTGTTGCAAAGTCAGCAAAGGGAATCTCGTGTGCAGCTAGAAAGTCCAGAAGTCGAAGCCGCCCTATCTAATCAGCAAAAAAGCAGCGTGGGTTCCACGCAGATGGAACATTCTGAACTTGAAGCGCCGCCGACTCGATACCCCGTGGATGATATCACGGAGAAGACAGAATGCGAGCTACATATGGCAATGGGCAACTTGTCCTTCAAGGTGGCGGTCGGCTATGCTTTACTGAATGAACCTGGACCAAGGTACCATCTCGGCGGGATTCCAGCTGGCTATGCTATTGTCGGGGTGGATGACATTGTGCCGTTATATGCTAATCTAAATCTTGACATTCCTGGAGGTGACGGCGAGAGGACACTAGGAGATGCCAAGAAGTCCATCATTCTGTGGCCAAAGAAATACATCTTGTTTCCAAATTTGCCGCCGCCAAGGCCACCGACTCCTCCAAGTAGCAACCCCCCACCTCAAGATCCACCCTCCCCACGTCATGATCCATCCCCCCCACCTCAAGATCCTCCCTCCCCACGTCATGATCCATCCCCTGCACCACCACCTCAAGATCCATCCCCCCCACCTCAAGATGCATCCTCGCCACCTCGTGACGACTGTCGGGAGCCCAGCCCGAGTCCATCCCCACCACCTCAAGAGAGAGTGCGCTCTGTTTCGCGGAAACTAAAGATCCCGTCGAAATATACAGAGAGGTGTGCTTTAAACTTCCCGCCAGAAACTCGAGAGGAACGTGAGTTGCGAAAGCCTCTTCCAAAGAGATCCTACGACTTGACTCCAGAGGAACTCGAGGAGTCGGTGCGAGCTGATGTGAAAAAACAATTGGCACCGAAACGGCACATGCGAAAGGAGGTAATAGCACCGGGAAAAGTGGCACAATTTCTGAAAAATCTATCGACTGGGCCGGCACGGCCGCCTATTCTGCGAGACGACTATGATCGTACCATTGAAAAGTTAATTAGAGAACGGAATTTGCAGGAGAATGAGGCATGTCGCCAAAAGAGGGAGCAGCAGCAGATGGCAGCTAAAAAGGCCCAGCAGGAGAAGGAGGCTGCATTTCGCCAAAAGAGGGAAGCTAATAAGAAATCCGGGAAACAAGTGGCCCAGCTCGGAGAACAGGCAAACCAGTCGGTCCCCGCGTTCAAAGTGGTGTCCGATAAGGAAATACAGCAAGACACAATTCGCATAGAAAACCCCAAAGAGTATATGTATGCATGGACATATGCCTACGGGAAGCCCTTGGTCAGACCTGAGATGGTCAAATCTCTGCCGACACAATTGCGACGTTTGCATGAGTGGTACGAGGGAGCCGTAAAGGGGCACCATGAGTATTTCCACGTTTCATATAAGAAAGACCATTATTTAGAGGATAACGCGATGTATGTGCCGTTTGACGAAATATTTCAGTTATTCAATCAAGACTCCCTCGACAAAGCCATCATCAGCTGCTATTGTTTGTAAGTGATTTATTTTATGCAATTTAATTAAGTCTCTATCTCAGCTCGTTCGTTGCCAATTATCTAACTTTATTCTTTTGTACGCTATTATATATGCAGAATGAAGATCGTCGAATGCAGAGACAACGGAATCTATAGTTTAGGGTTCATGGACCCATATTGGATTCATGAAGTAACCGTAAGGAACCATCCCGAGGACACCGAGCATTACATGCTCCAATATCTAGTGAAACACCATACATGTGAAGATATACTTCTTCCTTACAACTTCAGGTGAGTGTTACCGTACCTTCTACACATTCTACTTTGCTTACTCGATGTTTAGTGTAACTCATGGACATATAAATGTGTGAAGGAACCATTGGATTCTGGTAGACATTAGACCTGAACAAGCATGCGTTCAAGTCCTGGACTCGTTAAGGAAAGATATGGACGATTATATCAACTTGCAAGCAATGTTTCAGAGGTAACTTCAGTCATTATCGCTCTATATATCGATCTCTTTCGTTCGTTCAAGTCCTTTGATTTTTTCTTTTGCCGGCCAGGGTTTGGGAAAAGTTCATTACCGAGGTTCGTGGGACTTGGAAACCGCACCTGTTTTGGTATGAAACCAAGGTAAGTAGTAGTACTATATATATATGTCCGCGCAACTTTTAAATTCTAGTTTCAGCACCATTATCATGCTTGATTGTTATTTTGATTAAATTCTATTATTTGTAAAGTGGTGTCTGAGGCAGGCACAAGGGAATAATTTATGTGGATATTATGTTTGCGAGTACATACGATCTTTTGTTCATCAGCGGGATAGAAAGCTCAGAACAACAGAGGTCTGTATACACTCTCGGCAATTACTTCATTACCATATTTGTGTTCATTTCCATTTTCACATTTTCTGATGATTTCACATTTTCTTATTGATCTAGATGGAACGAGAGAAGGACAAGCTCATACCAACGAAGCGCCTTATAGCAATTCAAGAGGAATTGGCGGGATTTTTGAACAAGGAGGTCCTGAAGAAATCCGGAGAATTTTTTCACCCTAGAAATTATTTTCTGCCTCCAATGTAATTGACGTGATCTCGACGTGAGAAACGTGATGTCGGTGTGTGACTTAATTATATATGTATCAAAACGTATGTGTGTGACTTATATGTATGCATCACGCGCGTGACATCGATCGATGTGTCAACTTTATATATGTGTGTGACTTTGTATGCGCGACGTGATCTTAATTAATAGGAAATAATTAAATGGAAAACAAAAAATCGAAAACCCTAAAAAATAAGCAAATAAAATACAAAAGATGCAAACCCTTTGGTCCCGGTTCGTGTCACGAACCGGGACCAAAGCTCCCCCCCCTGCGCGCCCAGCCGCGCCCACGTGGAGGCCCATCTATCCCGGGTCGTGGACACCCGGGATAAAAGCCACCCCCCCCTCTAGTCCCGACCATTTAATCCCGGTTGTAAACCCGGGATCAAAGGCCCTCTGGACCCGGGATAGATGGTCTTGTTTCTACTAGTGGGAAGACGCTACTGGAAGGGATAACGCTGAGAGGTGCGGTCGTGGGTGGACCAACAGTAGCCACGCGTCGCTCGCTTGACCCGGGGGACGCGTCGCGTGCGATCCCCCCGGATGATTACAATCTTTTCCTTTAGTTATCAATGTACCTGCTTAAACCACCGGATTTCAAGCGTTCGCCGTGTGAGCTAATGCTTGACCGACACATACTCTCTGACTTAGCTGGGCACAAAGTCACCTGGCTTTGAGTCACTGAGACGCGGGATCCATCATTTACAGGGTCCATACGTTAGTAATTTAAATCAGGACTAAGTCGGGATTTCCAAGTTAGAGAATCTCCACCGGTGCTTGACAAATAGGCTCAACAAACAGCCTGTTGGCCAAGACAATGAGTCTACTCTATGGGCACTCGGCAAAATCTTTCCCGAGTATCAAATACAGGCTCTCGACCAACAAAATTGAACAATAGAATGGGGGATGAACACATTATCTTTCACCAGAACTTAATAATATATGTTCTGCCTTAAATGTATGTCAACTTCACAAGGTGTTCCTGGCCATGGTGCACTCGGCAAAAACTATCACGGGTAGCTCTCGACAAACAGAAATGAAACAGGCTCTCGAACAACAAAATTGAACAATAGAATGGGGGATGAAGACATTATCTTTCACCATAACTTATCTAAATATATGTTCTGGCTTGAATCTACGTCAATGTCACATGGTGTTCCTGGCCACGGTGCAGTCGGCAAAAACTTTCCCCAGTAGCTTTCGACAAACAGGAATGAACAATAGAATGGGCGAGGAAGAAATTATCTATCACCAAAGCTTATTTAAATATAGGTTCCGTCTTCAAATCTACATCAATGTCACGAGATGTTACTGGCCATAGTGCATTATGTTCTCATGTCTTGGTGGGTTGGCATGTAAGCCTTTGAAAAACCTTAGAGGTTAGTCCGGCTTGGTCTTCCACCATTTCGTCATCGGAATCCTAAGTACCCTGGTGCAACTTTATATTTTGTAAAGGTTCTTTTTGCTGTTCAAGCTTGTTCTGGAAAGGCAAGCTGCTCTCATACGGAGACAGGCTTGTTTTGATCAATTCGGTATTAACAAGTCTACCTATGTTTATGTTCTCATTTTTTGAAGTACCTATAGGGGTACGGAAAAGATTTGATTATTATAGGTCACGCTTTTTTTGGCAAAGCGATGAGCATAAACAGAAATATAGACTAACCAAGTGGAATATAATTTGTCGACCAAAAGATCAGGGGGGTCTTGGAATTGAGGTGCTTGAACTAAAGAATAAAAGTCTACTTAGCAAATGGTTGTATAAATTATTAAATGAGGAGGGTATGTGGCAGGAGCTATTGCATAATAAATACCTGCATAGTAAAACGCTTGCTCAAGTTGAGAGTGGTCGACTGATTCACCCTTTTGGAAAGGTCTCATGCGGATTAAACAAGAGTTTTTTGATAGAGGTTATTTTAAAATAGGAAATGGTCTATCTACCAGGTTTTGGGAAGACACTTGGTTGGGCGACACCCCCCTCATGCATCAGTACCCATCTCTCTATAATATAACACAACGTAAAAATATTTCTGTACACTATGTATTGGCGGCTGCGCCCCCTTTGAACATTGGTTTTAGAAGGGCATTACTGGGGATAAATGGGATGCTTGGTCTCACTTATGTCTTCGGTTAATGGAGGTCCATTTGTCGGATAACAATGATACTTTTGTATGGAAACTCACTGCAAACGGGAAGTTCACAGTCAAATCGATGTATGAGGACTTGATGAATGGACATACCGTTTATTTGCACAAATATTTGTGGAAACTGAAATTACCTTTGAAGATAAAGATTTTTATGTGGTTCCTAAGTAGAAAAGTATTGCTTACTAAGGATAACCTGGCTAGAAGAAAATGGAAAGGATGTACTAAGTGTGTTTTTTGTGGATCGGAGGAGACAATTGAACATCTCTTCCTTTCTTGCCCTTTTGCACAACTAGTTTGGAGAGTTGTGTATAGCACATATAATATCCCACCACCAACCAATATAAAAAATATGTTTGGAAATTGGTTGAATGGCATAGATAACAAGACCAAGGCTAGAATTCGTATTGGTGTTTCAGCCATTTGTTGGTCCATATGGAATTGTCGAAACAATCTTGTTTTTAACAGATCTTCGAACTTCCATATCATGCAGGTTATTCATATGACAGCACATTGGATTCAGCTATGGGCATACTTGCTGCCCCAGGACCAGCGAGACCTTATGGTTACTGGTTCTACCCGGCTCCTGATGGTCGCACAGGGGTTCTTCCCGGCCTACGTGGCAGCATACTAGACGACTGCAGGCGTAGTGGTCCTATGTTGTCATGTTTTAGATGGTTGATACTTGTCTCAACCATATGCGATGATTGATTTGTAATCTTTGAGACTTCTTCGAATTTTGTAATAAGTACAGCTGTGTGCATCAATCGATGCAGAGGCTGGGGATTTCCCCTTTTCTAATAAAAAAGTCTGTTGTATCATCAATTCATCATCAATGATTAATCGACAAATTATAGTTCTAAAATAATCTCCTTCCATTCTTTAAACAAATATAGCAAATGAATTTAGACCTACACAAATACAAAAAAAAGCGTGAGACCAATAAGCTGGATAAACTCAGCGACATCTAAGTCAATCAAGACTTGACAAATCCTCTTATATAAATTCAACACAACTTTTGATATTACATTGCATTCACGTTGGTTGTCTTAATTAGTTAATTACATGCATTTACGTTCTTGGCTGCCTTGTTTAAAATGCGCGGCAAGCCCAAGTTTTTTCGCGCGCGTTCTTTGCCGAGTGCATCCAACCGACATACTCGGGCAAAGGGGGGATGAAAAAAAGCGGCAACCCTAAATTTTCCCGTGCCTTCTTTGCAAGATGGTTCACTGTCATGGTGCCGTGGGGCGGTCGTCAGGTGCCACCTGGATAGCCTCTTTGCCGAGCATCAAGATTCGCCGAGTGCTTTTTCCTGTGTTTGCCGATACTTTGCTCTTTGCCGAGTGCCGATTCAGGACAGGCTCGACATAGGGGAGCTTTGCCGAGTGCCTTTTCTGTTGGCTCGGCATAAAGGGTTTTTGCCAGGTGTCCCGTGTTTTTGCACTCGGCAAAACCGAGACCACCCAGTGGCGACGCATTTTCCAGTAGTGATAGTTTACTCTTGACAATAAATATACAGAAAATATATGAGATGTGCCCAACAATATGATAGGTATCTATACTACTATTAAAAGAGCAAACATGTTCGGGATAAATTAAATCTGTGTCGTTCAATATTTGATCAACGCTCCAGATTGCTCCAATGTTTGATAACTCAACACACCTTTTCATTTTGATTCGGGATACATTAAATCTGTGCCGTTCAATATTTGATCAACGCTCCAGATCGCTCCAATGTTTGATAACTCAACAAACATTTTCGTTTTGATGATAATTATAAGGATTTGCCACCGCTCAAATAAACACTTAGACAAAGTCGCCATGCCCCGCCGCACGGTCCGGACGACCAGCTTGGGCAGGCTGAGTGCCCTTGACACGAACGGCGAGCGACGCGGGCGACGTGGGCGCGGATTGCGAGAGCTGGAGCTGGTTCTCGGCGGCCTCCGGGTCCTCCTCCGGCAGCGATGCCGCCCCGCTGAGCTTCTTGACGATGCATCGCCGGCTTCCCAATCTGGCCTTCCGCAGCTCCTCCCTTCCCCGCCTCCTCCTATCCTCTACCTCCCCGTTTCCCTAATCCCTAGCCGGGAGCGGCAGCGGGCGTCGTACGACGCCCGCCCCGGCGTCCTGGTTCCGTCCCTCATCGAGCAATTGATCCCCGGGGTGTCGTCCTGCTTCCCTTGTCCGAGTCTGTCGCGTCCACCGCCGGCTTCGGTTCGTGGTACGAGTGTACAACTGCTGCTCCAGCGTCAGCTGCAACCAGTAGTCCAAGAGCGCCTCCTGGGATCATGACGCCGTGCCACCACGTACGGAGGTCGCTGTCAAGCAGTCAGTTCTATGCGCACCCGAACGTGGTGGGTGGTAAGATGATAGATTTTGTACACTGACCTCAATCCTTTGTTCCTTGTTTGCTGCTTACACTTACAGCCAAACAACTGTGTTTTGCTTTAAAAAACACCAGCACGCATGTACATATTGCGATTTTCACTGGATTGAGAATTAGACACCACCCACCTTGTAAAATCCTAACGTGTATAATAGATCTACTAAGGTACAATTTGAGGAATCTTGCCTGTTTATAAGCATGGTAGCCGCTCCGGACAAGGGTCTTCAAAAGCTTTTAAGATGGTGGAGCAATCAGATTCAAAGATGTGGTTGCTCTGATATGGGATGTTGCCCCAGGCGGTGGCAAATGATCGCACCCTCATGGTCTCTGTAGATAGCTCCCCAAGCACCAGAACCAGTTTCTGTACATGCTTATTGCCAATAATGTAGATTTATTAATTTATACATTTTGACATGGTTAATATAGAGCCGCTGAATCCTTTTTTATGACATGGCAACAAGATAGATAGTAGTGCAACCTTTGGTCTTACCGTCCAATAAACACATCCCTTTGACTTCTTCCTTAATTTAAACACAAGTTCAGTTTGAATTGCTTGAGGTTGCTCCAAATTGCCCTTAAATTTTCTTACTCTGAGACTAATTTGGTTATGGATCAGATTAAATAATGGGTTTGGAAAATATGTGTGATACCAAATGAATAGTATTTTCCATGTAATTTAACAAATTTCATACTTATGATGTATACAAAGAAGATTGGAAAGTAAGTAGTCACTTTTTTTTCTTTTGTGAGGATTGTTGTATAATGGGACATGTAAGAGAATTGAAATCTGGGAGAAAGCTAACATACTTCAAGCATAACATGTTTGATTTTTTATAAACCCGTTGCAAAGCAAGGGAATATGAACTTACTTTGTGCACATCCGCGACGTATATTATCCTCTCCCGTTGTAACGTACGGGCATGTTTGTTAGACACCCCCAAAAAAATTGTATGGTCAAGACGAGTCCTGTAATGATTATTTGATGATTTTTAATGTCTTTAAAACTATATAAAGATTTATTTGGTAAATGCTTTATTGTATATATACTGGTACGACACTCTTGAACATTCGAACATGTATATTTTACTTTGTACCATGATAACTATTCTACCGGAAATCTGTTTTCAAGCATAGGTGATTTCATAAATTACTCTTGTGTCATTGTAATTAATAGACTAA
Organism: Poa pratensis; assembly: GCA_947311845.1. Lineage (NCBI taxonomy): Eukaryota > Viridiplantae > Streptophyta > Magnoliopsida > Poales > Poaceae > Poa > Poa pratensis. The sequence goes on along the minus strand of CAMZMU010000110.1, from coordinate 28,540,815 downwards.
ATGCTCATTAAAATGGAAATACAATTTCAAATAAATGTTTTGTTATAGATTATAATATGTGCGTTGCACGTGCACGTTCACTAGTATACGTAAAATTTCCAAACAACGCAAAAATTAAGTTTCACACAACAGCTTACAACTTGATAGCAGCATAATTCAGGCGACATCCGGAAAAAAAAACTAGACCCTATGAACGAAGCATGCGGTTGCTTTTTTTTACACCAACGCGGCATGCATTAACCACGAAAGACCAAATAAGGTCTGGAAAATCAAACGGAAAAACGAAGTAAGGAGCGGCAGCATGTGATCTTGCTCAGCGGCGTGTATTCTCTGACTTTACTAGGATCAAAGTCAGGTGACTTTGAGTCACTTGCCGAGTCGTCATGCATCATTGTAAGCCTCTATGATCTGGAGCGCCCTCTCGAGGTTGGCCACGACGTTGGTCATGGTCGGCCGGTCCTTCCCCTGCGGCCACAGGCAGATGACCGCCATGTTCGCCACGAGCTCCAGCGCCTCTAGCTGCCGCGGGGTCGGTACCAGCCCCGGGCGGCCGTCCAGCACATCCCGTAGCTTGCCATTCTGTATGTCCGGTAGCACGGAGCTCACCAGGGTCACGGGGACGTCCGCCGACTTCCCTTTGCTGCTGCTGACGTGTGGCCTCCCCGTGAGCACCTCCAGCATCACCACGCCGAAGCTGTACACGTCACTCGCCGGGCTCACACGACTCGTGCTGTAGTACTCCGGGTCGAGGTACCCGAACGTGCCGATGACCTCCGGGACGAGCTGGCCCTGGACGCCATGCTTGCCCGCCTCCTGCCAGAGCGCTTGGCCGAAGTCGGACAGGCGCGACGTCCAGCTCGCGTCCAGGAGGATGTTGGACGAGCTGACGTTGCGGTGGATAACCGGCCGCGTCGCATGGTGGTGCAGGTGATGGATCGCGCGGGACGCGCCCAGCAGCACCTCGAGACGGCCCTTCCAGGACGACGCCACCGGCGAGCCGCCGCCGCCGCGGACGCCCAGCAGGTGGTCTTTGAGCGTTCCGTTGCTCATGTGCTCGTAGAGGAACAAACGACGTTCCTCCGCCGAGCACCAGCCGACGAGGCGCGCGATTGTCAACGACCTGACCCCACCTGCCAGCCTCAGCGACGCGGGAGAGAAGGACATTGGCCCATCAAGCAGCAGCGCCAGGCCCAAGAGGACAAGGAGGCCTCCAGGGTGGCTAGCTGGCGAGGATTGGATGGCGTAGACGCCTGGCATAAAAGCGTCCGAACCTTCTTCCGTTTGCTTGTCGATTAACTGGTTGTAACGAACGGCAGTGCCGTGATGATCTCGAACTAGCCCGGGGGTGGTGGGGAGGATCCGGAGCAATAAAGTCATCCAGTGTCTCGCGAATTCGTCTAGTTCGTCGCTGATCTCCTGCGATCCCCCTTCTCTTCTGTGGCTGATCTTACAAGTGGTATTCAGAGCCTTTCCAGATCCCCAATTCTGGAGTTTCCCACCCACACCTACCCCACTCGATTCGCCGCTAGAGCTCGCGCGGAAGCCATGGAGAGCCTTGATCCGGCGTCGCGCGCGATCTACGACCTCATCCACTCCGCCACGTCGGAGGAGTTCGACAAGCGCTTCCTCGAGTACGAGAAGAGGACGCTCTCCGCCGTGCGGGATTTCGTGGTCGACACGGAGAAGGAGCTCAAGAAGATGAACGCCGCCATCGACGCCGTGCGATCCTCCGTCACCACGGATCTGGAGGCTACCAGGACCTCCGTCGACGCCATGCGCTCCTCCGTCAACGCGGATCTGGAGTCCACAAGGACCTCCATCGGCGAGGATCTCATCGCTGTCAAGGACATGCTGAGTTCGCAGATCGCGTCGCTGGCGTCAGCCCTCGATCGTGCACCGCGGACGGAACCGGGTGCGGTGGCAGATCGCCCCTCTGCTTCGACCCAACGGGAGCCAGGGAGCGGTGCTGCAGGCCAGTCATGGCACGGCGAGCAACAACGGAACCGGGGGACGATGGGTGCCTCACACCCCTCTCCTCCGGACGGAGGTAACCTCTCCGGCCGGTCTCTTTTGCAGCAGTTTGATTCGAGCTCACCCTACCACCGTGCTGACCATGCTCCGTTTGTTTCTCATGCGTCGCTGCCTCAATTCGAGGGGAGCAACCCGAAGCTGTGGCAGATTCGCTGTGAAGAGTTCTTCAGGCGCGGGCACACGCCAATGTCGCTCTGGGCTGCTGACGCGTCCGCCACCTTCACAGGGGCTGCAGCAACGTGGTTGGAGTCCTACTTGCAGAAGAAGCCATCACCGACATGGACCGAGTTCACCGAGGCCGTGCTCGCTCGTTTCAGTCGCAACCAACACTCGATCCTATGCCGGCGTCTGCTTCACCTTTCTCAGGAGACAACAGTGGAGGATTACGTGTAGAAATTCTCAGAGTTGGTGGATGATACGTCTCAAACGTATCTATAATTTTTGATGTCCCATGCTGTTATTATATCAATTACTACATGTTTTGGTTACACTTTATATCATTTTTATGCATTTTGTGGGACTAACCTATTAACAAGATGCCACAGTGCCAGTTCCCTGTTTTCTGCTGTTTTTGGTTTCAGAAAATCTATTAAGAAAATATTCTCGGAATTGGACGAAACAAAAGACATCATCAATAATATCACGAGGAGATCACGGAGTCCAAAGCGGAGTCGGAGCAGACCCACCAGGGGGCCACGCCTCACTAGGGCGCGGCCCAGGGTGGGCCCGCGCCCCCTATGGCGTGGTGGCCCCCTCGGCCACGACGCCGCCTCTTCGCCTATATATTCTTCGCGACGCGAAAACCTTAGGACGGTCGATCATATTCCACGAAAAGTTCCGTCGCGGCCGTCATCGTCAATCTCAGATCGGAGGAGTTCTGAATCTCTTCCCGGCACCCTGCCGGAGGGGAGATCATCACCGGAGGGCTCTACATCACCATGCCTGCCTCCGGAGTGATGCGTGAGTAGTCCACCCCTGGACTACGGGTCCATAGCAGTAGCTAGATGGTTGTCTCTCTACCTTGTGCCTCCATGTTTAGATCTTGTGAGCTGCCTAACATGATCAAGATCATCTTATTGTAATGCTAGATGTTGTGTTTGCTGGGATCCGATGAATATTGATATCATGTTTATTCAAGTTGTTTATCTATGTGCTCTTGATCTTGCATGCTCTCCGTTGCTAGTAGATGCTTTGGCCAAGTAGATGCTTGTGACTCCAAGAGGGGTTATTTATGCTCGATAGTGGGTTCAGTCTCTAGATATCTGGATCAGTGACAGAAAGGTCTAAGATGGTAGATGTGCTGTTGCTACTAGGAATAAAACATTGGTGCAGTGTCCAAGGGCACTTGTATTGATTACATTACACACTTTACTTCATGCAATAATCTGTTGTTAGCAACTTAATACTGAACGGGATGCGAATGCTGCCTTGAAGGTGGATTATTTAGGCATAGATGCTGTTGGAATAACGGTCTATGTACTTTGTTGTAATGCCTAACTAGATTTCATAGTAGACATCTTGGCATGTATTGCATTGTTATGCCCTCTCTATTTGTCAATTGCCCAGCTGTAATTTGTTTACCCAACATGTTAGTTATCTGTTCTGAGAGAGACACCACTAGTGAACTGTGGACCCTGGTCCAATTTCCTCATACTGTTTACACAACCTGCTGCAATCATCTGTTTTCTGTTACTTGCTGTTTTTCCTGCTGTTTTCCACACCATACGTTTAACTCTTTGTTTCTGCAAGACCGGAGAGATTGACAACCTCTCTGTTTCGTGTTGGGCAAAGTTCTGGTTTGTGTCTGTGCAGATTCCACGTTGGTGCAACCTCCCTAGCGCCAGGGGGAGTCAACATCAACAACCTTCCGATAGATCGTCAAGTCCTACTGGATTGATAACCTTGGGTAGATTATTCAAGGGAAAACTTCTGCTGTCTACATCATAACCTTCCTCTTGGGGTTCACCAACACGTAGCCATCAAGCTCGGCGGACAAGCATCGCACGGAGAGGTCGTTCCAGGTCGGGGACGAGTTGTTCCTCCGGCTCCAGCCTTACATCCAGGCGTCCGTGGCTCGGCGTGCGAATCACAAGCTCGCCTTCAAGTTCTTCGGGCCATTTCGTGTGCTGGAGCGCGTCGGCGAGGTCGCGTACAAGTTGGAGCTGCCTCCGTCCAGCCAGGTGCACCCGGTGTTCCATGTTTCTCAGCTCAAGCCGTGCATCGGCCCGAGACCGCCGATTTCAGCGACGCTGTCGGAGCCAGAAGCATTGTGCCAGGTCCCTGTTCGAGTGCTGCGTCGCCGTTTACAACAGCAGGGTCCGCGCTCCGTGGCTCAAGTGCTCGTGCAGTGGAGTGGCATCGCCGCGGAGGATGCGACATGGGAGGACCTCGAGCAGCTGCGTCAAGCTTTTCCACGGGCTCCTGCTTGGGGACAAGCAGGAATTGAAGGGGAGAGGATTGTCAACGACCTGACCCCACCTGCCAGCCTCAGCGACACGGGAGAGAAGGACATTGGCCCATCAAGCAGCAGCGCCAGGCCCAAGAGGACAAGGAGGCCTCCAGGGTGGCTAGCTGGCGAGGATTGGATGGCGTAGACGCCTGGCATAAAAGCGTCCGAACCTTCTTCCGTTTTGCTTGTCGATTAACTGGTTGTAACGAACGGTAGTGCCGTGATGATCTCGAACTAGCCCGGGGGTGGTGGGGAGGATCCGGAGCAATAAAGTCATCCAGTGTCTCGCGAATTCGTCTAGTTCGTCGCTGATCTCCTGCGATCCCCCTTCTCTTCTGTGGCGATCTTACAGATGTGGTCGTGGCAGAGGGGGAACAGGATCTCAAGCTCCGCCACGTACGCGTCCTCCATGCCCTGTCGCCCGTGCTTGTTCAGAACCTTCACGGCCACCTCCCGCACCCGGCCGTGGTGGTGGAGACGGCCCTTGTACACCGTCCCCGAGCGACCTCCGCCGAGCTCAACGGCCAGGTTGTCGGTCGCCGATGCAATCTCTGCCCACGTGAACTCTCGGGGGTGGTCATCGGAGACTGAGCCGCTCACATGCGATACCATCATATGAGGCTGCACGGCCACGGAGCCAGAGCTGGAGGAGTCCGGGGACGCCATTTTCCCGCTGTGGAGGCGGCGGGCGATGGCGGTATAGACCAAGGGGAAGAGGATGAGGTCGGAGTTGATCCTGGCGTTGACTCCCCTGAACCTATCGGCATGGTCGCTGGCCCTCCAGAGCTTCCTCAAGGAACCCCGCTTCTGGCAGGCGACGACCAGGTCGTGCGCCACCTTCAGCGTGGAGCCCAGCCTCTCCAACGGCCGGGCGACCTCCGGGTCCTGCTGCAGGGTAGGCAGCACATCCTCGACCACGGAAAGGTAGTGCACGAGATCGTCGCAATCCTGCTTGTTCTGCTTCGCCTTCTCTGCCGCCCGCTTGATCTTGACGATGTATCCGACGAGTTGCGCCACGCCAGCAACTTGCCCAACAACCTCCATGACTCACTGTATACTAGCCTACTCGCTAGCTAGATACGAAGTGTTTGTGTGTTCTTAATTACCTCCAGTATTAGTTTTGAACAACTGGTAGAAGAAGACGGAGAAGAAGTGGAAGTAGACTCGCTGGATATAAAGGGCGACGTTACTTCTTGCCGCCAAAACGCGTTACCTAATTATTGCCAATAGATCTTTTATATACGGGAAATTTATTTAGTGTTACTCGGTTGCGGGAACTGAGTCTGCCCTAAGCTTATACTAGAATCAATATTGTTTCGTTATGTTTTCCAAAGAAAGTCGTCATGCAATGTCGTCATTTGTTTCAGCGTGTTCCAAAGAAACTCATAATGTATCATAGCGTGTTGACGATTCTTACAACAGTAATGAATATTATAAGTTTGTTACAAACTTATAATTCTTCTACCATATGGTTTAGGGTGCATTATTGTGTTCCACTACGCTTTTCAAAATTGTTTCCTCCCAACTAATTATGTTTCTTTCAAGAATTAGGTGCCCACTTTGGGATTCAACCGACCATACGAGTTGTGTTGTACCCGTACTCCAAGTGAAATAAGTTCTGTTCCATACAAGATATGGAAGGAGATAAGCAAATGACTTGGCATACAAGACAATAAGATCCTCACATACAGGACGAAGACACCCAAGACCAACACCTATATAAGGGAATGGGAGACGGCGGGAAAAGAGATTGTCCATTCATCCATGGATTACACCTATGAAGACAATACACTATGAAGACAAAAATCTAAATCAGTCTACTACTGACAATTTGGTTGTTAAGCTGGAAGAGAACCCACCTTGTATGTATACTTGTGTTCGCCAAATCAATATGATTTGAAGGCAGGAGTAAGGATTCTCCTATCTACCACATCAAATTGTAAGAGGTTCCGGCGTATATTGTTGTGCGATGATGGATCAGCAGGTGGTGATATGACAAGGCTAACTTTGCTTAGGTGATGCTCTTTTAGTGTCTTTTTTGAGTTTCACTGGTGAACATTGTTGGACCGATCTTTTCGGTGTTTGCTTGTTTAAGTACACTAGTAGAAAACAAGGCATTGGTGCACCCTCTTTTGTACCGGTTGGGCACGAACCGGTACTAAAGGGGGCATTAGTACCGGTTCCAGATGCGAGGCGGCCGGGGCCCCACGGCGAGACACTTTAGTACCGGTTTGTATTATGAACCGGTACTAAAGGCCGATCTTTAGTACCGGTTGGTACTACAAACCGGTACTAAAGGTTGGCACAGGCGGCTGCCGTTGGTGGCCCCACGGCGAGACCCTTTAGTACCGGTTTGTATTACCAACCGGTACTAAAGATGAGCCTTTAGTACCGGTTGGTAATACAAACCGGTACTAAAGGTTTCTCTATATTACCTTCTTCCATCCCGAGCCACAGCTCCATTTTCCAGCTCGAACACAACTCCATTTTCTCTCTCTCTTTGCTCTCCCAAGTTCTAGTTCACCCCATTTTTCTCCAACATTTGTCAAGATTGGTGGCACCTACATATACAAGGGTTAGCAACTTCATCTTCTCTTCCGGCATTTCAAGTTTAGCTCATTTTCTTGCTAGTTTAGCTAGTTTGATTTTTGTAGTGCTAGCAAGGTGTTTGATGAAATGCTAAGTTAGGGATTTCATTTGTTTTATATGCATTTTGAGCTCAAATTAAAGTATAATTTGTGGTTTTTTATAGTGTCGTCTCGTCCCCTTCCTCACCGCCGTCGATCGCCCGCGCCGCCCCGTCACCGACACCACCTCGGTGAGCCTCTTATTTTTATCTTTTATTTTAAAAAATCTTAGTTGTATGATTTAGATGCATAATTATTACTTGTATAATTTTCTTATTTGTATAATTGTTTGTTATATAGTGTCATGGTTTTGACATATGTCCACACCGGCTCTCGTCCGCTCTATTATTCGGATGTGGTACGATTGTTTGTTATAACTATATATTTGTTTAATTTCGTGTTTATAACAATTATGCCGACCAACTTGAGTACATATATTTTTATCTAGGAGGTAGTTGAACCGGAAATTCCAACCGACCCTATTGTCGAGTTTTTTGTAAAAGAAAACAATGATTTGAAAGCAAAATTGAAAAGAAGTGAAGATCTTCGTCTCGAAGAGAAGATGAAATGGGAGTTCAAGATTGCCGACGTCGTCGATGATAACGAGGTCAAGATGGAGGCAATGCGCTTGGATCACGAGATCAAGATGAATGCAATGCGCTTGAAGCTTAAAAAGATTAGAAAATATGTCATTAGTCAAGAGGCTTGGTATCATTATGCTGTTGGTTCAATAATTACCTTAGTTGCGATTTTGATCGCATTTGTCGTTGGATTTAAATTCTTTAGCTAGTTGTATGTTAGTTTCAATTAATGAATGTTTATGAGAACTATGTATTAGATTTGTCACTACTCTACTTTTGTTTAAATGTGGTGAACTTGTATTAATGAATTTGGTCACGTATCTCTATTCATGATATAGCTATGGTGTAATGGTTTTTGATATATTTATATAATGCAGATGAGCCGAGAATGGATGTACGGTGACCGACGCTGTCCCGAGTTCATTAATGGCATGCATAATTTTCTCCAAGTGGCTAAGTTAAACAAGCAGAATGGTTTTATGTTTTGTCCATGTGATGACTGTCGGAATAAGAGGAATTACCCTTGCGCAAGAACCATACACTCCCACTTGTTGCGAGAAGGCTTCATGCCCAATTATTTTTGTTGGACCAAGCACGAGAAAGAGGGGTTATAATGGAAGACAATGAAGAAGAGGATGATGACAACTATCCTGTGTTCTCTGAACACGGTGGTACTACAATGGGGGAAGACGAAGCTGAGTATGAGGTCATTGTTGAGATCAGTCCGATGATGATCTTCGTCAGGTCATTCTTGATGAACAGATAATCTGCGGAAGTGAAAACGAGTGGTTGAAGTTGGAGCGCATGTTAGGATCACAAAAAATTGTTGTACCCAAATTGTGAAGACCAGAAAAAGCTGGGTACCACCTGGAATTGCTGCAGTGGAAGGCAAAGAATGGAATATCTGACAAGGCATTTGAAGAGTTGCTACAAATATTTAAGAAGAGTCTTCCAAGGAATAATGAATTGCCCCACAATACGTACGAAGCAAAGAAGATTGTCTGCCCTCTAGGATTAGAGGTGCAGAAGATACATGCATGCATCAATGACTGCATCCTCTACCGCGGTGAGAAGTACGAGAATTTGAATGCATGCCCGATATGCGGTGCATTGCGGTATAAGATCGGGCGAGATGACCCAGGTGATGTTGAGGGCGAGCCGAGCCCCAGGAAGAGGGTTCCTGCCAAGGTGATGTGGTATGCTCCTATAATACCACGGTTGAAACGTTTGTTCCGAAACAAAGAGCATGCCAAGTTGTTGCGATGGCACAAAGAAGACCGTAAGGAAGACGAGATGCTGAGACACCCGCTGATGGGTCGCAGTGGAGAAAAATCGACAGTGAGTTTGGGGATTTTGCAGCTGACGCAAGGAACTTAAGGTTTGGTCTAAGTACAGATGGCTTGAATCCGTTTGGGGAGCAGAGCAGCAGTCATAGCACCTGGCCCGTGACTCTATGTATCTATAACCTTCCTCCTTGGTTGTGCATGAAGCAAAAGTATATTATGATGCCAGTGCTTATCCAAGGCCCGAAGCAACCCGGCAACGACATTGATGTGTATCTGAGGCCATTAGTTGACGAACTTTTACAGCTGTGGTCTGACGAAGGTGTACGTGTGTGGGATGAGTACAAACAGGAGGAATTTGACCTACGAGCGTTGCTGTTTGTAACCATCAATGATTGGCCTGCTCTTAGTAACATTTCAGGACAGTCGAACAAGGGATACAATGCATGCACGCACTGTTTAGATAAGACTGACAGTATATATTTAGGTAACAAGAATGTGTACCTGGGGCATCGTCGATTTCTTCCAAACAGGCATCACGTAAGAAACAGAGGCAAGCATTTCAAAGGTGAGGCAGATAACCGGACGAAGCCTACACGCCCTGATGGTGATGTTATATATGGCATGGTCAAGGATTTAGAAGTAATCTTTGGAAAGGGTCCTGGCAGTCTATCTGTTCCGAAAGACGCTAACAAGCACGTACCCTTGTGGAAAAAGAAATCTATATTTTGGGATTACCCTATTGGAAAATCCTAGAGGTTCGCTCTGCAATCGACGTGATGCACGTGACGAAAAATCTTTGCGTGAACCTGCTAAACTTCTTAGGCGTGTATGGGAAGACGAAAGATACAGCGGATGCACGGCAGGACCAGCAACGTACGCACGAAAGAGACAACCTGAATCCAGAGAAGTATCAAGGTACTGCCAGCTACGCTCTTACCAAAGAAGAGAAGGAGATCTTTTTTCAAGTCCTGAGCAGTATCAAGGTCCCGTCTGGCTACTCGTCGAATATAAAGGGAATAATAAACATGGCAGAGAAAAAGTTCCAAAACCTGAAGTCTCATGACTGCCACGTGATTATGACACAATTACTTCCGGTTGCATTGAGGGGGCTTCTACCGGAAAACGTTCGAGTACCCATTGTGAAGCTATGTGCATTCCTCAATGCAATTTCTCAGAAGGTAATCGATCCAGCAACTCTACCAAGTTTACAGACGGGTGTGGTCCAATGTCTTGTCAGCTTCGAGTTGGTGTTTCCACCGTCCTTCTTCAATATTATGACGCACCTCATAGTTCACCTAGTCGAAGAGATTTCCATTCTCGGTCCTGTATTTCTACACAACATGTTCCCCTTTGAGAGGTTCATGGGAGTCTTAAAGAAATACGTTCATAACCGTGCTAGGCCAGAAGGAAGCATGTCCAAGGGCTATGGAACAGAGGAGGTCATTGAGTTTTGTGTTGACTTTATTCCTGATCTTAAGCCGATCGGTGTTCCTCAATCGCGCCATGAGGGGAGACTGCGTGGAAAAGGCACGCTAGGAAAGAAAGCAACAAGAAGTATGGACGGGCATTCTTTCACTCAAGCACACTACACAGTTCTACAAAATTCCAGATTGGTGGCTCCGTATATCGTGAAACACATGGATATTTTACGCTCCGAATACCCGGAGCAGACTAACTTCTGGATTAAAGGAAAGCACGTGGATACTTTCGGCAGTTGGTTGCGTACACATCTCATTAATAACACCACTGTTGGAGAAGAGCTATACTTGTTGGCCAAGTCACCATCTTCGACTATATTGACTTTTCCAAGGGTACGAGATAAATGGGAATACATTTTACACGAAACCCAAGACAAAAAGAGCACTAACCAAAACAGTGGTGTCCGCTTTGATGCAACAAACGACAATGGGACAAAGGACACATATTATGGTTGCATACAGCAGATATGGGAACTTGACTATGGACCTTCTTTTAAGATCCCTTTGTTTCAGTGCAAATGGGTCAACCTGTCAGGCGGGGTAGAGATAGACCGGCGGTACGGAATGACTACAGTGGATCTCAACAATCTTGGGTACCACACCGAGCCATTCGTCCTAGCCAATGATGTGGCTCAGGTTTTCTATGTGAAGGACATGTCTTCCAGACCGAAAAAAAGAAAAGATAAGCAAGCTGATACATCATACGATCAGCAAAGCGCCACATAGTTCTTTCAGGGAAAAGAAACATCGTGTGAGTGGAGGACAAGACAGACATGTCAGAAGATTACAATAAGTTTAATGAAATTCGCCCTTCAAAGTGAAAACTGACCCAATCATCGTGTTAAATGATGAAGATTGTCCATGGCTACGGCGCAATCAGAAGAAAGGGACACACACGAAGAAAAAAGTGAACACTAGATAAGGATGTTGTTGGTGATGTGTAATAATGTATTAAACCTTTTATCAAATGCACACGGTTTCCTCGTCATACAGCCCAATGGTGGCTCGTGAGTGCCTGCATATCAAATGCACCGTTGGGCTGTATGACGGGAATCCGAATGATTTGTATTCGGTCGATGAACTGAAATATTTTGTAGATAGAACAAAACACACGGTTTCCCCTGCATACAGCCCAACGGTGGCTCGTGAGTGCTCGCATATCAAATACACCGTTGGACGTATGCAGGGAATCCGAATGCTATGTATATCAAATGAACTACATTGAGTGTCGATCATGTTCGAGAGGGGGGTTTATATAGGGCATGTGGCTGATCCAACACTGGTTTTGCCCTCAAAAGAAAACACCCCTGATCCAACGGCTCACAAGCGCTTGAAAGAAACACACGATCCGTGTGCTTCTTTACTCCCGGTTGGTGTTACCAACCGGGACTAAAGGCGGGCTTCGCGGTCACGACTCGTGTCAGTCACGTGTCCTCCCTAGCTATCGGTGTCCTGGCCACGCGCTGCCATGGGTCTATATCTATTGTCGTCGACGGGTAAACCCTAATCCACGAGGATGTTGTTAACAATGTTTCTAAAATAAATAGATAATTATTACAAATTTTTAGACAATTAAGTTACATAGATATAAAATAAAAAGATAATTATTTCAATTTTTTAGACAATTAAGTTACATAGATATAAAATAAAAAGATAATTACAAATTTTTAGGCAATTAATTTACATAGATATAAAATAAAAAGAAACTAGAGAAAAAAACAAAACAGAAACCAAATAGATATAAAGCAAAACAGAAAACATCCTTTAGATATAAAGCAAAACAAATAAAAAGCCCATTAGTACCGGTTGGTATAACCAACCGGTACTAAAGGGGTGGGCTTCGCGCGCGAAATTTCGCGGTACCAACCGGTGCTAAAGACCCTTTAGTACCGGTTGGTATTACCAATCGGTGCTAAAGGTCGATTTCGAGCAGTTTAAACAGGGGATCGTCGAAATCCCCCAAGTCATCATCTTGTCGCGCGCCTCTCTCGAGCTCTCCGGCGAAGCCCTGCCGCGCGCCGTCGCCTCGTCCTCCGCCGCGCGCCGTCGCCTCGCTCCACGCCTCCGCCGTCGCCTCGCCCCCGCCGCCGCGCCATCGCCACGCTCCAACTGACGCCGCGCGCCAATCGCCGGCGCCTCCACCACGCCTCGGCCTCCACCATCGCCGCGATATCGCCGGCCCTCCACCACCGCGCGCCATCGCGGCGCCGCCCTCCACCACCGCGCACCGTCGCCTCCCGCGCGGCTCCGCCGGCCTCCACCTCCGCCACCGCCTCGGCCTCCACCACCGCGCGCCCGAGCCTTCTATAGGTTTTTTTTTCATTTTTAGTTTAGGTTTTTACTGTTTGCGTTATTATTGTTTAGGTTATTATTAGTGTTTAGGTTAGCAAGTTGTTTAGGTTATTACTGTTTATGTTATTATTAGTGTAGCAAAATTAGAAAATCTAGCAAATTAGAAAATGTAGCAATTTTTGCAAAGTTAGAAAATTTGAAAATGTAGCAACTTAGCAAAGTTAGAAATTTTGAAAACTTAGCAAACTTAGCAAAGTTAGAAAATGTAGCAAATTTGATAACTTAGCAAACTTAGCAAAATTAGAAAATGTAGCAAATTAGAAAATGTAGCAATTTTTGCAAAGTTAGAAAAATTGAAAATGTAGCAACTTAGCAAAGTTAGAAATTTTGAAAACTTAGCAAACTTAGCAAAGTTAGAAAATGTAGCAAATTTGAAAACTTAGCAAACTTAGCAAAATTAGAAAATGTAGCAATTTTTGCAAAGTTAGAAAATTTGAAAATGTAGAACCTTAGCAAAGTTAGAAATTTTGAAAACTTAGCAAACTTAGCAAAGTTAGAAAATGTAGCAAATTTGAAAACTTAGCAAACTTAGCAAAGTTAGAAAATGTAGCAAATTTGAAAATGTAGCAAACTTAGCAAAGCAATGTTATTTGTAACCTTGATGCTATGAATTAAAAATTTGCAGTGACATTGAGCTATGGAGGACGACGCCCCCTTCATCTGAGACGAGGAGAATGAAGAGCATATGCAAGCAATTATATTTGAGAGGACCCTTGGATTAAATTCCGATGGAGAAGATTCCGGTGAAGAAGACGACGCTGATTTCAGCGCAAAATGTTTGAACGACTCCGGTGAGGGACTTGAGCTAGAAAATTTAAGAGACGACGACGAATTGCCCTTAGAAAACTCCGGCGAGGTATATATATATATATATATATATATATATATATATATATATATATAAAGTCTTGTTGATCACTAGATGCATTAATTGATTTGCACTTATTAACGAAACATTTTTCTTGTAGCCCTCTGGATCTAAGCCAAGCGTCCCTAAACGAGGCCTGAACCAAAGGGTAAAGCTGTCGATCGACGAAGTTGCTAATGATGGCAAACCGGTGAAACCCGAAGAAATCTACACTAAATATGTAGGTCAATGCGGAGTTCTTGTTAGGGACATGGTCCTGATCACCATTGCAGAATGGAATGAGCCGAAGAAAGCCAACATTGGCGCAAGTTATGTCGATAAAGAATTAAAGACCTCCTTTGGGACTCGATCTTGACATCTTTCAGCCCACCGGCAGATCTCCCAGAGAAGAAGAAGGATAAAGTCAAGGAGTGGACTCTAAAGAAGATGGCCTAGCAATTCAACAACTGGAAGAAAGGATTGTGGAAAAAATATGAGAAAGTAACTCCAAAATTCACTGGACATCTAGAGAAGATAAAATATGTGTGGCCTGAATTTGTGGCGTATAAGAAATCGGCCGTCGCTGTGGCCCGATCGGCCCAAAATAAGTTGAATGCTAAGAAGAAGAAATATCACCATACTTTGGGGTCAGGTGGCTACAAGACTGCCTTGCCTAAGTGGGAAGCCTTTGAAAACGAACTGCGTCAAAAAGGGATCACCCCACAGACAGATGACTGGCCCGACAGGTTCAAGTTCTGGTTGTTCGCGCATGGGGCAGTGTTGCACCTAGACACATGGCTGATTGTTCCAAAGGGAAAATGAAAGAAAAGAATTACAAGAGTCGTAAAAAAACTAGTGGACGCAATAGAGAAAGTCCGAAAGGGAGAATTTGTTCCCGATAGAGAGGACGACGAGCTGACACTCGCCCTTGGGAATAAAGAACACTGGGGACGATGTCGAGGCAGAGGAGGCGGGAATGGTTTTCGTGAAGGGTTTCCGGCGGACGTTGCAACTTATAAAAAACATTGCAGAAGTAAGAAGAGGGAGGCGGACCGGTTTTCGGAATTAGAACGCCAGGTGCATACTGTGCAGGAGCAACTACACTCAATTACCCAGCAAAGGGAATCTCAGCTGTGACTAGAAGATCCTGCAGTCGATGCCTGCCCATCTCAGTGGAAAAGCTACGTGGAACAGTCGATGCCTGCCCATCTCAGCGGAAAAGCAGCGTGGGTTCCACGCAGCTACAAGATCCTGCAGTTGATGAACCGTCGGCGGCTCACTACCCCGTGGATGATATCACGGAGAAGACAAATTGTGAGTTACATGCGCCAATGAAGAACATTAGTTATCCGGTGGCGAATGGCTATGCTTTACCATATCAACTTGGAGCAACCTTCCATTTTGGTCAGATTCCAGCTGGATTTGCTCGTGTCGGGGTCACAAAAGTTCTGTCGG
This sequence comes from Poa pratensis, assembly GCA_947311845.1. Taxonomy (NCBI): domain Eukaryota; kingdom Viridiplantae; phylum Streptophyta; class Magnoliopsida; order Poales; family Poaceae; genus Poa; species Poa pratensis. The sequence continues at coordinate 28,525,709 of CAMZMU010000110.1, read as the reverse complement.
GATTCCACTCAATGGATCTTGACATTCCTGGAGCTGAAGGCGAGAAGACATTGGGAGAAGTCGAGCTTGGTATCGTTCTATGGAAGAAGAAATACATCATGTTTCCAGACTCGGCGCCAAGGCCACCGACTCCTCCGAGTAGAAATTCACCACCTCAAAGTCCACCGCCTTCCCCGACGATTGGGTGCCCACCGCGAGTCCATCGCCCGCGCCGTCCCGTCAGCCGACTGATGCGCCCACTAGTAATTTGACAAAGCGGAAGCTGTTCACGTCGACTGGTACTGGCCATACGTCCCCTGTCAAGAAACGTGCAAACATACCCAAGAAAGTCAACTCTCCTGAGAAGTTAGCTGGCGAGAAGACTATGGAGGAATTAGAAGTGAGCACACGTGCCGAGGTGAGAGCCTTTTTCGAACAGAAAAAAAAGGAAAGACTGGAGGCAAGACTGGACCCCATAAAGGAACTTCTGAAGACTATATCAACGGAGATTAAAGATCGCACTGTTGACAACATATATAACCCTCCACCGCGGGCCCTTTCAGACTATGAGCGAGGTATTATAAAGGTACATAGCTCACAGATGGAGGAAGATAAAATGTGCAGGAAAAATTTGCCCAGCTCGGAGAACAAGAAGTACAATCGATCGCCCCGCTCATTGTGCCTTCTGATAATATTGTTGCTCGGGAAATCGAGCATGGAGAAGTTGTAATCCATGGCGAGACAGATTACCCCATCATGGAGTTAGCATATCAATATGTTCTCGGGCTGCCTCTGGTCGAAAATCCGAGTGTTCTAACAACACAGTTATGGAAATTGCATAACTGGTACATGACCGCCGGAAAAGAAGAGAGATTCTATTTCATGGCGGGAGTTAAGGAACAGCAAAACTTCCGAGAATATGTTGTGCAGGTTGAGTTCTCCGAAATTTTTCAGATGTACAATCAACGTGACCTCGACAAATCTATCATCAGCTGCTATTGTCTGTAAGTGGTTTATTTGTGTAATTTAATTCTTTAGTTAAGCTTGTTCATTGCCTGTAATAATCCTCACGATATTCTTTTGTACGCTATTATGCAGAATGAAGATTCGTGAATGCAGAGTGGATGGAATCTGGGACATTGGGTTCATTGACCCGGATAAAGTTCATCAAGTCACCGTAAAACAGCATGCCCAGGACACAGAGGACGTTTTGCTAACGTTTTTAAAGCGACAAAGTGTCAAAAAAGAAATACTTTTTCCTTACAACTTCAAGTGAGTGTTACTGTCTTGTACACATTCTATTTTGCTTTCCCGATATTAAGTGTAATTGATGAGCTCTGAATAACTACGTATATAAACGTGCGCACAGGTTCCACTTCATTCTGCTAATCATTAGAATCGATCTTGGAGAAGTTGAAATCTGGGACTCATTAAGGAAACATCAAGATGAATACAAAAGCGTGTGTGTATTGCTCCAGAGGTAATTTCAATCGCACTATATCGGCCTCTTTAATTCGTTCATTTCCTGATATCAAAGTAAGTAATAGCTCATCAATTCATTTTCTTTGCCGGACAGGGTTTGGAAAAGGTTCATCGCGGAAGAACGCGGTGAATGGAAAGATAAGCTGGAGTTTAAGGCTAACAAAGTAAGTAGTACTACGTACCTAGGTCCGCGTATCTCTCTAATTTTAGTTTCAATACCATTATCATTCTCTTGATTATTATTTAATTGAATTCTATTCTCGTATAGTGGTGCCTGCTACAACCACAGGGGACGAATTTATGTGGATACTACGTTTGCGAGTACATCCACATAAAGGTCAATGAGAGTGTCAATAGTCGAAGAAATCAAGAGGTACGTAAACATCATTCACAAATTTATTTTTGCTACCATCAATTGTGTTTAGTTTCGATCATAATTGATTTGATCTCCTTCTTTTAAAGATGGCAAGGAAGCGGAACCAGCTCCTGCCAATAAACCGCGTAAAAGCAATTGCGGAGGAATTGGCGGGATTTTTCCTTACGCATATCATAGCTGAATCCGGTGAATTCCACTATATCGAAAAATAGACTCCCTCTATGTACTAGCAGTGATATCCATGTAATGAGTACTTTATATGTAATGAGTACTTTATATGTGTAATGAGTACTTTATATGTGTAATCAGTACTTTATACGTGATCTCCTCCGAAACCCTGAAAAATGAGCGAAAAGGAAAAAACAGAAACCCTAAACCCCGAAAAATAAGCGAGAAGAAAAAAAACAGAAACCCTAAACCCTGAAAAATAAGCGAGGGGAAAAAAAGCGGGAACTATTAATACCGGTTGGTTTTACCAACCGGTACTAAAGGTCCTCCGCCGCGCGCGCGCAGCTACGCCCACGTGGAGCCCTTTAACACCGGTTTCAGGGGCAACCGGTACTAAAGGGGTACCCCTTTAGTCCCGCTTTATTAGTACCGGTTGCACAACCAGTGCTAAAGGCCCTTTGGAACCGGTATTGTTGCCCCTTTTTCTACTAGTGGTACTTCCTTGAAGCTACTCTAATTTCTCTTCCGTGTGAGAAAACTTGATGTGATCTTGTTGATTGAATCCAGTGATGTCGGCGTCGTCCGCTGTTCCTTTGTTGGAGGCATCATGGTTCGAAGTTGGAACACCTCTCCTATCCTTGTTGATCGACATGATTGGTGGTTGATGCAATGATGTCGATGTATGTTGTAGCACATTTTCTTATTGTAATAATTTGGTTGTGTATTCCGATCTCTTCACTATCTTTTTATATCATACTAAAAAAATTGGGTGCAATTGATATGTTTTTTATAATAAATTTTTTCTTTAAAATGGGTTCAAGTTTTGTATGGTTTATTCAGTTGATCTGACTTCTGTTGTTGCCATGCACATGATGAGTGATGACATATTAATCTGGACTGCAAACGCTCTACCTCGCTTACAGCAAAGCGGAGAACTGACTCGCCGGCACCTGCTCCAGCATGGGCCGCCCCATTTGAGCTGTTTTTTCTTTATTTTCATTTTACTTCTTCGTTTCTTTTTTTGTTTGTTTGGATTTTGTTGTTTCCTTTTGTTTTTTGTTTTTTGGTGTACACCATTAATATTTTTCTACCTATTTCTTATTTTCTGTTTTCCGGAATACGGATTCTTTGTTTGAAACTACGGACATTTTTTAGAATCGTGAACACTTTTTAATGGTGGACTCTTTTTTTGTACATTTTAATATATTTTAAAAAATACATGAAAATTGGTTTTAAACATCTAAATATTTTACAGAAATACATGAACCTCTTTTCCGACACGTGAATATTTATCAAAAATACATGATTTCTTTTACAAACGTGTGAACATTTTTATATAAACTGCATGAAACACATTTTTGTCATGAGTGAACAATTTTTAATTTAATGTAAACCAATATTTTTTTAAACATAAGACTTCTATTTTCATGACATGAAAACTGCTAGATGAACCATTTTTTTCATATGTGAGTTTATAGTATTTTTTGAAATTAATTTCTTTATGATTATTAAGCTACTACTATAAAATTTATTGACCCAATTGTTTTTAGAAATTAAAGAAAACAGAAAGTTACACCGTACCTGTTACTGGGCTGCTAGGTCAGGCCCAGGAGAGGAGCGCTGCAGGCGAGCCGGTCTGGTCGCTGCAAGCGATACATAAGGTGGCTCCCATCTGGACCTTCGATTAAAAGGAATGAGTTTCTAGGGATATGTAAAGTATGGATTGGGCTTCCGTATTTATTTGATTCTTGTAGAGACGCGGCCGGACACGATATGTTTTGGCTCTAGCTTTGGACAAAACTCGTGGTCTACCGGCTATCTGTACGTAAGTGTAGGAATTCCGCGTACCAATTGATCGATCTGCACATTACGTCGACACAGGCGGATGGCCGCCGGCGACGGGAGCATGGAAAAAGGAAGGAGCTCACCGTCGACAGTGGATTGGTCCAACCTGCCGGACGACCTCCTCGGCATTGTCCGCTCGTTGGTCGCTTCCCCGCGTGGACGCGTCCGCTTCACCGCCATCTGCAGGTCGTGGCGAGCCGCCGCATCTCTGCACCCGGCGCCGCCAGTGCTCCCCCTGCTGGTCTTCTCAGCCAAGGATAAGGAGTGGGACACGGTCACGGAGAAGCATCTCTACTGCCCCGAGGAAGGTGGGGTATTCCGCGTCTCGATCCCGACGAAACTGCGCGACATGTGGTTCTTCGGATCCTACGCCGGCGGATGGATCGCCGCGTTCACAGAACCGGGCATGTTGGTGATCGTGAATCTCTTCTCTGGTGTTGAGGTGGCGCTTTCGAGCAAGCAGCGAAGTATGACATGGGAAGGTCCCAAAGGAGGACGATACATTCGGAAAATAATCTTCTCTGATGTCCCCACTTCGAGCAGCTGCATCCTCGCCGCCTTGACCGACGAGGAGCACGAGGTGGTGCTGTGTAGGGTTGGCTGTCCGGACGGTGGGTGGACCACAGATGGATTGGAGAGGGAGCCGCTAGGGGACATTGTGTTCTACCATGGTGAGCTTTATGGCCTAACACGAGGTAGCGAGAAACTGTTCAAGTTTGACATCGGCGTTAACGAAGATGGGGCACCGGTGGTCACGACAACCCACCTATTGAACGTGCATTGGCGTGGGGGTCCTATCATCACGAGTCGATTCAAAAGCAATGCCACATACATCTTTGGTTATCGGGGTAAGTTGGCGATGGCGGTGATGACCCGGTGGATAAAAAACCAACAGCCTTTCTTTAGGATGTTCGAACTTATTGTCACCACTGACGCTCCACATGACTATAAGTGGGAGGAGGTGCGTACCTTAGGCAATTTTGCCTTATTCTTGGGGCAAACATGCTCCTCTTGGGTGGTGCATGTGCAAACGGGCAGGCGCGGTGGTGTAGAGAAAAATCACATTTACTACACAAATCATCGCGCGCTAGCTTGTAAGGAGCACAGGGAGTGTAATGAGGATGCGTACTCGGCGAGATCGGAAGAAGGGGGCCCAATGTATTTAAAGGAAGACCAAAAAATCGGTGATGGTGGCAATGGCGTCGGGGGTATCTCCTCAACCGGATACTATGTTAGAAGGGGTCGAAGTTTTCCCATGTGGTGCTTCCCTCCCGACCTCTAGAACCTATTAGGTTCAAATGATTTATATGAAAATTTTGGTGGATTAGAATCATTAGCAATATTTCACACGTAGGCTGTATAGCAATCACATTGTTGTTCTTGCTAGCAATTTCTTTGAAATATATGAAATCTCTTTACTTGACATTCTTAGAAAAATTCACCTTTTTTCTATAGTGCAATAAACAAACTAATGCAAATGTAATCGTGTGGTAAATGACACTACAATCTTGTGTTTAATATTTCTATGCTAGCATTTCATGAATTGTTAATTTCAGTTTGCTAGTAAGTCCGCATTCCTTAGTCTTTGTCCACCCGTGCATAATTGCTACGTCGATTGTGAAGTATGCGACACATGCTCTAGTGTAGCCATACTGTTTTTCAAAAGGGCTGCCCTGGTGTCCGTATTAAAGTGAAGCATACAGATCTGATTTATTGCCATTGCTTAAAAAAGATCGACAAAACACTTACAATGATCATACGAACCGAATCCACCAAATAAGATGGCAATGCACCACCAACTAGTTCAGCAATACCGAAACCTAATGGGTCCTCTTTGCATCGGCCAACAACCATCGATCGCCGATTCACCGACCGGATCAGGCCTCATTTGATCGCTCCGGAAGGTTCTCGACGGCATACTCTTGTTGCATGTAGTAAGTACTCCATTTTAAAATAAAAGGTGTAATTAGACCATAAATTCCAATCATGTGAAATTGATTTTGAATACAAATTCTTTGTTTGCTATTAAATATCTCGATTGTTAAGAGTTTCAGTCGATTCTTGCCAAGTTATAAATGATGATGCCTATATAGGCGGTAATTAAAAAGACGGAGACGGCGTTGCATTGGACAATCGTCTGGAGGAAAGAGATCGGAAGGCTCAGAGTTAGAGGGGTAGCTGGGAGTTGTCATAGTCACGTGAACTCAGCAGCCAGCAAGACAACAAGATGAGGCATCTAGACTTGGAAGGATCTGGAGTAGGTCGGCGAGACGGAGAAGGCTCTTGCGTTGCTTAAAAATGGATTGAGCAGTGGCGAAGAAGCCGAGAAGTTAGGGTTAAAGGATGGAAAGAAAAAGATTTCAGAGAAATATTGGATAAAAAGGAATGGACGGAAAACGTGACTAAACTGAAAAAGAAAATGACAACGTACTCCCTCCGTTCGGAAAAGGATGTCACAAGTTCATTTTTGTGACATCCTTTTCCGAACGGAGGGAGTACTAATTAGGGGTGAAATGGATAGAATATAATTTCCACGCTGAATTGAATTCTAAAGCCGCTTTAAAGCATCCATATCCGCTTTACAGGAATCCGACGGATAAGCATATCTGATTCTGAATTTGACACCCGGAATCCCATATAAGGTGTAGGATACGGTATGTCAAATAGCTCTTAATGTGATTATCCAAAATTAAATTTAATTATCTGATGATCTGATTTTCTACCGAAAAGTTTAACCTAACAAAATATAAATATATAGTAGTTAGTGACTTGCCGAGTTCATTTGTTAAACAGTAAGTCACTTGTATAGTGACTGTGCAGTACATCTTTGTTAAGCTATCAGGACATTGAACAATTACATTTTAACGTATGGTTTGCCAAATGTACTTGTATGCATACCGATCCGATTATTGTTGTTTCCGTCTCGAATCCTCTCCTCTCCATTTCCGTTTCGAATTCGTGATCTGATATATCCATCTCCAAATATGCAACCGGTCATTGTACGATCCATTCCGAATCCCATGAATAACAAAATATGGTATAGAATATGGTAACGGCCAAATTGGATCCGGCCCGATCTGTTTACATTCTAAATTCCTAATACTAATAGACCGTCCCTTATAACTTTTCTATTGGCGCATTTATTTCTCTTATTCGGTTGCCTGAAGAAATTTTGAGTTCCAAGTTTCCAGCAACGAGACATAATCTCAGCGGGGTTTTAATTGTATACATTTTTTTTTGTGCCCAATAGACTAATCAAAAACTTTTGTAGCAAACTAATTGAAAACTTAGTGATATGCAGAAGTAATTCTAAGAATTGATATACAAGTATGAATTGGGTTCCCTAAATTGTTCGATTCTCTTAGACTAGTCATAGTGGAAGTAACATAGATAGTAATATGCATGCCACCTAAGCAAAAAAGATGATGTAGCAGTTAATTAATATGGAGAGAGACTAATAGAGTAACATAGGTAGTTACCGTAACATCACACACAAGACAAAATGAGTCTACAACCTAATAAATGCTATCACGCATGACACCACAAATAAGTTACTAACCACTATGGAGGTAGTAACATAAGTTAGTAACATAAGTATGTTACCACTCAATGTTACTCCCCACTATAACTAGTCTTAGAGATGCGGCCGGACACGTGTGGGCCTCCGCATTGGACTTGGATCGAGACTCCTGGTCTACCTGCTATCTGTGTACGTACGTAGCAATTGATCGACCTGCACAGACGTCGACACATCCCGATGGCCGCCGGCGACAGAGGCATGGACCAAGGACAGAGCTCACCGTCGACGGTCGACTGGTCCAAGCTCCCGGACAACCTCCTCGGCATGATCCGCTCGAGAGTCACTTACCCAAGAGGCCGCGTGCGCTTCGCTGCCGTCTGTAGATCTTGGCGCGCCGCCCCTTACCATCATCACCTGGCGCCGCCAGCGTCCTCGCTGCTGATCATCTCAACCCATGACTGGGGCAAGCGGAAGAAGAACCTCTACTGCCCGGAGGAAGGCAGGGTTTTGCAAGTTCCGATCCCGAGCAAGCTGTGTAGCATGCGGTACTGCGGAACACGCGGAACATACGACGACGGATGGATTGCCACGATTCCGACGTCATCGGCGCTCACATTATTGATCATCAATCTCTTCTCCGGCATTGAGGTGACACTCTCCGAGAAGCAGCGGAGCGTGGCATGGCGAGCAGACGATGGAAGACGACAGTTGATCTGGAAAATAATCTTCTCTGAGGTCCCTACCTCGAGCGGCTGCATCCTTGCAGCTGTAGCGCCCCGACCCGACTGTTATACAGTGATACTGTGTCCCCGGTTATCCGATACCACCAGACACACTACCAGAGCATAATAGAGAGATCAAGACTTGTGGAACAACTGGCACATCACAGACTCTACGACACAAATCATATAGTTCAACTCTTATAATAGAGAAACATAGCAAATGACAACCAGAGGTCACAGACCCAACATGACAACAAGCGGAAGCAAATTAAGTTGTTCTAAACAACAAGATCCAGATTATGGCCTAAGAGACCTACAAATAAACATCCAGTGCCAGCTGTTCCAGGATGTCCCAAGCTGCAACCTGGGAACCCCAGACTACTCGTCGACGTCCACAAAGAACCCACCTTCGAGGTCGGTGAAGTCCTCCTCTAAAACAAAACAAACGACGTTGAGTTCGACGAACTCGCAAGATTATATATAGAGCATTAGCTCGATGAGGCTTTCAAGGTTTTATGGCTGTTTTGCATAAAGCTGATTTTATTTATGAAAATATAACTCAATGGCATCGACTATTCAGAGTTTTAAAAAGGGGTAAGGAGTAACTCTTTTCTCTTGATAACCTTTTTCATCATCAACCATCATCGACCATTGTACCTGTTCATCAAAGGCACCTCCCCGAATCACCCTCGAGGAAGTCAACCTTGCATTCTTGAGTGGCACCTTTAGTACCCAGTTTTTTAATCATTCCGTTAAAGTTATTCTATGGTCTTATCGTCCTTTCCCAAGTCGTTCGTAACCGTGGACACGGCTTTTCGAAAAGATTTACCCTGCAGGGGTGCACTGTGTTTACCTTCGGTACCGCCCGGCTCATTGCATACACATAGCTCTCTTCCGGGGAAAGCCGGCTGAGTGGGAACGGTTACGATCTTTACCTTGCTTGAGACTAACCCAGGATCATCAGTGGCGGTAGGACAAGGGGTACCTCCAGCACCCTGTCCCGCGGCCACTTATTTTCCTGACACCACCATCCTCATCTTGGCCACCATCTTCAACGCACGCGCAAATGGAAAGCCAAACTAGAGGACCCTCGGCTAGTCCGCCACAAGTTAGTCGGTCGACGAGGGCTCCATATACCCCACCGAAAGGAAGCGCGCTCATTCTTGGTTCAAGAGGTAAAGAACTCGCACCTAGGCGGCGAGAGTGAGACAAAACACCACCATACCAAAGTGGCCGCTCATCCCCACCTTTAAGCATCTTATTACCTGTCACCACAAATTCTCCACCATCATCTGAACACTTCAACAACCTGTTTCCGACATGAAGTATCCATCGGACGGCTAAGCATTTAACTAAGCATGGCTAAGCATCAACATTGCATAGTTAAGTATTTCAGGCCCACAATACAGTCCTATGGATAATAGGAGGGGAAACAGGTAATTGCCATCGGAATCTTAATGCAACTATAGGATACTCTAATCCCAGCAAATTGACATTTGGAACCGCATGCAATATTATAGTGGAAAAATATTTACGGAAAATAGGATAAGACATGCTCAGAGGGGGGATTACGCTTGCCTTGCTTAACGTGCTGGTAGTACGGGTCGTCACGATACTGTGGGGGCACTTCCACTCCTTGATCTACCGATGCACAAACAACACCGGAAAGGAACAATAAATACCACGAATAACACCGGTGCAATGCGCAAACACATGATGACATGACATTTTAATGCACCGACTTATTATCAGCTATCCGACAATTTAAATGGGGTGTGAAAAACAAATACCTTAACTAGACAAGGAACACCCCATATTTAACTTAATGATTCTCCTAGCGTCCGGAAGTGCATTACGGTTACGGTGATCAAATATGCTTGACATAAATATTAAAGGTTTGTTCACAACTTTCCGGACATTTTAGTGTATCGAACACCTTTTTCGGATGCACCGATAAAGGGTTGTTACATTTAAATTCCCCTTTTAGATTATGTCCTTTTTATAAATCATGTAGAACCACAATTAAAACTAGTTGTCCAGATTTGGAAAAAGAATTAGGAATTTAATTGGTACTGAAATAAATCGGATTATCCGATTTGTTTTAGCTCGGAATTTCCGATCGAAGCAGCTCCCGAAAATTGGCTAAGGACTAGAAGAACGGCTCGTACTGGAGAAGTTTGGAAAATCCGAATTCCTTCGGTTCGGATTATCCGATTGCTACGACGATTGAAAATCCGCTAAGGACCTAACACGAGCTCGCACTGGCGTAACTCGGAAATTCCGGTTGGGGTAGAGCTCGGAATATCCGGCGCAGGGCGAGGACGCGGTCGACGGCACACTCCGCGAACTGGAGCTACGGACTGCGATCGAACGAAAGAGGGAGGGGCGCTTGCTCACCCCGGTCTCGTTGGAGGAGGCGGCGAGGTCGGAGACGGACCACTGCGGCAGGAATCGCCCGGCGAAGCGGCGGCGGTGGTCGGCGAAGGACGTGGCGGCGACGGCGATTCCGGGAGCTCCGGCTCAATTCCGGCGGTGGATAGGTAGAGGAGGCCGAGGCGGAGCTTCCTATGGCCTTCGTTTGGCTCGGGAACCACTCAATCAACGGCGGCAGGCGGCGGAGCTCGAGCGGCGTGCGGCCATGGTGGGAAGCAAGAAAAGGAGAGGAACGGGGAAGAAAAACTCGGGGGAGGGAGCAGGTGAGAAGGTGGGGCTCGTGGTGATGCTCTCCTGGTCGAGGAAGGCAGGGCAGAGGGGGCCCGAAGCAGGCAGCGTGCGGCACGGCGACGGCATGGCCACGGCGACACTGCGGCATGGCTACAGGGGGAAGAAGCAGAAATTGCAAAAACCCCCTCGCAAACCTTTCTACCATCACGGATTAGTCTTTTTTCCTTTTAAAGAAAAACAGCAGCACCTTTCCAAATTTAATTAAGGCACTAAACAATTTTCAAAAAATTATGAAATAATTTGGGTGGCCTTTTTATACCATGAGGAAGCTCCACAAAAATTGGCGCCTCCAATTAAAATGTTTTGAACCACTTTTGTTTAGAGAGGTTGGATAAGGCATTTGGCTAAATTCAAAAGTGTTGCTCCTTTAATATTTTGGAACAAGTGCGAAATATCATTTTGGAACTCTTGAAACTTCCTTGACGAGTATAGGATGTCAAGTATTAGTATTTTGCAAGTTTGAGTGCCTTCATTAATTGAAATTGGTTAACACAAGTTTGGCATTTGGTTTTTGAATGTTGCCAAATCCACAACAATTCCCTAGCAACAACAACAATTCCCTAGCAACAACAACAATTCCCTAGCACAATTCCCTAGCAACAACAGGATGCATGGATGCCATGATGCAAGAAACACAAAAGTGGAAAAATTACACAGGTTTTTAGGTTCTCAAACTTCGGGCTGTTACAATTCTACCCCCCTTACAGGAATCTCGTCCCGAGATTCTAAGGTTGCGGAAAGAAGTCGGGATACTCCTCACGAAGACTAGACTCTCTTTCCCAAGTTGCTTCTTCCTCGGAATGATGAGACCACTGAACTTTGAGAACTTGGTAGTCTTGTTACGGGTCTTTCTTTCGGCTTCATCCAGGACACGGATAGGATGCTCGCGATAAGTGAGGATCTTCCTGGAGATCTAGCTCCTCATGATTGACCCCATGGATAGGATCTTTAAAACACCGGCGAAGTTGGGAGACATGAAACACATCATGTACATTTGGGAATTTGACCGGTAACTCCAATTGATAAGAAAGATCTCCTCGCTTGGCCAGAACGGTGAAAGGGCCAACATAGCGAGGTGCCAATTTCCCTTTGATTCCGAAGCGGCGAACGCCACGAAGGGGAGAGACGCGGAGATAAGCTTTATCACCAATTTCATAGTGAATTTCCTGATGGTGCTTATCATAGTAGCTCTTCTGCCTAGACTGAGCAATCTTCAGATTTCTCTTATGATTCTAACCTTCTCCTCAGCTTCATTGATCACATCGGACCAAAGAGTGCCTCTCTCCGGTCTCGGACCAATTTAGAGGAGTGCGGCATTTTCTTCCATATAGAGCCTCGAATGGAGCCATGCCCAGACTAGCTTGATAGCTATTGTTGTAGGAGAACTCCGCGAAAGGGAGATACTTTTCCCAACCCTTGCCAAAAGAGATTACACATGCCCGAAGCATGTCTTCCAACACTTGGTTCACTCTTTCGGTCTGACCATCAGTTTGAGGATGGTAGGCGGTACTGAAGTTGAGACGGGACCCCATAGCAGTTTGGAAACTCTGCCAAAACTTGGATACAAAGATACTTCCACGGTCCGATATGATCCTCAGAGGGACCCCATGCAATGGAACAATACGAGCCAAATATAAGTCAGCAAGTTGACTTGCCCGTATATCATCACGGACTGGTAGGAAGTGAGCAACCTTGGACAGACGATCAATGATTACCCATATTGCATTGTTGCCCTTTTGAGATCGGGGAAACCCGGTGATGAAGTCCATACCAATTTCATCCCATTTCCACTCGGGACTGCAATAGGGCGAAGAGTGCCGGCAGGTCTTTGATGTTCAGCCTTTACCCGTCGACATGTGTCGCATTCAGCAACATACTTGGCAATTTCTCGTTTCATACGAGTCCACCAGAATTGTGGTCGAAGGTCTTGGTACATTTGGTACTACTACCGGGATGAATAGAGAGAGGGATTCATGAGCTTCTTGTAGGATCAGCTCCCTCAAATTCCGGTTCTTTGGCACCAGCGGTCACCAAAATAAACAACTCCGGATTCATCTTCCGAGAAACATTTGGCCTTGCCACTAGCAATGTTCTTCTTGATATTCAGAATACCCTCATCCAGCTTCTGAGCATCCTTAATCTGGTCTACAAGAGTAGCTTTGATCTCCAGATTTGCAAGGTAGCCGAAGGAACAATTTCCAGGTTCAAACGGGCAAACTCTTCATGAAGAGCAGGTTGGCCTTCTCAATCATCAGATTGTTGCAATAGGACTTCCGACTTAGCGCGTCAGCCACGACGTTTGCTTTGCCGGGTTGATAGTTCAGACTCACATCATAGTCCTTGATTAACTCCAACCAACGCCTTTGCCTGAGATTTAAATCCGGCTGGGTGAAGAGGTACTTCAGACTCTTGTGATCCGAGAAGATCTCGCAACGGTTACCAAACAGGTATGGTCTCCATTGCTTCAAAGCATAGACCACCGCGGCAAGTTCTAGATCATGAGTTGGGTAGTTGTGCTCATGCGGCTTAATTGGCGAGAAGCATAGCCACCACATGGCCATCTTGCATCATACACAACCCAAGCCTTGTAGAGAGGCGTCACAGAAGACGACGAAATCCTTGCTTGTGTCCGGCAGGACAAGCACAGGAGCGGACGTGAGTTTGGCTTTCAGTGTTTTGAAGCTCTCTTCAGCTTCGGCCGTCCATACGAACTTTTTATCCTTCTTGAGAAGGTCAGTCAGGGCCTTGGCTATCTTGGAGAAACCTTCGATGAATCGGCGGTAATAACCCGCCAATCCGAGAAAGCTACGAATGTCCTTGACTGACATTGGAGTTTTCCAATCCAAAATGGACTGAATCTTGTCGGGAATGACAGCCACACCATTAGCGGATATCACATGACCAAGGAAGACGAATTATCCAACCAAAACTCACACTTGGAGAACTTGGCATAGAGGCGGTGTTCTCGAAGTCGTGTCAGAACCAACGAAGATGTTCCTCATGCTCTCGTTGGTTTTGGAATAATGAGGATGTCATCGATATAAATGACGACAAACTTGTCAAGATAATCCATGAAGATGGAGTTCATGAGCCTCATGAAAGTAGCTGGGCATTGTGAGACCAAAGGACATGACGGTATACTCATATGAGCCATAGCGAGTAACAAATGCCGTCTTTGGATATCCTCCTTTCTGATCTTGATCTGATGGTATCCTGACCTCAGATCCATCTTGGAGAATACCGTTGCACCAGCTAACTGATCCAACAGATCATTGATGCGAGGAATAGGATACTTGTTCTTGATTGTCACCGCATTCAACGGTCGATAGTCAGAGACTAGACGAGGCACGGTAGAATCCCTCTTCTTGACAAAGAGTACCGGACAACCCCAAGGTGAACTGCTAGGCTGGATGAAATCCTTTGCTAACAGCTGATCAATTTGCTCTTTCAACAGAGCCAACTCTTCCACCGGCATACGGTAGGGCTTCTTGGAAATTGGAGCGTACCGGGAAGTAGATCTATGACAAACTCCACACTTCGGTCAGGAGGCATGCCAGGCAATTCTTCCGGGAACACATCCGGGAAGTCACACACCACGTGTATGTCCTGGATTTCAGGAGGGGATTCGCCTTCCATAAAGCAAAGGAGGATCTCAGGTGAGTTGGGTATGATGAACTGGAGGTCTTGACAGTGCAGACCAATACTTAACACTGTCACCGGAAGAATTGGTCACGGTGACGGTCTTGGCAGCACAGTCGAGATTAGCCCGGTATTTGGCTAGCCAGTTCATGCCCAGTATGACATCAATGCCACTTGACCTCAGAGCTACCAAAGCGAAAGGAAAAGAGTAGTAACCGATAGTAATCTGGACTTCAGGAGTAACCCCATCGGTTTGCCATTTGGAGCCAGGAGTGGAGATCCCAAGGGACGCTCATTTTCTCGAACGGTATTTTGTGGTCTTTTGCAAAAGCTATGGATATGAATGAATGCGATGCTCCAGAATCAAACAAAACTGTAGCAAGTTGTTGATTCGTAACTCACCCATAGAACGCCGGGGTCCTCTTCAGCTTCTTCAGCAGAGATGTGGTTCAGGCGACCACGCACAATAGGTCCAGCCTTGCCAGCTGGAGTGGCAGGGGCTCGTGCAGGAGTTATCGCGAGAGGTGCCTTCTGGGGGCACTCCCTGGAGTAGTGGCCAGCCTGGCCACAGGTGTAGCAAGTGAGTCCAGGTGGAGCAGGTAGCATAGGACGGTACCCACTCCGCCTACCCCAAGTGTCGAAGTAGTGGGGCGCGGAGGTGGTGGCCTGTATCCCGCGGCCTGGCATGAATGGAGCACGCGGCACAGCGCTGTAGGGAACAAACACCCTGCGCTTCTTGCTCTCAGAACCCGAGGAACTCTGGTGGTCCCCGTGTGCGGGCCTCTTGGAAGCCTCAAGTTCCTTTCTTCCTTGCTCGAAGTAAAAGCCTGGTTGAACAGCTCCTGGTAGGTCTGGAACCTGAAGGGCAACAACTCATAGCGGAGCTGCGGCGAAGACCCTTGCGGAACAGCTCTTGCTTGTCAGCATCATTGGTCACGTCCCTTGGGGCGTAACGAGAGAGATGGTTGAACTCACGACCATAAGTGCGGAGGTCCATCCGTCCCTGTTGCAAATCCAGGAACTCCCTCCTCTTCAAGTCCATGATCGGCTGGGGAATGTACTCCGCACGGAAGGCAGTGCGGAAATCAGCCCAAGTGAAGACATGGTTGGCTGGAAACAAAGCCACATGGCTCTCCCACCAACAGCCAGCAGCACCAACCAAGAGGTAGGTGGCAAAGTTGACTTGCTCAGCCACTGGGACATGCAGCGCGGAGAACTTGCGCTCCAAAGCACGAAGCCAATCATCAGCTTCCAGTGGCTCCTTAGCATCAGCAAAGGTGGGTGGCTGCGAGCGCAGGAACTCGTGAGAGTGTTGCACTCGTTCCTCCGTGCATTCTGCTGCACCAACTGCTCAAGCAAGCGCTCATTGCGCCCACGGTTCTCCTCAATGGCCATCAAGACCTGAGCCATCGAGGGTGGTGGCGGCAGATCATCCTCATCATTGTGGTTACCGCGACCACGGCCTCCACGGCCTCCTCGAGCCATTCTGGAGATTTGACAATGACACAGTTAGTATCTTTCTCCGAATGGTCGAACAATAGCATTAGCGTCTACACAAGTACACAGACTAGGGACGATAATACATTGTGCAACAAAACAAGGAATCAACAAGATAGAACTTGGGTCAAAGATCAGCATCATGTGCTACTAGCGAGAGTTAAGAAATCACAACTTAACACACTCTAGTTGGCACAATCCGGGACCTTATGTTCAAGTCCTTGGGTTAAAACCCAACAAGAGAGGCAATCATTGTTCCTTCGTTGGTAACAGATTTTATTTGCAACGCAGCGGGAGCAACTGGACACATAACACTAAAGGTCGAACCCCCCACGTTTCTAATCATTTTGAAGTAACAGATGAGAAGTAAAACCTTTAACTCAAATCGAGGTAAGATTGCTCCGAGATTAGAGGGTAACCAGATAAGGAGTAAAAAGAATCCTAAGATGGTTTTCACAACTCATTTTTAGGTTAAAAATATTTTCACAAACACTAGACTCAACATCGACCAGTAGAAGGGTTTCCTACAGGCAGTACTGCTCTGATACCAACTTGTGCGCCCCGACCCGACTGCTATACAGTGATACTGTGTCCCCGGTTATCCGATACCACCAGACACACTATCAAAGCATAATAGAGAGATCAAGACTTGTGGAACAACTGGCACATCACAGACTCTACGACACAAATCATATAGTTCAACTCTTATAATAGAGAAAGATAGCAAATGACAACCAGAGGTCACAGACCCAACATTACAACAAGCGGAAGCAAATTAAGTTGTTCTAAACAACAAGATCCAGATTATGGCCTAAGAGGCCTACAAATAAACATCCAGCGCCAGCTGTTCCGGATGTCCCAAGCTGCCACCTGGGAACCCCAGACTACTCGTCGACGTCCACAAAGAACCCACCTTCGAGGTCGGTGAAGTCCTCCTCTGAAACAAAACAAACGACGTTGAGTTCGACGAACTCGCAAGATTATATATAGAGCACTAGCTCGATGAGGCTTTCAAGGTTTTATGGCTGTTTTGCATAAAGCTGATTTTATTTATGAAAACATAACTCAATGGCATCGACTATTTAGAGTATTTTAAAAAGGGGTAAGAGTAACTCTTTTCTCTTGATAACCTTTTTCATCATCAACCATCATCACCATTGTACCTGTTCATCAAAGGCACCTCCCCGAATCACCCTCGAGGAAGTCAACCTTGCATTCTTGAGTGGCACCTTTAGTACCCAGTTTTTAATCATTCCGTTAAAGTTATTCTATGGTCTTATCGTCCTTTCCCAAGTCGTCCGTAACCGTGGACACGGCTTTTCGAAAAGATTTACCCTGCAGGGGTGCACTGTGTTTACCTTTGGTACCGCCCGGCTCATTGCCTACACATAGCTCTCTTCCGGGGAAAGCCGGCTGAGTGGGAACGGTTACGATCTTTACCTTGCTTGAGACTAACCCAGGATCATCAGTGGCGGTAGGACAAGGGGTACCTCCAGCACCCTGTCCCGCGGCCACTTATTTTCCTGACACCACCATCCTCATCTTGGCCACCATCTTCAACGCACGCGCAAATGGAAAGCCAAACTAGAGGACCCTCGGCTAGTCCGCCACAAGTTAGTCGGTCGACGAGGGCTCCATATACCCCACCGAAAGAAAGCGCGCTCATTCTTGGTTCAAGAGGTAAAGAACTCGCACCTAGGCGGCGAGAGTGAGACAAAACACCACCATACCAAAGTGGCCTCTCATCCCCACCTTTAAGCATCTTATTACCTGTCACCACAAATTCTCCACCATCATCTGAACACTTCAACAACCTGTTTCCGACATGAAGTATCCTTCGGACGGCTAAGCATTTAACTAAGCATGGCTAAGCATCAACATTGCATAGTTAAGTATTTCAGGCCCACAATACAGTCCTATAGATAATAGGAGGGGAAACAGGTAATTGGCATCGGAATCTTAATGCAACTATATGATACTCTAATCCCAGCAAATTGACATTTGGAACCGCATGCAATATTATAGTGGAGAAAATATTTGCGGAAAATAGGATAAGACATGCTCAGAGGGGGGATTACGCTTGCCTTGCTCAACGTGCTGGTAGTACGGGTCGTCACGATACTGTGGGGGCACTTCCACTCCTTGATCTACCGATGCACAAACAACACCGGAAAGGAACAATAAATACCACGAATAACACCGGTGCAATGCGCAAACACATGATGACATGACATTTTAATGCACCGACTTATTATCAGCTATCCGACAATTTAAATGGGGTGTGAAAAACAAATACCTTAACTAGACAAGGAACACCCCATATTTAACTTAACGATTCTCCTAGCGTCCGGAAGTGCATTACGGTTACGGTGATCAAATATGCATGACATAAATATTAAAGGTTCATTCACAACTTTCCGGATATTTTAGTGTATCGAACACCTTTTTCGGATGCACCGATAAAGGGTTGTTACATTTAAATTCCTCTTTTAGATTATGTCCTTTTTATAAATCATGTAGAACCACAATTAAAACTAGTTGTCCAGATTTGGAAAAAGAATTAGGAATTTAATTGGTACTGAAATAAATCGGATTATCCGATTTGTTTTAGCTCGGAATTTCCGATCGAAGCAGCTCCCGAAAAATGGCTAAGGACTAGAAGAACGGCTCGTACTGGAGAAGTTCGGAAAATCCGAATTCCCTCGGTTCGGATTATCCGATTGCTACGACGATTGAAAATCCGCTAAGGACCTAACACGAGCTCACACTGGCGTAACTCGGAAATTCCGATTGGGGTAGAGCTCGGAATATCCGGCGCAGGGCGAGGACGCGGTCGACGGCACACTCCGGCGAACTGGAGCTACGGACTGCGATCGAACGAAAGAAGGGCACAGGGAGGGGCGCTTGCTCACCCCGGTCTCGTTGGAGGAGGCGGCGAGGTCGGAGACGGACCACGGCGGCGGGAATCGCCCGGCGAAGCGGCGGCGGTGGTCGGCGAAGGACGTGGCGGCGACGGCGATTCTGGGAGCTCCGGCTCGATTCCGGCGGTGGAGAGGTAGAGGAGGCCGAGGCGGAGCTTCCTATGGCCTTCGTTTGGCTCGGGAACCACTCAATCAACGGCGGCAGGCGGCGGACCTCGAGCGGCGTGCGGCCATGGTGGGAAGCAAGAAAAGGAGAGGAACGGGGAAGAAAAACTCGGGGAGGAGCAGGTGAGAAGGTGGGGCTCGTGGTGGTGCTCTCCTGGTCGAGGAAGGCAGGGCAGAGGGGGCCCGGAGCAGGCAGTGTGCGGCACGGTGACGGCATGGCCACGGCGACACTGCGGCATGGCTACAGGGGAAGAAGCAAAAATTGCAAAAACCCCCTCGCAAACCTTTCTACCATCACGGATTAGTCCTTTTTCCTTTTAAAGAAAAACAGCAGCACCTTTCCAGATTTAATTAAGGCACTAAACAATTTTCAAAAAATTATGAAATAATTTGGGTGGCCTTTTTATACCATGAGGAAGCTCCACAAAAATTGGCGCCTCCAATTAAAATGTTTTGAACCACTTTTGTTTAGAGAGGTTGGATAAGGCATTTTGCTAAATTCAAAAGTGTTGCTCCTTTAATATTTTGGAACAAGTGCGAAATATCATTTTGGAACTCTTGAAACTTCCTTGACGAATATAGGATGTCAAGTATTAGTATTTTGCAAGTTTGAGTGCCTTCATTAATTGAAATTGTTTAACACAAGTTTGGCATTTGGTTTTTGAATGTTGCCAAATCCACAACAATTCCCTAGCAACAACAACAATTCCCTAGCACAATTCCCTAGCAACAACAGGATGCATGGATGCCATGATGCAAGAAACACAAAAGTGGAAAAATTACACAGGTTTTTAGGTTCTCAAACTTCGGGCTGTTACAGCAGCCTTGACCACCGAGCACCACAAGGTGGCATTGTGCGGGTTGGCTGTCCAGACGGAGGGTGGACGATCTACAGTGGATGTGCCACGGAGGAGTTTGGGGATATTGTTTTCCATTGCGGGGAGCTCTATGGCATGACACATAGTAAAACATTGTTCAAGTTCGACATCGGCGTTAACAAAGATGGGGCACCGGTGGTAACCGCCGCCCACCCATTGGACGTCCAATGGCGGGGTGCTCCTATAACGGAAAACCCATTCAACACCTACATCTTTGTGTTATGTGGTAAGCTGGCGTTGGCGGTGATAACGCGGTGGTTGGAAAACCACAAGCCTTTCTTCAAGGTGTTCGAACTTGATGTAACAACCAAAGATGCACTCCACTATGAGTGGAAAGGGGTGCGTACCTTGGGCGACTGCGCCTTGTTCTTGGGGATAAAATGCTCCTCGCGAGTGGTACATGTGCAAGCGGACGGGCCTAGTATCGTTAAGAAAAATCACATCTACTACTCGAGTCATCGCTCTATTGTAAATAAAGAGTACCAAGAGTTCAACGAGGCAGCGTACTTGGCGAGATCGGAACATGGTGACCATAACCATATGTACCGATGGGAAAACCCAAAATCTGATGGCAATGGTGATGACAAGGATCGAATCCCCTCGGTAGGATACTACAATACGGCTGGCATAGATTCTCCAATATGGTGCTCTCCTCCCGACTTCTAGGTCATGTTTGATTTAAAGGTTCTTATTTTTGCCGGGATGATTCAAAAAGGTTTACACTGAGAGATCGTAGGATTTTTGTCCTTAGATAAACAATTTATGTAGGTTGTTTAGTGAATGTCATTTTTGTTCTTGCTAGAAGATCCTTTGAAGTATATTTTTTAGCAATTTTGTTATTGACTCAAGTTTCTTGGAAAGATTCATTGTCTTGTGTGTGTTGCAATCAAACAAGTTTGATGCAGATACATCAGGTAGAATACTACCTCCGTCCAAAATATAACATGTTTTTGTAGGCCATTTTATAACCTACTAAAACATGTTATGCATGGTTGCTTACCAACTTAGCGTGAGTATGGAGAACGTGAATTCGTTAGTTTAGCAATACGCATACTACTAGTTTGTCCACTTTTCTCTCGTTATTAATGTAGTACTTGTATAACTACTCCGTCTAGTTGTAAAAAAAGTAACTACTCCTACTCTACGGATAGTTTTTTGAATTGCATGTTGTAAACGATCAAGAGATAGTCCGAATTGATCTTGTAACAGATCCGCAACCGAACAAATAGTTTATTTTTCAAGTGATTCATATCGTCATCATCAAGTATACCCGTTCCAAATTTCATTCCAATCAAATGATCTGTAGCGGCCAATACATCTCGTGGTAACAAGAATGTATTGTTCTGAGATATATCAAGATTAAGTTCTCAAAATGTGATGTGTTAGATTTGATGGTATTGTATTGTTCGTATATATCTGATATGGATGTAAATTTTGGTAGAATATTTAATCAATGGTTACAAAATCACAATAATTCCGAAACTGATTGTGAATATGAATCTATAGTATTTTGTGAAAAATAAGCTTCATACTATTGGAATAATTGTTGGTCACAGTATGAAGTTGATATTTTGGAGTGGGGGTAATAATTGCATGATATGTTGAGGTTACATGCAAAGTTTAGTATTAACATAGGGTATTTTCTTCATGTTTGTTATATTTAATAATTTAGACCGTTAGAGCTTCAATCAATTCTTGCCGAGATAGAGATAGTGGCACCTACGGAGGTGATAATTAACCAAGATAGAGGCGACAATACCGTAGATCAGTATCGTGGCCGAGGAAAGAGTTAAGAGCTCATGGTTGTGTTAGATCATATAGCAAGGCTAGCAGGCGAGGCATTTGATCGATTGGTTATGTAAGAGAGTGGATCGACAAGATGATGAACCTTATTGGGATGTTTTTTGTAAGGGAGACGACAAAGACGGAAGGGACTGAGGGAAGCTGGCAAGGGGCTGAGCAGAGCATTGTGTGATGGAAAGTTAGGGCCATACGACGAAAAGAAGATGATTTTGGTCCGTGGATTAATTTGGGGCTAACACCGAATGATTGGTGAAAGGTAGTAAAGTAAGAAAAAACAACTTTATGTTACTCTCTACGTTCTTAAAAGTTAGGCTTATTTTTTTCCAAATTCAAATTTCTTCAAATTTGACCAAGTTTTGTAGCAAAAGTCATTAACATCTACTACGTACCTCTGTTCCACAATGTAAGCCTAGCTTGCTAAAAAGCCTTACATTGTGGAACAAAGGGTGTACAATATTACATTAATGTTGTTAGATCCATCATAAAGTATATTTGCATATGGTATGCATATATTATTATAGTAGCTTATGATTTTTTCTATAAACTTGATCAAACTTTACTTTGTTTGACAGTTGAAAAAATTTATAAGCTTTACTTTTAGAAACGAAGGGATTATAGTTTTTCTAGTGGGCGTCGTTTCATACAAAGATAGACCGACTCGCGATGACACGATTGATTCTCCTCAAACCGTGTCATTGTTTCTGATTTCAAATTAAGATGACGCAGGACGGACGAGGATCTTTATCTGGCCAGAAGAAGCACACAAAGCGAGTGCAACAGCAGTATGGTTAATTCAGTTGATCCGGTACGTGCACACTTCCGTGGCAGTAGCAGCAGCAAATCGCCCGTTTCCCCTTCAGTTTTTCACACGCCAAGAGCGTGTGCACCAGCCACCACGGATCTGCTCCAACTGGCTCGTTACATATCCATGGTGGGTGGCCGAGGCGATTATGGCGGGAACTATGGAACACACGAGGGAACGGTGAAATCCACTGAAATCCACCATGGATCTTGACAAGATGAACGGCGACGCGGCGAACGGGCAGGATCTTGAACAGGCTCGCCGTGGCCAGGATCAGCCGCCGGCCGCCGGTCATGCGACCAATGGCCTCGCCGTCGGCCATCTCATACGGGAGGTACACAGAGACGAGCTCCCAACTGGCACTGTCAACTAGCATTAATAACTAACCTGTGATCGATCGATCGTGTGCATGCATGAAGCTGGTGCTGGAGGGCGTGGCGACGTTCCTGGTGGTGTTCTGGTCGTGCACGGCGGCGGTGTTGCAGGAGACGCGCCACGCCCTCACCTTCCCCACCGTGTGCCTCGTCGTCGCCCTCACCGTCGCCTTCGTGCTCGGATGGATGGGCCCCGCGCACCTCAACCCGACCGTCACCGTAACCTTCGCCGCCTTCCGCTACTTCCCCTGGCGCAAGCTCCCGCTCTACGTCGCCGCCCAGCTCGGCGCCTCCGTGCTGGCCTGCCTCTCCGTCAACGGCGTCATGCGGACGCGCGAGGAGCACTTCTACGGTACCGTGCCCATGCCGCCCGGCGCCGGCGCCTGGCTGCCGTTCCTCCTGGAGCTCCTCGCCTCCGCCGTGCTCATGATCGTCATCGCCACCGTCGCCAGGAGCTCCGCCGTGCGTACACAAGTTTACATACTCGCCGCCACCGCGTAAACTAACAGATTAGATATACATGATCGGTTCCATTGTCGTTGCATGCAGAGCAAGGCGGTGGGAGGGATGGCCATTGGAGGGGCGGTGGGCACGCTGGGACTGGTAATCGGGCCGGTGTCGGGAGGCTCGATGAACCCGGTGAGGAGCCTCGGCCCGGCGATCGTGTTCG
Source organism: Poa pratensis (assembly GCA_947311845.1). NCBI lineage: Eukaryota > Viridiplantae > Streptophyta > Magnoliopsida > Poales > Poaceae > Poa > Poa pratensis. Next base: position 28,502,144 of record CAMZMU010000110.1, on the reverse strand, counting down.
GGAGATACACCGACATCTGGATATACGTCGTCGCGCCCGTCGCCGGCATGCTGCTCGGCGCGCTCTTCAACAAGGCCGTCCGGCAGTCCGATGTGATCGTGGGTTTCCTCTGCGGCGCCAGGGCCGCGTCCAGCAGGGTGGTCGTCGTTGCTCGCCCCGTCGGCGGAGCACCTGGGTCGAACTAGCTAGCCAGCCGGCGTACGTACGCGCGTTCATCGTGTGCACTGCACCCACTATGAAACTGGACAACGGATAGGATACGAATTGAATCATGCAGGCATCGATCGACGATGTAGTGATGTAGGAGTACTACAGATTACATTTGTACCAACCGTGTGTTTTAAAAAGTATAAGGCATATAAATTTTATCTTTGAGTCAAAAATTTCTATTTGGACCGCATTTATTATTAGAAAAAACATCAACACTAACAATACCAAATCAATATTACTAGATACGTAGTTATATACATTATACATATCCATGTTACGTTTATTTAATATCGTACAGACAAATGTTTTTCAACAAAGTCGAAATTTAAAATGTTGTACTTAGGTAAAATTTACTTGGAGCATCTCCAACAGTTTACCCATATTTGGGTCGACTATAGAAATACTTTAGATTTTTTAGTTCGAAAATCATGCTCCAACAGCAAACCCAACTGGCTACCCTATACCTGGAAAGGCCAGAGACGCATATAAAAAAACACGTGTGGGAGATGTTATTTCAATGCCTTAAAAATGTGAGTGACATTTAAGAGATACTTTATCCAAAAAAAACAACAACAAAAGGACCATCGATTTTTTGCTATTTTAGCACTTTCTTTTTCTTGCATTGAAAAAAAACCAGTACTACTCAAGGGTGGCAGTGGGTACATGTTTACAAGGCGACCTGTATGAGTGAGTTCGTTTTTCCTAGAAAAGATACCTAAAGTCATATTATATCTGATTATTAAAAAGATGGTACTACGAAGATGCAACTCGACTCAGTAACACAGACAATACAACAAAAAGATAGTGAAAATCATACTGGCCGTCTTCCTCCCCCCATTTTCTCTTTGTTGCTCCTAGAGTGGCGCAAAATGATAGGGTCCCAAGATTTCCGACAAAACAATCATAGAAGGATTTCCTTTTTGAAACAGAGAAGGATTATCGGTTACATACTGTTGTTTTATAATGATCCAAATTCATATAAAGATAAAGCCTAGCTTCTGATGAGCGGAGCGAGACCCGTCGCCGGTAGGCTTGGGCCCGACGCCGGGGAATTTGTCTCAAGTTGGTTTGTTGTTTTATGATACGGTCTGCCTATATATCATAAGTCGCAAGTTGTAAATGCCCGGCGTTATAAACTCATCCAATCATAGTGAAGGTTTGCTGGCTGGAGTCCATGATTTTTTCTCTTTGTTTTCTATGTTAAAATCTTGTGTCCCCGTTGTGTTGATCTTACTTATCTGCATCGTTTATTGCTTGTCGCTCATAACACAGACAAGGTTTTATTGTGTGCCCCGGTATTAGTTAGGTATTTTCTTTTAGCAGCACGCAAAGCTAGTGCAATAGTAGGATGTTAATTCAGTTGATCTACACTTCCTTGGCAGCAGCGGCAGAACTATCAACGCTCGCCGTACACCTCTTCAGTTTTTGACATGCCAAAGTTTTTGACATGCCAAGAGCGTGTACTACTCCACCTACCCACCATGTACGTTCCCTCACTCTGCTCGAACCCACTACATATTCAAAGGCTACCGGCGGAAGAACTTGAACACACAGGACACCAGATCAGCGCTAGCTCTTGATCCACTAAAACGACGACCGACATGGTTCTCGGCAAGACGAACACGGCGCCGGTCGGTGGCGCCGCCCACGCCGCCACCAGAGCCTTCCTCTACATTCGCCTTTCCATATGCGGGGTACCCTACACTACATGCTCCGCAATTCTGCATCTACTGTCGTACAGAAAACAAGCTTACAAACAAGGCTAGTGACGGTGTTTATGAAGCTGTTTACAGGGATGGCCATTCGAGCGGCGGAGAATGCGGTGGGGCAGCTGATCGGGCCGGTGCCCGCACGGCTGATTCTGGGGTCGGTCATCCTGCTCAACGCGCTCTTAGCTTAGATTTGGCGGGCACATCGATCATTTCTTTTGGCTCCCGGCTGATCGAGCTGGTTCGATCCAAGCTGGTCCAAATTAAAAACTCAAATGAGTGCTACTGAATTAACTGAAGAGAGATGTTGCGACCAAGTTTACCAGTAAGCTCAAAAAAATTCTCGTCGAGTGTGTATAACTTTAGTGAAATACCATTAGCGAGAGCTCTTGTTGCTGCGTTACATTTGAAGTGACTTGGAGATGAGAATGGTTGGATGCTGTTCCAATGTATTATAAATGTGACTGATATATTGGAGAAATTTCAGCCAACATATTAACGCACCACAAATAGAGAGACTTTACTGTTTTCTTTGGCAATTTTAGCACTTTTTCTTTTCTCTCGAAAAATAAACCAAAAAAGTCAGTAGTCCAAGTGTTACTCAAGATAGCGCTAGGCACAGGACAGGGGCGGACAGACAAAATTGAGGTCAGATAGACACTAAAGCATAAAAGTAGTAATATGCAAAACCATAGTAGTCCATCCACAATAATATTTTTATATAATATCAAATAGACGACAACCATGTGCAATGGAAATTAAAAATATACCTGTATAAAAATGCAACCTAAAATCACCACCACCACTGGCCAGCAACGCCACAACCGGTGACACGCGAGGTTGCGTCACCTTGCTTTCGATGTGCCCCTGCTCTCTTGTCTTGCCTGCCGCAGACACTACATATTTGTGGAGTACGATGAATTAAATTTACCAACCATATAAATGACGTCATGTTCCGGAGAAGAAAGCAGGGTTTCCTTATGTGACTTGCTTTCTACAAGTACCAGTTATACAAAGCCATGAACCTAGCGTCTCTTACGAAATATGGCATCCCTATCCGCAATGCCTGCCGGCATCACTATGGTGGCAATGCCTGCCGGCATCACTATGGTGGCAATGCTGATGTTATGCAGATTAAGAATTAGGTTTCCCCACTCCTGTCCACCATGTGTGTGCCATTGCAGATGGTGGGAAGTCGGCTGGTCGCTGCTCTTCTAGAGTGGTGGATCTAGTTTTACATTTGTGTTCTGCAGGTAGTCTTTGTGTCTCGGTCCAATGATTTCTCCCTTGACTGGATTTCTCCTCCGACCGACGATGTTGACCAGGTTTGGATTCATCATGGCGCTAGTGAGGTCAGGCTCTTGAGATCTGTATGGCGTTCTCTGAGTTCGTCGTCCAACTCATTTTCTTATCGGGATGGTGATTTGTTACTCATATCACTACTGTCAGCGTCGTATAGCTCCAACTATGCCCGACAACCACGCTCTAAGTTTAAAGTCGTGTTGGACCGGCTCCTCTCCCCATCAACAGTAGAGAGAGGCGACTTTTGGGCGACCTCGCGCGAACCAGCTCGCCGCCGCGGATCCGTGCGATTCCTCGCCCTCCGGCGGCCGCTTCGGCGGCGGGAGGACGGGGGATCCACGGATCTCGGCGTGTAAATAGTCTAGGTGTGCGTGTGGGTGTGGCGGCCGGCGGCGCTGGGGTGGTAGCGGCGGCGTCGGTGTGCCTTTTGGTGGCAGCGGTCTACTCCTCCGTCGGTGCGGCTCCGGTGGAGCTCCGCCGCGGATCTGCTGCGCCGCCCTCGTTCGCGGCTCCCCGGAGTGCTCGAGAGGGTCCCCCTTCGCCGGAGTTCGTGATGGCGGATCCGGCGGCTGACGCTTTTGAAGGAGCGGATACAGATGGCCAGGTTGGTGTTGTTGTTCTTCGTGCAGGGTGGAGGTGCTTCGGCACCGAGTGGCGTCGCCTTCCCAGTCGCGCAGGGGGGCCTCCCAGTCCAAGGTTATGGAGGTGGTGCGGCGGGTTTCGCCGGCGCAACGTCCAGCTCGACGACGATGCCAGAGCTCAGGTGGACCTCGTTGTAATTTTCTTAGTTTCCTGGGCTTTTCTGTAAGAAGTCTGGCTGCTGTTTCTGTGACTTCCTCGCAAAAAAAAAACTATGCCCGACAACCACATCAAAAAAATTCCTAGTTCTGATGTGGAGCAAACATGAGAAATACGATGCCAACTTTTCCAAATCTCTTATGTGTAATTTTCTTTTGTCTCAAGGTTGGTCCTCTCATGAACGTTGACTTTAATATGGCCTATGGCTTCTTTGAATATAATTTTTTTTACAAGAGCTTCCTTTTGGACATGGGCCGACGTTTTCCGTGTACGAGTGTATCGGCCCATTCGTCGAAGCCCACTGCTCAAATGGCGGCAGGCCAGACAGAACGCGACACAAAGACCACAAACCCAGCAGTCCTTCACCATCTCATTCGCCATTCTCAACCAGAATCGCCCTCTCCCCGTTAAACCCTAACCCTTCTCTCCCTACCGGCGGCGCCATGACGCTCCTCGCCGCCATCACCAACCCGACCCCAGCCACCACCGCCGCCCACCTCATCCTCACCCCCGCAGCATCCTCACCTCCCCCGACCACCACCGCGCTCCCCACCGCGATCCCGCCCGCCGTCTGGTCCCTCTCCCCCGCCGACCCGTCCCTCGCCGCCGCCGCATCCTCCCTCGCCGCCTCCCTCTCCGCCGACGCCCTCACCGCCCCGCGCTTCCGCGCCCTCCTCGCCTCCTTCCTCGCCGCCCTCTCCCAGTCCCTCTCCCTCCCGCCCCCTTCCCCCAAGCTCCCCCTCGCGGTCCGCGCCGCCGCCCCCTACCTCCCCGCCACGCTCGCCTCCCTCGTCGCCTCCTCGGCGGCCCGCCTTGCGGAGCACGACGTCGTCCTCGCCCTCGCAGACTCCCGCGCCATCCCACACCCGCAGCCGGACCTCCTCTCCTCCCTCGCCGACGCCGGCCGCCCTGACCTCGTCTGCGCGGTGCTCCGCCAGGCCGCCGACTTCCGCTCCGCCGAGCTCCTCGCCGCGCTCCGCTGCTTCCTCTCCCCGGCCTTCGACGCCGCCTACGACGCCATGGTGGCCGTCAAGGGCCGGTGGAAGGACGCCGCGGTCCTCGCCGTCAACAAGTGCAAGGACAAGGACGCGGGGAAAAAGGAGAGTGCCGTCGCGTGGCAGGCGGCGCTGCTGCTCATGATGGGGCACGACGGGTTCACCTCCCCGGATGTGTGCCTGCACTACCTGTTTGCGTCGAAGACCGTGGACTCCATGGTCCTCGCCGCCGCCGTGTCCGAGCTGGACGGTGACGAGGTGGCAGGCCTGATGAGGTACCTCGCCAAGTGGGTCGGGAAGTACTGGAGGTTCCCGGAGGCGCGGGCTTGCCCGGAAGCAGAGGGGATGCCTGCAGGGCTGGAGCAGTGTGAGAGCGTGCCTTCCATTGGGGTGGTGACCAGGGCCATGGGGCTGGTGCTCGACCAGCATTTCTCCCACCTCGTGCTGAATGCGGAGATGCGGAAGGACTTGTGTGCCGCGGAGGCGATGGTGAAAGAGCTCGCTGTTGAGGCCGAGTCTTCCGGTCCGATCCTGGACTTGCTGCACCGCATGCAGCAAGATGTGTGAGAGGTTCAGGTGTTTGTTTACTTTTGGTAGTAGTTCTGATACTCTGTCTGAAAATTTTGGTTCAGCGATGATGAGTTATGTCACCGGAAAAATTGTTGCCGTATTGCTAAATTGTAGTGTTCCTTCTGTTGGCATTTTACCTGATGCATTACTATCAGTTGTGTAAAGGCAATACTCCTCATATCCAAATCCAAATATGTGCGAGGGATCAAAGTGTGTGTGTTTACATTTTGTAGTTCTGATGCCGTTGTCTGGGAATTCTTGTTGCAGTGATGATGAGTTGTTTTCTATAGGAAATTGTTCCCACATTGATAGATTGCATTTCCTTCTGTTGGCATTTTACATGATGCATTACTATCAGTTGTGTAAAGGCAATACTCCTCATATCCAAATCCAAATATGTGCGAGGGATCAAAGTGTGTGTGTTTACATTTTGTAGTTCTGATGCCGTTGTCTGGGAATTCTTGTTGCAGTGATGATGAGTTTTTTCTATAGGAAATTGTTCCCACATTGATAGATTGCATTTCCTTCTGTTGGCATGTTTACATGATGTATTTCTATCAGTTAAATGAATTTGTGAAGGCAAATATTTTTCATATCCAAATCGAAATAGGTCTATCAGTATGATCTGATCATGTATGTTCATAATCAGTGATGTCAATGTATTACTTGAAACCACCATGTCAAGACTCCTGCTTGCAGTGCACAACTTTCACAAATTTGTCAATGATTTTACACAGAGGGGCAGGTAATTGCAACAACCGGCACACATAGCCGCTGCATTTTTTTCTTCAAAAGCATAACAAGCAAAACACACACTGTTTCTTGGTTCAGATACATAGCAAACAAAACGCTCTCACGTGCAGCTAACCATGTAGATGGCACGCAGGCACACACACAGGCAGCTGTTACAAATTGAAACGCATAGCAAAGCGCTCATGAAATCCACACACAACACAAGCAAATGCAGTCTGGAGGACGCATAGCAAGGCAAGCCACACACACCAGGGGCAGGTCTGTGTACGCAGGCACAGCCCTGCCCTCTTCTTATTTGAAATCCATGATACAATGTTAGAGCCACCATAAGCTCGCCCATCGATGAGGGCAGCAATCCAAGCAAGCACACCAGCAAACCAAACGCATGATCATGCAGTCGCAGTAGTAGCGGAAGTGTCCATAGGGGCAGATGAAGACACACCGCGGTGCAGAGTTCACCTAGGCAATGCCAGAGACGAGAAACAAAATGAATGTGAATACGAGCAGTGCAAAACTAAAAGAGCAAAGGTGGACTCAGTCGTATCGTACCTGAGGAAGGAGACCCTGGGAAGTTTCTCTTTGTAGTAGCGCGAGTGGATCGGCACCTCGAAGTGGTCAGGGCGGTGATCGGCGTCCCACTCCAGAGCATCCCACATGTCCTTCTCGATCTCGATGGCCGGCTTCTTCTCGCCCTGGCCACGGGCTGCCACGTATGGCAGCTTGCGCAGATTCCAGCACCCCCTTATCTTGATGCTCTCAAGCGCAGGGGCTAGCATCTTTACCTCACATATCTTCTGGAGCTTCGGGAGGTCGTGCAGGTGGATGGTCTTCAGCTTCGGGAATAATAGTACGTCCAAGGCAGTTACTTCCACATGGTACTTTTCTTCCAGAACAAAGACGTGGCTGAGGTCGCCGCAATGGATGATGTGGAGGGTCTCCAAGCTGGGGAATGAGGAGACCCACAACGGGAGAACATACTGGAGGCTAGGGCAGGAGCGGAGGTGCAAGTGTTGTAAGTTTTTGAAGTAATCTTGTAGAGAAAACCAACTTCGTCTGAATTTTTGCCCCAGATCGAGCGGGCCATTATGAGATCGATGCCCAGAAGGTCTCCAACTTAGAAAAATTGCGGAGTATGAATGGAAGACCGTATCCAACTTCGGCACCTCTCCACGTGGCACCACCTAAGGTGCCACGACCAGATTTGATATTTTGGAATAATAACATGTACATCGTGCAAATGCAGGGATTCAGCATATTTGATCAATCGAAATAGTTTATTCTCCAGTCCGCTCTCCACATAGCAGCTTCCTTCAGCAATCTCTATATGTTGGTCCATCCGTGTAGCTGGAGGTTGCGGGAAAGCGGCCATAGGGGGCCGCCAACCATGGTAAGGACATCACTGTACTGGCCTGCTGGACTAAGCTGTTGCAAGCTCCCTTGATCAGAGTGGTCAAACTTATCGTTGTTGGTTTCTTCAAACTGGACAAGCCCATCATACACGGGTGACGAGGTAACATGTATATTGTAATAAATACTTTCAAGTGAGCCCCTTTCTTGTAAGAATTAACTAACCCATACAAGGAGGAGGAGAGCCTCGCATCCACAACAATAGCATGCACTTGCAACCGGAAAGACTTGGTCTTATCAATGGATGGCCGAGGACACACAATTCCAGCTCGTGTGTCTATGCACAACAACTCTAGGCCAGGGTTTAACTTAGAACCTCTGTCGCTCAAAAAGATGATAGCACGAAGGTGCTTGCATCCTATAAGAAAGAGCCGCTTGAGCCTTGGAACTTGCACCACCATCGTATTGAAGTCAAGTATCTTGATCGCAGTTCCAGAGAGGTCAAGTTCCACGAGGTTGGTTAGCCCACGCAGGAACAGACCATCCAATTTTGTGCATCCTTCTAGGGAGATCTTGGAGATACTGATATCCTTCTCATCTTCTACAGTAGAAGGACGGAAATGTTTCGGAGGTAGCTCAACTATTGGTGTACGCTGGAAGCAGGCCCATAGCCATCAAAGCTAAAGTACTTGAGGGAAGGAGGAAGCTGACCAGGGGCAACAATGTTTTCCAGTCCATCACATCCATCAAGTACGAGCATCTGAAGGCCACTCGCCTTTGATAGGCCCCTTGGAAGAATTTTCATGTCAGAGTTGCCTGACAAGTCTAGTATTTCCATGATTGTCTTGTCTATAAATGAGTCATCAACATCAGCTGATGTCTCCCATGGACAGGTTGGTTTGATTATGCGAGCCTTTGGAGGTTAGGCAGCCGCCCTTGTAGGTCAGCGGTGTACCGCCAGCCCCTAACTCCCTCTATATATAGCTCCCTGATATTTGTCATGAGGTCCATCTTTTCTTGAGATAAGATTTCATTCCAATCTGTATGGCGCAGGTCCAGCACCCACAAGTTATACAAGCATAGCCACCCTGTATGATCATCTCCTTCAATTGTTTTGTCATCTGTACAATGGTCCAACCCAAGAAATCTTAGGCTATGGCACTTCATGAAGGGAGGTGATGCAAAACCGAAGGCACACCCACAGAGAATTAGCACACCAAGCTTGCTAGAGTGTTGAAACAATCCATCTCGTAAAATTGATACATGATTGGATGTTTTAAATGCCAAGAAGAAAGATGATACCGTCGCAGGTATAGTTTGCATGCCATGTAGTTCGTGTTACTTGATGTGACTGAAATCCAATGATATAGGCCTTCCTTATAGACATCACCATCTTTAATTGCCAGAAAACGAGGCTCCGAATGTTTCATGAACTTTTTAAGAAATTCATCAAGCAAAGAAGCATCACACGTCCAATTTATCTCCCGATGAAATGCATTGGCAATACCCGTGCTTTTCCCTTGTATAATCCCATCACATATCCAGTAGTTGGATGCATGACCTGCCCAATCGAATTGTTGGTGGTGTGGAAATTATAATGCAGGAATAACTCATAGAGGCAACATTCCGCGACCATTGTGGGGTTGATGTCCAACATACATGGATTGCGGTCCACAATGTATTAGCCTCTTCAAGTAGTATTGCTTCAAACTGTGCATTTGATAATCCCAATTCCACCGAATTAGTATTGAATATATAACTATATTGGTGTATCTTAGCTTGCTTTTCACCTCAGAAATGTCATCATTTATGGTCAGAGACCTTTTCTTGAAGGTCCATATCATGATATTGTTTCGAAACTCTGTAAACTGAGGAATACCGAAGATTGTTACGTCAACTTCATCATCAGTTCCATTAAGAAAAATCATCATAAATCGTGTACTCGTTAAGGTGTTGTCAATAACTGCAGCAACACTTTTATCACATCTCTAGAGCCTTGGCTGACTCCATTAAAGTCATCCTCCTCATCCTGCTTGTCTAAGATGGCCATTACTGAGCTATCAAGTTTCAATTCCTCTGCAATTGCCCTCTGCATAGCTCTTCTACTTTTCCACTCTGAACAATCAATATAAAGTATTCTATCAAAGCATAGTTGCGGAGTTTTTCTCATAGATGGAAGCACTGCTGCGATGGATCTAAGAACAGGGGATGCTCCGAATCCATTCCAACCATCTAAATATATGACCTTCTGGTTGGCCCTCTGTTGAAGTCCTCTAGTATCCTCTCTCTGGCGGTATCAACATCATCAGAGTAAATGCTACCCTGAAACAGAAGACATAAATAAGTTTGAACACTTTTGATCTGAAGCACTAGTTTAACATATACCAACAGTGTATCTCTGGACAAGTGCATTGTTGTTTGAAACCTCATTCAAATTACACCTGCTGTTTAAAATAGTTTCCGTGATTGATACTGCTAGTTTACCTCGTAAGGTTTCCTAGAGGCTTCAGTGTTTTATTTTGTGATCTTTCCGTACACGCCTATGAGTTCATTTTTTTGTACGTACTTGATCATGCTAGCATTAAAGATAGTACAGTAGTCTCCAAAAGGCTCTAGGTTCATGAGGGCTACTTCGATTTGTTCTGTTTTCTCCTAGTTTTGTTCGTGTTGGCAAATTAATAAACGGTTAATCTAATAAGCAAACGTGCCCTGTGAAACTCTTTCATATGGCGCATCAAGATCCGCGCTCACGGGAATCAGACGGCCAGACGCTCGTGTCGTCCCGTAGATGGGGGTCGCTGCTGCGTTGACCCTATAGAACGTGCCCCCTGGTTTATTGTCGTTGCTTCTCCCACCGCCCCCATTCCTCTCCTTTTTCACACCAGTTTCCGCCCAGCGATTCCGGCGTGCGCTGCTCCTCTGAGGACGATTCGAGCGGAGGGAGGGCTTCGCCGGCGTGGCACGCGGCACCGGCGAGCAGGGAGCGAGGAGTTCTGCTTATTCCTATCTCCAGCAGCTCATTTCTCCGTGATTTTTTGTTGATCGGGAGTTCGTCGATATGGTTTGACCGTTTGAGTGGTTTCCCCTGGTTATTTCAGCGCGAACTGTACTTTCCCATGGCGATCCGAGCGTGGGAGCGGCATCTTCGGCAGGGCTTGCGACACCGGCGAGCAGGGGAGTTTGGGGCGCACGGTGAGTTCTGCTTGTTCATGCCTCAGATGCGCTTATTTCTCGGCGATTTTGGTTGATTGCGAGTTCGTCGGTAGGATTGTAGTGGTTTCCGCATGGCTATTTTGGCCTGCAGTGTGCTTTCCTAGGGCTATTCGAGCGGCGGAGGAGCATCGCCGGCGTGGGTTGTGGAGCCGGTGAGCAGAGGAACGGGCTCGCCATTAGTTTTCCCTTTTCCTGGCTCAGAGTTTTCGTGAATTCGTCGTAGGATTTGAGAGATTTTTATTCGGTAGTCATCTCGTGTGGTCTCCCAGGTGAGTTCATCTGTTTACTGGAGTGTAGCAAGTTGGTGCTGAATTTTGTGGTGGTCGTCTGGTTGGAATAGGACTACATCGACATGGTGATTTGGCGGTGTGTGTGTGTGTTAGTTGACGGAGTGGTTAGTCCATGGATTATAAGCATTATGAGTGTGGATTTTGTGGTGGTGGTTATTGGGTTGATTATATATTCAGAGAAGAAATTGGTGGTGCTCATGACTCATGAGGGGTGTGTGAATTTGTTCCATAAATTTTATAGAGGGATGAGTAAATCGATGCAGTTCAGCTCGCTTTTGCTCACGTGTTGCTCATGTGGGGACTTTTTTTTCCCTTGCTAGTGTTTGTTCATACGCTTGATTCATGTGAGATGCAATAAACATTTTTGTAGGGAGTTTGTGGGCCGACTTTTTATTGGCTGAAAGTGTCATTTGTCAATATACGTGTGGCTTGCTATTCTTGGAAGTGCAATACAGCTGACTGCCTCATGAAAAAAGGGCTGGCCGCACAATGCCGATTGTGTCCTATGCCTCGCCGAGCCTGAATCAGCGCTTCACCTGCTTGCTTCTTACCCGGTGGCCATCAGGGTTTGGAGGAAGGTGCTCGCCACGGCTCAGCTGCCGGCAACCCTTGCGCCAAGACAGGACACCTGCTCCCTACAAATTTGGCTTACCAACACCACGAGGTCACAACAACCTGCAATGCGTAAGAGCTTGGTGGAGCTTATGGAGAGAGCGGAGTGCCAGAATTTTCGAGAACAAGGCGGCGTCCCTCCATAGGATCCATGCTGGAATCATTGACGAAGCAAGAAGCTGGAGCTTCGCTGGCAAGACCAAGGCGCTAAGCCTACTCCAAAAGACCCAGGGAACCAGACTGATTTCATCGTTGTTTCTTCAGTAGTTCAGTACTTCGTTGGTTTTCCATTTCCTTTGTTTTTCGTTTTACCCTTGTACATCTTGTACGCTTCTTCTAATTAATAGAAAAGCAGGTCAGGCTGCCTTTTCGTCCAATGTATGTGTGATTTTTAGCTGTTTGAAGCTTAATGGCATGCACTTATTTGATCCATAGTTTTTCTCCTTTTTCAATAATAAGGGAATGTATTTATGTGCACAAGTGGTTCATTTCCAGAATGGTTAGGCGGAAAAAAGAGTGAGAAATGATGATGTTGAGGGGCGAGTTCGAGGTCCATTAGAGAAGAAGGTTTGGTAAGTATCTCTTATTTTGCTGTACCACTTATATGTCTTTGTAATGCTTGCATACTGTAAGTATGTGACATTTTACATCGAACCATGAATACAAAGCTTTTGCAGATTATATTTTTGTAGATAATTAGCTCTTGTGTAAATGATTTTGTATGAATGCATCTAGTCGCACTAATTTGTGCAGTATTGTACCAGGTTTTATGATCTATCCATGCTACATTTTTTTTGCGCATTATTAATTACCATATGTTTATAATTTCGTTTTTTTACTGTACATGATCCTATTGACCAAGTTATTTATGTTTAGTCACCCAAATCAGTGTTACTAGTTACCAGAAACATTTGTTCATCTTACACCAAAGTTTTTTGCAAGTCATCATATTATTCAAGTTTAGTCGCCTATGTTTTTGTTACTAGTTACCAGGAATATTTGTTCATTTTTTACACCACATCTTTTGAAATTTACCAAACTACTCATTTTTAGTCACAGTCTTATGTTACTACCTACCAGGAGCATTTGTTCATGTTGCCACAGTTTTACAAGTCAACAAATTATTTTATGTCCAATCACCAAGTTGGGTTCGTGCTTATTGGGAGCATTTGTTCAGGTTGCCAAAGTTTTACAAGTCACCAAATTATTTATGTCTAGTCACCTAGATTTTTGTTAGTGGTTACCAGTAACCTTTAAAAAAAATTGCACCAGAAGTTTTCAAGTCACCAAGTTATGCAGGGCTACTCACCTAAATTATTGTTGCTAGTTACCAGGAGCTTTTTTGTTCATGAGACAATATGTTTAGTCACCATTTTTTCCTTTTTTTCGGAGTTACCGATAGTTGTTAAGAAGATGTGGGCGAGGAAGGTGTTCTATGGACAAAGAGCGCAAAAGAAACGTGTAGTGCATCGATGGAGGTTGTGCATAAAATCATGAACTAGTTGCCAGGTTCTTAGATTTGACTATGGAAAATATAGATGGTTTCTTTTTGCTTTGCTAGGTTTTAAGTTCTTAGTTGCCAGGTTTGAAGTTCTTAGTTGCCAGGTTTGAAGTTCTTTTTAATTGCCAGGTTCGAAGTTCTTAGTTGCCAGGTTCGAAGTTCTTAGTTGCCAAGATATAAGTTCTTTTTAGTTGCCAGGTTCGAAGTTGTTAGTAACAAGGGTTGCCAGGTTTGAAGTTCTTAGTTACCAGGTTCAAGTTCTTTAGTTGCCAGTGTTATGTTCTACCAAGTTTGTATGCAGACCGATAATCACTTTTTGTGTTGTTCCTACCTAGTTTGCGTATCATACTTACCAGTTTACCTCTATGTTTCGGTGATCTTTTCCAGATGGATGTCTTCGTATTCTTAATGATTCTTAATGTTTTTCTCCTATGAATGTCTTGAGATTTTGTCCGGTACTTTGATATTTCTTTGCCTAAGATCTCCCTTGGAGAAGGTGTTTTTTCTCCTATGAGAAGGAAATTTGAGGCTGAAACATTTCAAAGAGTTTTTGTTTTTGAAAATAGGTCTAGATCATGGTGATACGATCTTGATCCTGCTCGTCCCTGCTGTGAGGAAGAAGATGTCGATTGCTAGGGGAGGTGGGCAGGTGGCCGTTGATCGTTGTGTCAGCAGTCTTTGGTTCGTTATTTTGGGGCCAAAAATAACAAAACAGCCCAATAGATAGTAGCCCAGGTGGGTTTGGTCGATCGCTAGCGCGTGCGCGGGACGGGGGTGCGAGGGATAATCGCCGTACGGATCGGTATATCTGGGGCACGTTTGCTAGATAGCACTGTCCATTAATAAATGAACTGAGTTTGCTATGCTATTGCTTTTTGAGACGGTTTGTTGTTTCAGGCAACTGAGAAGTAATTATTTCTAAATCCACAATAAAAAACATCCAATCTAAACATAACGATTTGTGCAGGTACATAGGGATGAGAAGATCTCATTGGAAGGCTATGACTGAGAAATAGCCGCTCTCATTCTCAAGTTAATACTTTCTGTTTATTTCTACAACGATGTACAAATCTGAAAAATGTAGGACAAGCATAAACTCTAAAAGCTGTCGTATCATGAATAGGGGCACGATTCAGGCTCAACGTAAGGAAAATGGCACATAAAAAACCGATGCATTTAGTCCCCTAAACTATCCAAAACCTGGCAAAAGACCCTCTTACTCCATCTTATGCTGTTTTGCCTGCCGGTTTTGCACATGTGTCAATGGCAAAAGACCCCCCTTACTCCATCTTAAGTGCAGGAAGGCTACCTCCCGCCATGTGCCCTTCTGCATTTGGTAGACGCCCTGATCCACCTCCACGCTGCCCCAGGCCACCGCCACCTGATCCTCAGCGCCACCGGGTGCCGAAAGTTGCAGAGATTCATCCGGCACCGCTGCCACATTCTCCCTAAACTTCCACAGCCCTCGTACCGTTGCCTGGACCTCTGCATGTTGGACAAGGGCGGTCACCGTCAACTACCACGGATGTCGTGTCCTTCTCCGGATCCAGCGCATTGGGCTCAAATGTCCCACGCACTCCTTCCCGACGTCCCACTCAAGTTGTCCCGAAGGGGTTGTGAGAGAGTGAGAGGAAGGAAGGGGGGGGGGGGGGGGGGGGGGGCAGTGAGAATGGTCCGCCACTCTTTTACCATTGTCTAGATCCCTTTAAATAGTGATATGCACAACCTACAAAGTCAACTAAGCTGTCACATCCGACTTGCTGTGATAGAACTATGATGGCATTGACTCACCATCACTGTTCACTCACTCACTTCATTGTGAATGACTCCACTAACTAAGAACCACTGTAGATGAGGCCTAACACGTCCTATCTACCTGTCAGGGGAGCTGACTCGACCACTCTCGGTTCCACACACCGCCGACTCGCACGACGACCCGCAAACTCACACGACTCGGGACATCCTCCGAGTCGGCACACTTGTCAACTCTCCACGAGTCGACCTGGAATACAAGCCTATTTCCAACAACGAACTTTGTCTGACCGGCTGCGGCGCACTTTTGTCGGCATCTTGCATCTGCACTGTGGCGACATGGCCACCCGGCCCAACCCTCTTGCTCCCTTCCTCTCCTCCTGGAAGCTAGCATCTTGAGGAAGAATGCATGGATCTATTGCACCCATGCCTAGCCCGATAGGTTCGCTTCCGCCCGCAGAAACACACGGCCAGCACTTTGTTGAGTGCTGAATCAATCAGGTGTTGATTGTTTGTAGCAGTAAGCAGTGCTCTATACATGTTCGTTCATATGCTTGTGAGACCTGAATTGCTCATTTGTTCCATCATTGCTTCACTTCCAGCGTGGACCCTGCCGCCGTAGACAAGAGATGGAGAACGGATCGGGGATATGGGGACGAATGTCCACGTGTGCAAAACCACCAGGAAAAAACAGCTTATGACAGGGATAGCTGGGGGCTTTTGTCTCGTTTTGGATAGTTTAGGTGATTAAGTGCATTGATTTCGAGGGTGTTCGGTTCTTTTTTTAAGACATGGCACACACCACACAACAACCACAGCAGAGGTCAACACATTTAGTACTAGCGATAAGTTTGATGACATTTTTAGAGTTTTCTCTTTAAAAAGTGCATTCGATTAAACGAACATGCATGCACTAAATTATAAGAATTTATAATGCGCAAGAGTATTACGTACGGTCCTCATGATGAACGTCTCCGTTGAAGATCAGTTGCAAATTCGATCACTCTAACCCATCAGCTCCAGATCTCGGCACCACCTGCAAAACACAAAGACAAGAACAAAGGATAACATGTTACACCTGTCCTTCACCATTGTTAACCAGGGAGAATCAGTTTCATGATTACACGACAAACTCTTTTCGGCGGCCGGAATAGTTAGTTAGAGGGCAGAATGCAATTGTTTGTTAGTACTACAAACGCACCTCAACAGACAGCAGACAGGAGCAGCTTGAGAGTGAACAGATCTGATATCTTCACACCGCTAATGCACCCCTAAATCAGAGCAGGAGTATGAAGCCCAGGATATTTTAGATCCTCTGCAACTCTAACTATGGTTCGTTGCTCTATTGTCTCCATATATACTCTGCCGGAAAGGGAGGGAAGGGCCTTTTTTTTTTCTCTTTGCCAAAGCATGAAGCAAAATATATATGCTTCTTTGGCCGGCTTTGCTTTTTCTAAAGATTGTTCAGATGCTCTTGCAGAGGCCACCCTTCTCCTTTGTCCAAAGTACAGCAACCCGGACGATCGACAATGGCAAACAAAGTAGCTGGAGACCGAGGTCCTCCCAGGTAGGGATGAAAACGGAGCGGAAACTTTTCGACTTTTCCACGGAAAAACGGAAACGGAACGAAAATACGGAAGTGGAAACGGAATTTTGCAAAACGGAAACTTTTATGCGGAAACGGAACAGCGTATTCCGGCGGAACGACCATGGAAACAGAAATTCCGTTTCCGGCAATACGGAACTTTCCGTTTTTTGCTACGTGGTGCTATCTGAATGCAGCAGGGCTAACAATTTTAGTGAGAACACCGAGACAGAACCAAAGATCTAAACAAAAAAAAGTAAAATATATGAAGTGACCATGTTTAGTCCCTACGTACTTGCATTTTATCTCCCTCTCAAGGCATTCCCGGTTCGGCATTTCAGTATTGCACTAGGTTTAGGGACAAAGTAGATATTTTTTTTGCCAAAGTTGATAACTTAGAAATACTATATTGTACTTTAATTTATTTCATCTTATTAAATTGATAAGTTTGTTGGTTTGCTTGAGTTTTCCTGCATTATTCAAGGGGTCGATTGGTTCCGGCAAACATCTGCTTTTTGTTCCGTATCCACACCGTATTCGGTCTGTATCTGTTTCCGACAATATTTGTTTCTGTATTCGTTTCCGGGGTTTCCGTATTCGTTTCTGCTTCCGCAAAAAAATATGAAAACAAATGTGGCACCACCCAGTTCCGTCCGATCCGCTCCGTTTTCATCCCTACTCCCAGGCTCCCACAGAGACAGAGATGCCGCAGCACCGAGATGTCCTAACGCTTCTTGCCCATTTTGTCCCGCGCCGCCGTAAACTCACGGCCCCCTTCCTGCCTGCTGCTCCCGCGCAGAGCTGGATCTCTGCTTTTCCCCAACCAGAGCCAAACCTCTGCGGCATGGCACCGCACCGCGCGATTCGAAGGTTTAGGAATGGGGCGCATTTGATTCGTGGATTTAGGAGTAGAGGGATGCGAAGAGCAGCTCGATTTTGGTGTTCTCCAAGGGACTGGCTGGGTCATCGATTGTTTGTCGATCGAGCAGAAACGGAAGACGTACCGAGTGAGCCAGATACGGGGGATTGGATCCAAATCGGAATTGCGTTGCTGCTCATGATGGGGCATGTCGGGTTCACCTCCCGGAGTGTGTGCCTGCACTGGACTTGTGCTGAATGCGGAGGTGATGGTGAAAGAGCTGGCTGTCTTCCGGTACGTCCAAATCCTCAACTTGCTGCACCGTATGCAGCAAGACGTGAGAGAAATTCAGGTGTTTGTTTACTTTTGGTGGTTCCGATACTGATGTCCGAAAATTATTTATTACTAGTAATCATGCCCGTGCGTTGCAACGGGAAAAATAATCAACTTCGAATAAAAAACTGTGACACCCTGGCCGTTGTTGCAACGGAACAATAAACACAAATGTACAAGTTTTGCTCAAATGTTCTGTTTTAGAATGAGCATCAGCTCATGTTGTCATCTGGTTTCAGTCTCGCCATCTGTACGTAATTAACGTGATGTTGGCATGAGTCTGACTACACAGAAGTATGGTCCATGTATGATCAAACAGTTGCAAACGAATTCAGACAAATATCGAGTTGGTATAAAAATGCAATTAAAGTTGTCAAAAACAAAACAACCATCTTGGAAATATATTTTAACATATGTTAATTTCTGTATATTAGGTTTCACAATTAATGTATAATATGAACCACAACAATATGGATGTATTCCTCATAATAGGCTCTCAACGAGCTTATTCTCATAGTAACAAATGATCAGATAATAATACAAACTTGGCCAAAATCCAGTTGGTGACCTGTTTCAGCAGAAGCAGGATTTTTTTTTAAACCATCATGTACGTCACTTTCAGAACTTGAAGTTTCACTTCTGCACACAATAGCCCGGAGCTACAAAAACCATGCAACTCCTTCACGGCCACACCATAGCACACAATGCACAATGATTGTCAATAGAAAAAGGTAACAAAATCACACCTGAATATAGTTAAACCATTCTAATAAAAATCAAGCATAGATGGTTTCACTTTATTACTCCATCAGACTGCATGTCATCTCAGTAATGGTTTGAACTGGCTGTTCAGCTTTTCAGATATGAATGCCAAGCCATTAAATTAAACTTCGTAATGAGCTAATGAGAGGTAGTTACAGACTACAGGGCTATAGTGGTCGCTACAAATTCAGTCTTAGCCCTTGGGATAGAGAGTGAATATTCCGCAACTAGTTGCGCCCGCACCCCTTTATCGAAGGTCCTATTTTTGAGTTTTTAAAAAATGCGAAATAAATCATGGACATTGGTTATGTTGTTTCTAGTGCATTTACAAATTTTCATCCCAAAATATGAACATATGTGTCCTGTGCAAAAAAGAGAAGACACATGTGAATAGTATCATGTACTATTCACACATCATTTGTCTTTTTTATGCAGGCCACATATTGTCAAATTTTTGAGTGATATTTTGTGAATGCAAGATAAACATCATGACCAATGTGCACAATTTATTTCACATTTTTTGAAAACTTGGAAGTGCGAATATGGCAGCACTTAAACGATTTAATAATACTCAGCAAGCCTTCCAGAAAGGGCATGTTTCTCTCAGTCCAGTGGTGGAGCTGGTATAGAAGTGTTTTTTTTTTCAAGAACATGCAGAGTTTGCATGTCATGACATTAAGAAGGGGGAACAGGCGTTACAACCATTCAGTTACAACGCCACACACAACGCAACACTGCTGCCGAAGCAGCCTGCAGGAACACGGCCTACTCCTCCCACTGACCCACTCTCTTCCTAGCCTCCAACCAGAGGAGAACCTCATCTCTAATCAACCTAATGATCACAGTATCACTAGCCTTTCTCCTCTCAAAATTCCTGCCATTTCGCTCTAACCACAGCCAAAGACAGCAAGTAATCGCCACCATGACCAGCTCGCGCTTCTTCTCCTTTGGTCTGCAAGTCCCCAGGCTGCACCACCACTCTCTCAATCTGCTAGTTTGTGTTGGTAAAAAGGCGCTGAACCCACGGTCAGATAAGATATGGTGCCATATTGATCTGGAGGTAGGACATTGCACTAGTAAGTGATCCATAGTTTCAGGCAGCTGATCGCACAGCAAGCACACCGACGGGCCTGGCAGTCCTTTCCTTGCTAACCTGTCCCCTGACCAGCACCTGTTACGTAGCGCCAACCATTTGAACAACTTGTCCTTCGTGCCCAGCTGCCCCACAAGTTAGCTGCGTAGTCAGCCTCAGTACTGCCCCAGAAAAAAGCTATGTACGCCAACTTCGCCGTGTAACGCCGGCTGGCTGTAAGTTTCCATCCAAAATCGTCAGGAGCTTCAGACAACGCGGGGGTTGGGTTCACAGCCTGGCAGAGATCGATGAATTGGACTATCGCCTGGACTGACAGGGTACCAGTTATGTTGCCGATCCAACTGTTGTTTGTGAGAGCTTGGGCGATAGTCATGCGGAGGGCACCAGCCGGCTTGATAAACTCAACCAAATTAGGCGCTATGTCTTGTGCACTTCTACCTCCGAGCCACTTGTCATACCAAAAAAGAGTCAACTCCCCATTGCCAATAGTGCAATTTGTGGCTGCATAGAACATGGGGGTGAAACGGTGGCAAAAGCTTTGCCTCATCTCAGAAGAAGCATCGAAAATGCAATTTGTGGCTGCATAGAACATGCAATTTGTGGCTGCATAGAACATGGCGTCTGCCGTTGGAGAGAGCTTTATTTGCAGCCCACTCCAAGATCTGAGAGGACCCTCCTTCTCTAGCCACTTCCACCTAATTCTGAGCGCATCGTTTAGCATTCGCAAATTGTGCACGCCCAGCCCTCCTAACGCCTTTGGCTTGCAAACCTGATCCCACGCTACCTTGCAATGCCCACCCTTCACATCATCAGTACCTTTCCAGAAGAAGCACCGACAGCCTTCGGTATAGAAGTGTTGGATTCGACAACCAAATTCTTTTATTCCTCATTGAATTATTAGTCTTTTAAGGCTTCTTATTAGTGGACGAATACACCATAAGTAACAAGCTGACTCCAATGAAATTTTGCTCTAGCTTTAGCTCAGTCTTAGTCAAGCTATCTGAACCATCAGTGAGAAAAATCAGCTATCATTTGTTTACAACTCAATTCAAAGTGTGAATGAGATTATTAGTTTCACTGCTACCCAGCCGCCGGCCGCCTTTGCACGCGAGAACAGCACGTACAGCAAGCAGCAACATACAACAGGATACACGACAGCAAGCAGAGCGCCAGAGCGAGCACGCACAACGAGCGGGGCAATCAGGGGTCGACGGCAGCAGGCCAGTGTGACGCCCAAAAAAAAGTCCTGGCGCCACCCCTCATCCATGTCATGCTGCAGCTCATTGTTGCGCCTCGTCTTGCCCGCCCACTCCTCGGCGACGAGCCACTGGGCGCGTCCTTGCTTGCCGGCTCCACCTCGGCACGGCTAGGGTCATCCCTGCAGTCGTGCGGCGTGCCAAAGTTAAGCCCGGTGGCTTGCTTCTTGTGGCTATAAGTGCTGAACGACGAGTCTTTCGGTTGGCTACTCGACACGACGACATCTCGTCATCTCGTACGTACGCGATGCCGGCGACGAGTATCCCTGCGATGTGCCCATCCGCACGACCCGCTCCAGCTCAGCCTGTCGGCGTCGAACAGCCTGTCCGTCCCGACCACCACGACGTCTCCATCCCTCACCGGCATCTCCGCGACGTCTGCTTTGGCGACGTGTCCGCGTTTCCGCGGGCACTGAGCTGGAACGGGCAGTTCATGTACTTCTGCTACGCCCGCGAATGGTGCAAGATCTTGCCTCCACGAAGCACGGCGAAGTCCCCCGGCCGTACGCCCGCTCCAGCAGCGTATAGGGGCAGACGGGCGTGCCGGGCTCAATCGCCAGAACGTGCATGAATGAGCTCGTTATAAGCCCGGGTGAGAAGTGATCGTGGTACACGCCCACGCTGTCCGCCACGCCGAGGAAGTGGGCAGGGCAGGTATATCGGGTAGCTTTCGTCGTGGTCGATCTCGTCTACTCGATAAACCAGATCGACGTGGAGTTATTTTTGTCCACGATATTAGCCTAAACCGATGGGTGACGTGTGGAGTAATTTGTCGATGGATTTCGGCGCCGACGGCGAGGAATCGAGCACAGCAGGCAGCGCGTCCGTGCGGCTTTTATTGAAGCAAACGACAGCCGGGGATGGATTTCGTGATGGTTTCCATTTCAAATACTTGTTCTGGACTGGATGGCAACCAGGACACACGGAGGAAGCAAGAAACGCGACGGACGACAAGAAACGAGACGGGGAAAAGAAAAAATTGAGACGGTGACTTATGGGTGGCAGGGGTGGGTAATTTTTATCAATTCTATGGGCAATTTCAACGACGTATCACAAGAAACCATCCTCCCTTTATAGGTATAGATAGACTATCAGTTAAACGTACATGTAAAGGCAATATTCCTCGTACCCAAATCCAAATGTCTACCAGTTAGCCTTTGATGAATACATCTGTTAACCTTAGATGTCTAAATGTTACTTTGCACACCTATGTCGTTAAGCCTATTTGGTTGGATCAATCGTGTTTCCCTTGGATGATACATCTAAGGTGATCAAGCTTCATCAAATGTGAAGCTTCATCAAACCGTTTCTCAAGATCCTTGCACTGCACGAGTGAGATCAATTTGTAATACCGTTATATATACTCCCTCCGTTCGAAATTAAGTGTCTTAGATTTGCATAAAAGTGTATGTATCTAGACATGTTTCAAATCTAGATACATCCACTTTTTGACAAATTTGAGACACTTATTTTTGGACGGAGGGAGTATCTTCTTACATACATATATTACGAGAGTTGATTGTTAGAGATCTGGCTATGGAAGCTGAGCATTCTGGACTAGTCCGGGATTTGATGTGCCATTTCCAGCAATATTGTTACTAGTCTGGAACCTGACATGCGTTCAGAATGTTCTTGCTAGCAAATTGTTACTACCGCTACTACTACTGCTAAAATGTACTCTTTTCTTTACTGCTAAACAGTATTCTCAGTCAAGAAGCTTAAGATCTAAATGCTGAATTCATTGTGAGTGGGATCCAAGTGTCCTTCTCTGTTTTATTGCTAGTCCCTCTCTAGCTTGTAACCCAAACTTCTTTTCCTCTTAATTGAATGGGCAGAACACAGGTTTTGTTTGGTTCGGGACAAAAGTCTTTGATGTTGTTCTACACATTTGACAAAATTAGCTCACTGATTCACTCAGAGGGGCAGGTAATTGCAAAAATAGATCAATGATTCACAGAGAGACAGGTAATTGCAACAACCGGCACACATGGCTGCTGCCTTTTTTTTTTACTTCAAATAAGCATAACAAGCAAGGCGCACAGTTCAGCAAGGTCGGACGATGCCTCAGCCTTACTGCAAGCACACACTCAACCAGCTCAGCTGTTTCTTGGTTCAGATACATAGCACACACTCTCAAACAAATCACCCACTCGGATGCACACACAGTTAGCTGTTACAGTTACAAACGCGTAGTAAAGCACACATGAAAAAAAAAAGGACGTACCCAGTGCTGAGAGCTCCCGCACTGTGCGGGGTCTGGGGAAGGTGTCAGTGGCAAGCCTTACCCTCACCTAGTGCAATGTGAGGAGACCGCGACTCCATGAAAGCCACACACAAATGCAGCCTGGAGGACGCGTAGCAAGGCATCCTCACTGGGCCACATACACCAGGGCCAGGTCTGTCCTCTTCTTATTTGAAAGCCATTGCAATGCGAGCGACACCATAAGCTCGCACACAACAAAATAACACACAACAGAAAGAGGCGATCGATCCATTGTTGACCAACACACTCCGTGAAGGCTGGCAATCCAAGCAAGCACACCAGCAAACCAAATGCATGATCCAGCAGCAGTATTAGTAGCGGCCGACTAGCAGGAGCATCCCTCCCTTCCACGTCGCGATGGAATAAACACCGCAGTGCAAAGTTGCATCACCTAGGCGACGTGAGAGAGACGGAGAAACAATATGGCGAGTCACTAAACTGAATGCGAAACAGGAGCAATTCATAACTAGAAGAGCAACGGTGGATTCAGTAGTAACGTACCTGAGGAAGGAGACCCTTGGGAGTTTCTTCTTGTAGTAGAGGCAGTGGATCGGCTTCTCGAAGTGGTCGGGGCGGTGGTCGTCGTCCCACTCCAGAGAGTCCCATACGTCCTGCTCGATCTCGATGGTCGGCTTCTTCGCGCCTAGGGCACGGGCCGCCGCAGATGGCAGCCTGCGTAGGCCCCAGCACCCCCTTATCTTGATGGTCTCGAGCGCAGGAGCTACCATCTTGACCTCGCATATCTGATGCAGCTTTGGGAGGTCGTGCAAGTGGATAGTGGTCAGCTTCGGGAATCGTACGGCGCCTCTTGGGTGCCATCCGTCCAGCTCAAAGACGTGCACGAGGTCGCCGCAGTGGATGATGTGGAGGGTCTCCAAGACTGGGAAGGAGGAAACCCAAACAGGGAGCACAAACTGGAGCCTGGGACATGAGCGCAGGTGTAGGTGCTGCAAGTTTCGGAAGGAACTGGTGTTGGTGGTGAACAGGCCATAGCGTGAACCTTTGCTACAAATCCAGCGGGCCATTAGGAGATCCGATGCCCAGAAGATCTCAAAACTATGAAATCCGCAAGAACTCTCAGGAAAGACGGTATCCAACTTGGGGCACCTCTCCACGCGGCACCACCTAAGGTAGTCCCACGAGTATCGGACCTTACGAATAAGATCATGTATCGAGACATCATGCACATACATGGATTTGGCATAACATCCCATCAATTCACCTAGTTCTCCCTCCAGTTCGCTCTCCACGTAGCAGCTCCCTTCAGCAATCTCTATATGTCGGTCCAGCGGTGTAGCTGGAGGTAGCAGGGAAAGCCTGCATAGGGGGATCGCCAACCATGCTAAGGACATCACTGTACTGGCATTCTGGAATAAGCTGTTGCAAGCTCTCTTGATTACAGTAGTCAAACTTCTCGTCGTAAGTTTCTTCAAATTGAACAACCCAGTCATACACGGGCGAGGATGTGACATGGATATTATAATAAACATCCTGAACTGTGCCCCGCAGTCGACGGAGTAATTGCTGGAAAGAGTAAGCAATCCTAGCATCCACAACAATAGCATGCACCTGTAGCCGGAAGGACTTGGTCTTGTTGATAAATGGCCGAGGACACACGATTCCAGTTCGTGTGTCTATGCACATCAACTCTAGGTCAGGTGTTAACTTAGTACTGCCTCTCTCGTTCAAAAAGATGATGGCACGAAGGTGCTTGCATCGTATTAGAAAGAGCCGCTTGAGCCTTGGGACTTGCACCACCATAGTCTTGAAGTCAGTATCCTGATCGCTGTTCCAGAGAGGTCCAGCTCCACGAGGTTGTTTAGCCCACGTACGAACAGATTCTCCAATTTTGTGCATCCTTCTAGGGAGATTTTGGAGGTACTGATATCCTTCTCATCTTCTGCAGTTGACGGGCGGAAATGTTTCGGAGGAAGCTCAACTGTTGGCGTACGCTGAGAAGCAGGTCCATATCCATCAAAGCTAAAAGACTTGAGGGAAGTAGGAAGCCGACCAAGTGCAACAATGTCATCTAGTCCATCACAACCATCAAGTATGAGCACCTGCAAGCCACTCGCCTTTGATAGGCTTGTTGGAAGATTTTCCATGTCACTGTTCCCCGACAAATCAAGTATTTCCATACTTGTCTTATCTGTAAAGAAGTTATCAGCATCATTTGACGTCTGCCATGGACATGTTGGGTTGATTATTCGGAGCCTCTGGAGGTTAGGTAGCCGCCCTTGTAGGCCAGTGGTGTACTGCCAGCCCCTAACACCCTCTATATTTAGCTCCCTGATATCTTTCATGAGGTCCATCTTTTCTCGAGATAAGATTTCCTTCCAGTCTGTATGGCACAATTCCAGCACCCACAATTTATACAAGCATAGCCACCCTGTATGGTCATCTCCTTCTCTTGTTTTGTCATCTGTACAATGGTCCAACCCAAGGAATCTGAGGTTGTGACACTTGCGGAAAGGAGGTGACGCAAAGTTGAAGGCACAAGAACAGAGAACTAACACACCAAGCTTGTTGGAATGGTCAAATAAGCCATTTGGTAAAGTTGATGACTGATTGGGTCCTTCAAATGCCAAAAAGAAAGATGACGTTGCTGCAGGTATAGTTTGCAAACCATGCAAATTTCTGGTCTTTGATGTGACTGAAATCCAACGATATCGGTTTTGTTTATAGACATCATCATCTTTAAGTACTCGAAAAGACATATATGGAACATCGAACAATTTAAGAACATCATCAAGGAGAGAAGCATCACACTTCCAATTTATCTCTCGATACAATGCATTACTGATATCACTTGCTCTGTCTCCTTGTATGATCGCATCGCATATCCAATAGTTGGAAGCATGAGCAACCCAAGCAAATTTAGTGCTGGTGTGGAAATTAAGATACAGGAATAAGTCATAGAGGCAGCAATCTTTGACCATGTTTGGGTCAATCTCCAGAATACATGGAATATGAGGAATTATGGCAGCAGCTTCTTGACACAGCAAATCATAGAACTCTCCATCTGACAATGTGTTAATATTCACTTCAGGGCACATGAAAACATGAGTATATCCTAGCTTGTTTACGAGCTTAGATTCGTCATTATTTATGGTCAGGCATCTTCTGCTGAACGTCCACATCATCTTGTTGTTGCAAAATTCAGTAAACTGAGGAATACCAAATCTTGTTACGTCAACTTCATCTTCAATCCATTAAGAAAAATCATCATAAATCTATTACTTGTCAGGGTTTGATAAATCATTGCAGCAACACTTAATATCACATCCCTAGAGCCCTGGTCCACTCCACGAAAGTCATCCTCCTCATCCTGCTTATCAAAAATGCCCATTACTGAGCTGTAAAATTTCAGTTCTTTTGTAATTTCCCTCTGCATTGCTCTTTTACTTTTCCAGTCAGAACAATCTATAAAGATTACTCTATCAAAGCATAGTTCCGGAGTGGATTTCCAAGACGGAAGCGCTGCTTCTATGGATCTAAGAACAGCGGTTGCTCCAAATCCATTCCAACCATCAACATAGAAGACCTTATCCATGCACGGTGTTATCGAGAAATATTCTAATATCTCCTTTGTAGCCTTCTTAACATCTTCACCAAAGTAGGCCTGAAATAAAACACATTAATAAGTTACGATGCCTTTTGGTAGCTGCAGCACTAATTTAACATAGACCAAGAGTGCATCTCAGAAGACTGCTGAATTGGTATTTAAGCACTCATTTGAATCACAACTACCGCTATTGACATGCTCATGGCAAACTAGCTGCCGTAAGTAATACTTAGGCATCCGGTTTACCTATGGGCTATCATCTTGCTAGTTTATGTACGGTATGGTGAGGTTCAGGTTTATGCATATGTATACCTATACGAGTTTAATTTTATTGTACCAACTCAACTAACGTCATGTTTTACGTACTTGATCATTTGAGATATATAGTACATTAGGTTACAAAATGCTTTGGATTCATCAGAGGTACCTGGATCTATTCTTTTTTCTTCTAGTGTTGGCATAGCTTTTAAGTTTGATAAGCTATCGCTTTAAAATTGGTTGAGTGCGCTTCAGGAAAGAAACTCGTAGGCTTATAGAAACCAACATGCAAGCATCACAATTTCATTTTTTCAGTACACAATCTTAGGTGCATGTGTGCAAGAAGTAACATGAAAATCAACTATGGGATGTGAGATCGATCCTGCATGCATTCCACAAGAATAAATAATTAAATTCAGTCTAAGCCCTTCTGGCATATCTAGGCATCTAGCAGGGAAATTTTGTACGACTAATATTTGAGAGTGAAATGATTGCAACAGAAGACATTCATCAAGCACCATCTATATCTCTTATAAAGTAAAACCCCATAACATGTATTAATGATTTTTCTGCCTTAACATGCAAGCTATCCACATCAACCATTCTCTTACACAATCAATTGTCCATGTCATCTCCACTAATATTTATTAATCACTACATACAACCTACGATCATCCATTCCTTAAACCATCCAACTGTTCACATTAATAATTTATAATATTACACATTCATCTCATGTCTATTAAATTTAGTATGATCAATTGAATTTTGTATATTCATTAGACAGCATAATGTATCATACCTCCTATTATACCCTTTTGTTTACACAATATAGTTCCTAACAGGGTCCCCCCTGCAATGCGCGGGATATTCTTCTGTATATCTTATAAAGCAAAAAACCCACTAACATGAATTAATGATTTTTTTTATCTCAACATGTAGGCTATCCACATCATCCATTCTCTTAACAAATCAAATTGTTCATGTCATCTCCACTAATATTTATTAATCACTACATGCAAGTTACACATCATCCATTACTTAAACTTTCCAACTGTTCACATTAATCATTTATAATACATGCTCATCTCATGTCTATTAAATTTATTATTTTGACTATGATCAATTGAATTTACATATCCGTTTAGAAAACATAATGTGGCATACCTCTTATGACATAGTGTACAGCTAAAACACACACACGCATGCATGTAATATACTTTTGTGGATGTAAAATGCACAAGAGTATTACCCAAATCTTTGGAGGACTCATGATAAATTCCTCTGTGCAGAACAAGAGAGAAAAGCAGCACCAAACTTAATCAATCTTCTACCGATGAGAATTCATGATGAATCTATCCCTCCACGGAAGACCAGGAGAGAAAAGTGGCGGCAAATTCAACAAGTCTAACCCATCACTCCAAGATCTCTCTTGCCGCACCGCCTGCATATATATAAAACAACCACGACAACATCATGTTACGTATGTTCCAGCGCTTAAATAACAAGCAGTGCTGCTTAGTTGCATGACAACTCTTGGCAGAAATACAGTTAAGACAGTACAAAGAAAGTAATGTGGCAAATGCAACAGTTTGTTTGTCAGTATCTAGCAAGTACCTTCGTAGCAGACAAGGGCAGCTTACCGAAACTGAACTATTGATTGAAATTTCTGGAGTACTCTGATCTTCTGCTTGAAACTTTCAATCCACCCTAAAATCAGAGCAGAAACGCGAGGTACGCATGCAGGAGTATGAGATGAGGCCTTGCCTGTTGTCTTGTCTCCTCCTCTCTGTGACCAAAGAGTGCATAAGGATCCCTTGGTTGCTTGCTTGTTGTCTTGATATACACCGCTGCTCTCTCTTTTTCCTCTTTGCCAAAGCATGAAGCAAAATACATATGCTGCTCGGCTTTCTTCTTTTCAAAGATGATTCAGATACTCTTGCAGATTTGATTTCCATGATAGCTTCTACCATGATCCAGATACCCATTGCAATGCAAAGTGCAGCAATCCCTTCTCCTTTATTTTCCAAAGGTAAAGAGTAGCAGCAACCGGGATCCAATCTAGCATGGCCGGACGGACGCCATCCCGGCCGTGCGCTGACAGAATTTTCTGTCGCCGCCTTCTATTCCGCGCTGCCGCCGCGAATCGCCGGGTCGTCTGTATCCCAATCCGCCACCGCTTTGTCCTGCCCGCGCACAGATCGGGGATGAATAAACACTTCATCGGCTAGGGGAGAGCAGCTGATTAGCGAGGAAGCTGTATCCGACGGGGAAATGCGGTTACGCCGAGCAGGCGGCGCCGGCGGCGCAGCGAGTATTCCAGATTTATCTCGTCCAACATGCTTGGTAACCGCAGGAGAAGACCATAGTGCTGCAGTGAAAACGACAGAACCTTTGCCGATGGCCATCGGGCCGAGCCAGCAACGCACAACCCGCTACCTGAAGGAGCACGCCGATGGGCCGGCCCATCTAGGCAGACTTTTCTTTTTCTTCTTCCTTTTTTTCTCTGTTTTCTTTTCCTTTTTTCGTTTTTTCGTTTTGTTTACTTTTTTGTTTTGTTTTCTGTTTTATTTTTACGTTTTCTTTTACTTTTATTTTTTCATTTTTTATGATTTTAGAAATATCAGTTTTAAAAAATTCAAATCTAAAAATTGTTAAGATTTGAAAATTGTTCCATAAATGTTTAAATTTGAAAATTGTTCAAACTTAAAAAATGTTCTGATTTAAAAATTGTTCAAACTTAAAATTGTTCAAAATTAAAAAATGTTCATATTTGAAAATTGTTAATTAAAAAACAAGTTTCAAAAAATAGATTTTCCCAAAAAATCTAGATTCGTTAATAAATTCAGTTTAAAAAATGCTCAGAATATTCAAAATTTTCTGATTTAATAAAGCTAAAAAAACAGTGCGGTTTTTCATTTGGGCCGCTTTGTCACTGCCCATGAAGCATGCCTTCAGGCGGCGCGAGCATGAAGCGCTGCTGCGGGACGATACATAGGAGTTTCCCCAAGGCGCCTCTTTTATAAACAGGCAGTGTTGTGTGACCCAAATCCTGAATACGATGATCTGCCTAGCACGAGAACTCTATGTATCAGGCGTTTTTCTTTTTTTTCATTCTTCTCTTTTTGTTTTTTCGATTTCTTTTATGTTTTCTTTTCATTTCCGGTTTTCCCTTTTCTTAACCTTATATGATTTTTTTTAAATGTTCGGATTTTAAAATGTTCAGAATTCAAAATATTTAGATTCGAAAAATGATCATATTTGAAAAGGTAAATGCCACAAAGCGCAGCTGCGCTATTTGGACCCGTGGAATGCTCAATCGACTAACCGTCCGATCGCGTCCGCGCTGTGATTTGCGTAGAGTCTACAAACCGAGCGCACCCTTGTCTTCGCCACCTCCCAAGCATAGTTTAAAAAACCGGACCGGACCGCCGGTTGAACCGGAACCAGCGACTCCACCAGTCTGTTAAGCGCACTGGACCCGCACTCGAACCGGAAGGAAGCACTCACCCGCGAGAAAAACTAATTGTTGAGGATAGGATTCGAACCTCTGACCTCGCGCGCCGCGTACGAGGCCCAGACTGCACTAGCCACCAAGTGCGTTGCCTGTTTGTGTCATACTAGTACACGTACATATTAAATATATTAACTTTGCATCAGATTATTAATAATTTTTCCCTGTTCTATCTTTTAAAAAACCAGCAAGTGAACCGGACGAGCCGGCGGTTCGACCGGTGAACCGTGAACCGACGCCTTCACCGGTTCGATCGCCGGTCCGGTTTTTTAACCCAAGCCCACTTGCCGCCAGGGGCCACCCGTGCTCCGCCCCACCGTCGCGACCGCCCCTGCGCCTCCCCACCGGCGAGAGGCCACCGCGGCCCCTGCTCATCCTCCGCTAGGGCCGCGCGCCTCAACCCCGGCGGCACGGCCCCGGCATCGCACTGGTAGGCGGCTCTAAGCCCCACCATCGAGGCAGTGTCCAGCGCGGTGGCTCTCGACCCCAACGCTGCTCCTCAAATCGCGGTTAGGCGCCGTCGCTGCCGCCTATAGCACGACACCGGTGATGGCCGGCGCCCGCTGGCGCGTCGCACTGCGTCCTTCAGCACGATTGGCTCTTTCCCCTGGCCGAAGGTGACCGCAGGCTCGCGGCGCCATACCCTCGACGCACGAGCTTGACATGCTCCTCCCAATGGAAATGGATTTTGGGGGGGGGGGGGGGGGGGGGGGGGCGGCGCGCGTCCGGCGTCGCGGTGCTGGGGTTAGAGCATGGAGCCGCTGTCAAGTAGTCTTCTCCCTCGTCGCCTAGTCAAGACATGGAGGAAGGTGGATTGAATCTGGAGTTATGCACAGCAAGACAACGGCAAAGTGGCGTCTGCTGCCATCTCACCTGTCGGCCACGATTGATTAGGGATGGATGTGGGGAAACAGCTAGCGTGTGTGAATAATGGGCTGCTAGCATTTGTGGGCTTCCATCTAGAGGTGAGTAACGGGCTGGTAGCATTGTTTGCTTCCATCTCCATTCCAACTAGTGTATCTTTATGTACTGTAGTTTTTTGTCATATTATTTGCCTAACACCATACTGTAGTTCCTCAATTCTACTTATTTTGTTATCGTATCATATATGTAGCCTACAAAAGTTGCTTCGTCGCCCACAGAACATGCTTCGGCGTCCACAAAAGTTGCTCTGTCCCTCACAAAAGTTTTTTCAAGAACTTGCAGAGTTTGCAAGTCATGACATTAAGAAGAGAGAACATGTGTTACAACAATTGGTTACAACGCAACGCAACAACGCAACACCCTACAACGACACAAAAGCCGCCTGCCTACTACTAGAACTACTCCTCGCCATTGCCTGCCCCTGCTCTCGCCATAGCCCAGAGGTGGAAGTCCTCTCTGATCCGCCGTAGCAACTGCTCGAACGTCGCTTTTTTCCTTTCAAAGTTTCTGTCGTTTCTTTCCAGCCATAAACGACGACAAACCAAAATGACCAAGGTGAGCAACTCTCTCCTCCGCTTTCTTGGGCGACAGACCCCAAGCGCGCACCACCAGGTTTTCAGATTACTGACAGCCGTCGGGACGAAGATGGTGTACCCCTTCTCCGATAGAATTTGGAACCAAACAGAGCGAGATGTGGGGCATTGCACCAGGAGGTGGTCAATGGTCTCAGGGAGCTGATCACAAAGCAAGCAAACCGACGGTCCCTGGAGGTTCTTCCGTCTCAATCTCTCCCCAGTCCAACATCTGTTGCGTAATGCTAACCACATGAACAACTTCTCCTTCAGCGGTGCCCAAGAACTCCATAGATTTTCCGCATAGTCTGCATCCGTGCCTCCTCTGAAAAAAGCAGCGTAGGCGGATCGCGCCGTGTATTCTCCATTGGCAGTGAGCTTCCACCTAAAATTGTCAAGCTCAGGGGATAACGGCCGCATGTTCCTGATGGCTTGCCACAGCTCAATGAACTGCACGATGGCCGGTACAGTCAAACAGCCCGAAATCCAGCTGATCCAATGGTCATTCTGCAGTGCTTGCGCTACCGTCATACGCAGCGCGCTTTCCGGCTTGAAGAACTCGATGAGGTTTGGGGCAATGTCCTTCCCACTCCTGCCATTTAACCACTTGTCATACCAGAAAAGTGTCAGCTCCCCATTACCAACTGCACAGTCAGTGGCTGCGTAGAACATAGCTTCAGCAGTTGGAGAGATATTGAATTGAAGCCCGTTCCAAGAACGCAAAGGACCAGTCTTTTCTAGCAATCTCCATCTGATTCGAAGAGCATCATTAAGCAATCTCAAATTATGGAGACCCAGCCCACCGAGCGCCTTTGGTTTGCAGACTTGCTCCCAAGCAACCTTGCAATGCCCACCCTTAGCATCAACAGTTCCTTTCCAGAAGAAACAACGACAAATCTTGTTGATTTTTTGGATTACCCATGGTGGCAAATCCAGAGACAACATATGATAAATAGATAGGGTCATAAGGACAGAGGAAATGAGCACTATTCTTCCTCCTTCTGTAAGCAATGCTGTCCTCCACGTTGCAAGTCTCCTAGCCAATTCATCAAGCAGCGGTTGCCAGTCACTCTTTGATAGCTGTATAGGGGACAAAGGCTTGCCCAGATACTTGCAAGGAAAGTTCTCAACTTGACACGGGAAGGCCGGCTGAACCTGAGCCACCTGTTCATTACTGCATCGGATAGGCAGGATCTTGCTCTTCTGCAAATTTGTGACTAGGCCTGACGTTGCCCCGAACACATCAAGCAGCTGCTTGGCTGCTAGCAACTCCTCCTCTAGAGGTCTGATGAAAAGGGCCACATCATCCGCGTAAACCGATAAACGATGCCGAACCCCCCAGCGATTGAGAGGTTCAAAAATGCCTGCCGACTCTGCCTTGGAAAATACAGCCGTAAGTACCTCCATAACCAGGATGAAAAGTTGTGGTGAAATTGAATCCCCCTGTCGTAATCCCTTTGCATGAAAAATCTGCTCGCCCGGAAAACCATTCACTAACACCTTTGTGCTTGCAGTAGATAGGCAAACCACCACCCAGTAGCAGAATCTCGGACCAAAACCTCGGCGTCGCAGAACCTCGAGAAGAAAAGGCCAGGATATTGAGTCAAACGCTCGAGCAACATCCAGCTTGAGGAATAGGGCAGGAACCTGTCGACGATGGAAAGTCTTCAAGGACTGGCTCACAAGCATAAAGTTATCCTGGATTGTCCTCCCTTTTATGAACGCACTCTGATTTGTCGCGATCATTTCATTCAGCTTAGGAGCGATGCGCAAGGACAGAGCCTTAGAGAAGATTTTAGCGATGCTATGTAACAGACTGATGGGTCTAAACTCC
The DNA here is from genome assembly GCA_947311845.1 of Poa pratensis. Lineage (NCBI taxonomy): Eukaryota > Viridiplantae > Streptophyta > Magnoliopsida > Poales > Poaceae > Poa > Poa pratensis. The sequence continues at coordinate 28,468,274 of CAMZMU010000110.1, read as the reverse complement.
GACATGTCGACAGCCGCAGGGACCTTTGGAGCAGCGTGATGTATGCCCGATTCAGCGCCTGAAAGCTTCTGCTGTCTTGAGTCGTGAGATGATGAAATGCTGCCATTACATCCGCTTTTACAATGGACCAGCATGCCTGGAAGAACCGCATCGAGAAACCGTCAGGCCTGGGAGCCTTGTCCGTAGGTAAGGACTTGATCGTGCTCCAGATTTCCTCTTCCGAGAAGTCTCCTTTCAAACGAGCCTACGGTGTGCCAATCAGATTCTGAAAGAAAGCCGTGCTGAGATCATTCATACCCTCCTGTGTGGTTTCTTCCCTGTCTCTATTTCGCAACTTGAACAGATGATTCCTCCTGCGCCTATTACTTGCATGCACATGGAAGTAGGAAGTGTTGGCATCACCTTCCCGTAGCCACAGAATCTGAGAACGCTGACGCGCGATAGTGCGTTGGAGCGAGGCGTATCCAAGGATTTTTTTCTTCAGTTCTCTTCGCAACCAGCTCTTAGCCAGCGACAATGGGCGACGGTCTTGCGCTGCTTCAAGCTGGAAAATGATTTCCTTAGCCAACATCAACTGCTTCTTGATGTTACCAACCTTTTTCTGTCCCAAGATGTGAGTGCTCGAGCCGTGACCCGGAGTTTAGTGTCCAATGCCAAAAGAGGATCTCTGTCCGCAACAGGGGAATTCCAAGCAGCCGAAACTGCGTCTAAGAACCCAGGAATGGATGGCCAGAAGCTCTCAAAGTGAAACCTGCCTTTATTGGCGAAGGTAACATTTGTTGACATCTGAATGGGGCAGTGGTCAGAGATGCTAGATGTCAACGCCTGCAGAAGACTGTTCGGAAAAGCTGTGTCCCAGTCAGTGGAATAAAACCAACGATCAAGTGTCCCTCACAAAAGTTATTTCGACGCCCACAAAATTTGCCTCGACACCCACAAAAGTTGCTCCGTCGCCCACAAAAGTTGCTTCGCCGTCCACAAAAGTTGCTTTCTTGCCCACAAAAGTTGTTTCGTCGCCCACAAATGTTGAATCAGCATCCACAAAAGTTGTTTTTCAGCACCCACAAAAATTGTTTCCGCGCCCACAAATGTTAGCAACTACAACACCCCCAACGAGGGCGACTGGTTAGAGTATTGCTAACACCATTCTGAATCTAGTTTCTTTGCCACGCATAAACCTGCTTCTTAGCACACCAAAGTTGCTTCGTTGCCCATAAAAGTTGCTTCAGCGCCTACAAAAGTTGCTCTGTCGTCCATAATAGTTGATTCCGCGCTCACAAAAGTTGATTCGTCACCCACAAAAGTTGCTTTGACGCCCACAAAAGTTGCTCCGTTGCCCACAAAAGTTGCTTCATCGCCACAAATGTTGCTTCGTCGCCCACTAACGTTGCTCACACAAAGTTGCTTCCTCGCCCACAAAAGTTGCTCCGTCGCCCACAAAAGTTGCTCTGTCACCCACAAATGTTGCTCTGTCTCCCACAAAAGTTGATTCGGCGTCCACAAAAGTTGCTTCGGCGCCCACAAAACTTGCTTCGTCACCCACAAAAGTTGTTTCAACGCACACAAATGTTAGCAACTACAACACCTTAACGGGGGCAATTGGTTAAGAGTATTGCTAACACCATTTTTGAATCTAGTTTCTTCACTGCACATAAACTTGCTTCTTAGCACACCAAAGTTGATTCGGTGCCCACAAAAATTGTTTTAAAAAAAAGTTCGTCGAAACATATCCAAAGTGGGTCTACTTTTGAAGAACTCGTCGAGAGAACCCTAACGGTGAAAACGGATTTTAATTTTAATTCTTGGGTCAAAAGTTACGAGTTTTTAAAAATCAAAGACAGAATAAATGGACGTTCGTATATAGTACTGCTTGCTCCTTTTCAGATGAGCGCTAGGGATTACCATCGGGCGCGTGAGCGCCCGCTAGACCTGTCCATTTGAAAAATGTTCAAACTAACAAAATGTTTAGATTTAAAAAATATTCATAATTAGAAAAAATTCAAAAAAGATAAAAAAAACTATAAGAAAGTTCTATTTGAAAATTGTACAAATTTTGAAAATGTTTAGATTCAAAAAATGTTCGTACTCAAAAAATGTTCTTATTTAAAAAACGTTTGAAATTGGAAAAAAATTCAAAAAAGGTAAAAAAAATATTCAGATTTGAAAATTGTTTAGATTTGAACTATTTTCAAATTTTAAATTTTCTTGATTCAAAAAATGTTTAAATCTCAAAAATGTTCAAAATTGAAGAATGTTCAGATTTTAAAAAATGTACAAATCTGAACAATTTTTGAAATTGATAAATAAATAAATGAACATTTCTCGAGGTCATACTGGAACGATACAAGCGACCTGAAGCGAAATAATAAAAAGGAAACGATACGCGAAGCGAAACACAAACACAAGATAATGATTCACGCGAAATCATATGGGCCGAGCACATGTAACGGAGAGTTTAGGCTGCACGACCTAGAATCGCTGCTAAGAAGCGATATATAGCAGCTCCCACTACGAAAGACCCGGTAAGTTTCTCAAAAAAATAAAATCGAAAGACGGGGCAAGGCATGGCAAATCCTAACGACCGTGTGCGGCGCGAAACGCTCACGCCGCCTGTGCAGATCGGAGAGCCTATTTTGGTCGACTTTTTTGTTGTTTTTCTCTTCTTTTATGTTTTCCTTCCGTTTACCTTTTTCTTTTTCCCTTTCAACTCTTCGATGATTTTAAAAAATGTCCAGTTTCAAAAATTGTTCAAATCCAAAAATTATTTAGATTTCCAAATAGTTCAAAAATTCCTCAAATTTTAAAAATATCAGATTTAAAATTGTTCAAATTTTAAAACTTCAAGATTTGAAAATTGTTCAATATTTAAAAATGTTCAGATTTTAAAAATATTGAAATTCCAGGAAAAGGAATTGAAGAATGTTCAAATTTTCAAAAATCTTTTCTATTTTTCTGTCTTTTTTCAAATCAACTGTAAAATGTTCATTTTTCCATATTAATATGTTTCACACGGTTTGGAAAGTTTATGAAAATCGAAAAGAGGACCACAGATTAGAAAAAAAATCGTGGGTTCAAAAAGTTGTTCATGTGTTGAAAAAAAGTTCCTAAGGTATGAAAAATATTCATGGTTTTCAAAATGGATGTTCAACACTTCAAAAACTATGCATGATACAACACATGTTAATGTTCTAATTCAAACAAAACATAAATAAAATAATACTCCCTCCATCCCAAAATACAAGGCGCCCTTAAATTTCCCTGTGCAACAACATCCAACTTTGACCATGATTTGTACTTATAATATAACCACAAAATTATTATAAAAATATATGAAATGAAAGGATTTTGCAAGACGAATCCAATGGTACCACTTATACATTCTAGATCCACATAATTTATTATATATTTAACGCTTAAAGTTGAGCACCGAAGACCAACACAAAAATAGCGCGCCTTATATTTTGGGACGGAGGGAGTAATAAAGAATTTATTTAATAACGGTAATATCGATAAAAAGAAAACAAAAAATGGAGATCATAAAAGCTAACGAATTTTATAAAAATGAAAAAAATAGATTAAACTTATAAAAACAAGATAATAAAAAATAAAACATGTTATAGAAAACCGTATAAAACTCGGAAATTCACTTTGGCACCCGGGTGCATATGCACCCAGTATTTGAAAAACATATTTCAAAATGTCAAAAAAATCTGAAATAAATTTCATGGATACATTTCATATTCTATGTGTTCACAATGTCGTTTCACCAAAAATTGATATATTTTGTGCCTTGTGTAAAAAAGACAAAAAGAAGCGTCGTGAAAAGGCTTATTTTAGCACCAATTTTTTTCTTTTTTATACAAGCCACAAAAAATGTCGGATTTTCATGAAACAACTTTGTGAAGACATAACATGTTAAGATCTATGCTCGAACATTTTTTTTCAATTTTTTGACATTTCAAAATATTTGCAAAATGCATTTTAAATAAAGGGTGCATATGCACCTGGGAGCCAAAACACCACTCCCTATAAAACTGGAGTAGTCTGGTTTCTTTACATAGTAGCGAGCCTATAAATGGGTTGAGTCCACCCCGGGCTCCTTCAGTCAGCGAGGGTGAACACGGCATATCGGAGCGCCCGCGTGGCATGGGTATGGGCCGATATGTGTGCTATTTTGACCTTCTCGGCCTTCCATTATCTTAAAATACAAAAAAAATTAAAATGATTAAGAAAAATATTGAAAAATCTAAACAGTAAGAAAATATATAAAGGGGTCGGCCGGGCTTAAGGCCTCACTTTGGTGATCGGCCATAACATGTGGCGGGCCGAAGGGTGGTCCTTTTAATTCTATGTCGGGGTGAAAATCTGTGGCCGAGGACCGGCCCACGAGGCACGACCCATATGGCAAGCACTCACCGTCCCTCATAGCATGAATATGAATATTTTTTTTTATAATGTCACGTGACGACATGGCGTCACCACATCGTAGCAAAATTATGTACTGGGGGCAAGTATATAACTAGGAATAGAGAATAGATGATGTAGCTAAAAATTGCCCAATTCTTTTTCGGGCGATCGTGTAAGAAGAGATGGTGACCGTTGTTTCAATTATGAAGCATCGCTTTCCTTATTTAATCATAAATCCAAAATTTCTTGTTTTATATGTTTTCCTCGTTGTGAAAAATAAAAAATATGCTAGTTACTTTGAAATCATTCTAATCCCCTACACAGAAATAATGCGATGATTTTTTTTTTTGATGGATGGGCCAACCCGAGGATGCAGAATAGGAAGAATCATGATCTAGACGCTGATAATGTGAAGACATCTGGATCGTATTTGAATCCAATTAATGATTTTATTTTGGAAGCCCTTCATTACTCGAACATATACGATACTGATTTACATAGTGGTTTACATAGAGAATATCTAATTGCTATGAAAAGGGTTGTGCCATGTCTAGGGGACCACCGGTCCGCCAGCTCCGAGGGAGGAGGACCAATTGAAACTCGTAACTAAACATATTAAAAAAGCGTCCATTGAATTGGGTTAGGATGGAAGAGTTCTAATTGAATGATATTTGGCTGCAAGTAGGAAGATACTATTTAGTAGAGGAGTATGGAAGATGAATTAAAAAGTCAATTGCTAGATTTTTTTTGAGAGAAGTTGTAAAAGGTGCTTGGAAGGTCGATCACTCCGTCGCTTGGGCCAAGATTATCAAAACCAACTGCCCACCATCAAACGAATGCTCAATTTTATAGCCAGTTTGTCCCATTGTAATTTCGGCCCATATTGTATTGGGCTCTCCAGTATTACCTCAAGTACCTTTTGAATTTCCAATCAAACGGTACATACATGTGCCTATATGTGGAATGCCGAGTTCGATTCTCCGTACCGGACTATTGCTGACACTGGCGGAGCTCTAGCCCAAATGTTGGGCGGGCCAGCCCAAAGAAAACTACGTTTTTTTTCTCTTTGATGGGCCAAAAAAGTTCTATTGTTCAGTGTTTTGGATAAAGTTGGGCGGGCCACGGCCCGGTTTTGTTCCAACAGAGCTCCGCCACTGATTGCTGAGCTATTATTTATGCTCAGCGTTGTGTTCCCTCTTGAGGACATCGTCTTGGAGGTGGAGCCAGTCGGACGGACTCTTGACTCATGGAGTAGGTTGGCGGCATATGTCAGGAGCACTTTCCACATGTGAGGAGAGTGAGATGAGCCATGTTAGTTATTTCTCGTGGGATTGGAGCAGCATATGTCCATGTCATTATGGTGTCGACGAGGTTACGAATATGCTCATGGCAGATCGGTTTGATGCGACGGTTTTGGTTTGCACATTGGTAGCGCTTAACACGAGGCTTGAGGACCCGACTGGGTGTGTCGTGTGTTCAGTCCTACCGGCATCTTGTATGTCCTGTGGTGACTTAGACCAAGTCTAGCTGGATGTGCCTTGTTGTTGTACATATTTTCGCCACAAGTACTAAATAAACCGTGTTGTGTGGGTATCTGTACCATTTTCTTCCTAATCAATAGATTTAGCAGCTCTCATGCTAACTTTTTTTTTGAATTTACATAGATAAATGCAGTAGGACAATATGAAAGGACAAGGATGTCGCCTCAAGGGGGGGGGGGGGGTGAATAGGCGATTAAAACTTTTCCGGTTTAGACTTGATAAATGCGGAATAAAACTAGGTGTTTAAATTAACAAGCCAACAATCTAAATATACTAGGCTCACCTATGTGCACCAACAACTTATGCTAAGCTATACAAGCAACAAGGTGATAGCAATATAGAATACTTCAAGCACGAAGGCTATCACAACGTAAAGTGCATAAGTAAAGAGCTCGGGTATAGAAATAACCGAGGCACACGGAAACGATGATGTATTCCCGAGTTCCTCCTTTTTAGGGGAGTACGTCTCGTTGGAGAGGTGCGAGGCACCACAAAGGTCGATCTCAACGCCACGAAGTCTCACCCTATTCTCCCATGAACCGCACCACAAAGGATTGGTTCACCTTCCACTATGGGAATCCTTCAAGGCGGAATTCGGAGCCTTTACAACAACAATTCGAGGCACAACCCACAACTGGATTGGGGGCTCCCGAACGGCTACAAGTGACCACAAATGTCTCAACCACCACAAAGGCGTCTAGGATCCAATGACCCAAGAGTAACAAGCTCACAAACTTTCAACTTACACAAATCCTCGTGGAGAGCACAAACCGATGCACAAAGCAATGACAATAGCACAAGTGCTCAAATCATTCACTCTCAAATCCCACCAAAATCAACTAATACTTATAGGAGGAGAAGAGAGGAAAAACAAAGAAGAACCCAACAAATGGAACTCCAAGATCTAGATCTAAAAGCTTCCCCTCATTTAGAGAAGAGATTGATTGGTGGAATAGTAGATCTAGATCTCCTCTCTTTTTTCCCTCTAATTTGAGGCAAGAATCATGGAGGAATAGAGAGAAAGACAAGCTCAAGAAGGTCAACAATGGTAGGCAATTTCGTGCTTAGGAGCTCTGCTCACTTTGGGGAAGAAGGGGTCCTTTTATAGGTCCCACGAAATCTTCCCGTTGAAAAACTGGTGCAGGAAAACTTGGACCGGATTTCCGGACCCCCGAAAAACGACTAAGTCACTTAAAACTTCGGTACTGTACCCAGGCCGGATATTAGGCCGAAAATATGCCCGGAAATGTCCGGGGGCCGGATATTTCCGGCCTAGGGCCGGAATTTCCGCCCCCAGAAAACTGTAGTAAGAGCAAAACGAAAACGGCAATAACATTTTTATCCGGACTCCGATTTCGATGATCTTGGGCTTGTTGGAATCGCAACGAAGAGCTTTACAAGATTATGCAGAGAAACATCATAGTACATCATGTGAGGAAGAATCCATAAGAAGAGAGTTTGACCTCTCTTAGAAAAGACAAACCGGTAAAACCTCCAATCTCAAAAACGTAACAAGATATGCATATGAAATCCGTTTTTGATGAACTAGAGCTTGGTATGGAGATGAACACAAACTCTAAATTCACACATGGATAAAAACCAAATAAGAACCAAGAAAAATGATATGCCAAGTATGCAAACGTTTGAGCTCTCCACAAAGATACAAGTTATTCACTTGAGAACCCCTCTTGATAGTACGCCGTCTATCCTAAAATCCGGTCTCCCGCTAATACCATGAGACCGGTAAAATAGAAACCCTATCAAGATCATACATTTGCCTTGCACATTTTACTTGAGCTAGATGATGACGATCTTGAATCTCTCAAGTTGGAACACCTTTCTTGATTGTGCTTGTTAGCACATGCTTGATGAAGACTTCTCCAAATACTCCCCCATGCTCCAATATGGGAGAGCCTTGCTAAGCTCTGTCTTCATGAATCCATTTACACTTCATCTTCTTCTCTTGATATATATGATGGCTTGGAGATAAACATGGATGTTCACTCAAACTTCTTTTCCAAGCATGCTTGCAATAAGCTCAACTCTAGATGACCATTCTTCACTCAAATTTCTTTTCCAAGCCATGCTTGCAATAAGCTCAACTCTAGATGACCATTCTTCATATAAACCCTTAGATAAAACCTTGGTGATCACATAATCTTCTAGAGTACAACACATGAACTCCAATCTTTTCTCATGGACAATATCTATAAAGATATCTCAATGCAAACATTAGTCCATAGAGATTGTCATTAATTACCAAAACCACACATGAGGGCACATGCACTTTCACAATATCCTTTGACATGGCAGAAAAGTAGAGATGAGTAAGTAACATGACATGTACAAATTAATATGGCCAGTGCCAGCCAGAAGGCAGCAAGAAAAGCGAGGAGGGGATATGGGCCAGATTCCAATATTATTTCTCAAAACGTGCCTATGGCATGGTCTCATCCAGCGACCCTGCTCGTCCCAACTTAGAGAAATGAACAAGACATCTTGTGCCAATCCGAAGGCACCTCACATGCCTCTCCCTTACCTTGAACATGTCAAGAGGTATATGTGTGTGCCTGTGTGGTATGAGCTCGCTACACGTACAACAAGTACTAGTCAATAATGCCATGTGTAAGATTACATTCCTAATGGACAATTATATTGTTTGTTGGAACGTGGGAAGGTTGAAGGCTTGCTTGCTTCTTGTAGCTGGATCCTGGTTGAGAGATGTCCAAGCAGGCATTGCATCATGTAAATCGACCACTGCTCCATTATAGGTTTTCGTTATTCTTGTCCATACTCTATTTGCTAGTGCAGTTTTAGAGGCGAGCCTGTTGTTTTCCCTCTTCCATTACAATGGTTGGAGATGTTGATCGGCTATTGCAATTTGAAACCAATGGTACAAGCTGGATTGCATCTTCTCCAAGGAGCGGCCACCTTGATATGTGCGCCAGGAAGTCTCGGTATGGATGCAACATCCCTTCGATCTAGCTGTAAGAGCACTTTCGACATGCGAGGAACGTTAGAGGGGCCATGTTAGTCATTTCTCATGGGATCGGGGCGGCATAGTGCGCCTTCCTTCAGGCATGTCGCTCTCACTAGTACAGAAAAGGCTATTAGTGGCGCACCCTTTTTTGATTCTGTGGCGCACCCCCAGGTTTGCTGGGTGCGCCACAGAATTCTCGCCACTAAAATTATTTCTGTGGATTTCTGTGGCGCACCTGATCTGGTGCGTCACTAAATTCTCAAAAAATTCAAAAAATGCAAAAAAATATAAAAAGTTTCAAAAAAAATCAGAAAAATCAAAATATGAAAAATCCTAATTATTGAAATTATTTTCAGATTTTTTGAATTTTTTGAACTGTTACCTTCCCGCTAGGTCACCCATCTCCAAATTGCTCCAACCCTAGCACGCTTAACTTCTAAGTTCCATCCAGTTTACCTACCCTTGTGCTACTCAAGTTCTTATTGATATATATCATATGAACCCTCTTAAGTCTTGTATGTGTATATGTGTGGTATGTGTTTTTTAAATTTCAGATTTTTTAAAAACTTCTAAAATTTTAAAAGGAGATTCAAAAGTTTCAAAAGATCCAAAAAAATTCAAAAACTTAAAAAAAATTCAAAAAATCCAAAAAATTCAAAAAAGTCAAAACACTGCAAAAAATTCAACAATCTTCTTTGTTATACATTTCTGTGTCTTTTTTTTGGACTTTTTGAATTTTTTTGAATTTTTCTTTTTTTGATTTTGCTGCGAAAAATCGTCTGTTTGAAATAACTTTTTTTTCTTTTCGAATTTGAGGAATCTGTGAATTGCTGACCCTGGTGAAATCGAACTCGGATTTTCTCTAGTTTTTTTTTGATATATTAATCGCATCATTTCGACGTCGTATGCAAAAGTTATGACCGTTACAAGTTTTTTTTACTGTTTGTTGCAGAAAAGGTCAAAATTCATATTTCAAAATTTTTATACCTACTAGACACTCAAACCTAACTACATGTCAAAGGATTTTATTTATTGAAATTTTTATCATTTTATTTTACTTCCTGCAAGACTAAAAAGGCGATCCACAGGGGGTGGTGGGATTTGAAAAAAAAAATCTATGGCGCACCAAGCTTGCTGCGCCACAGAATGTCACCTTTCTGTGGCGCACCAGCCAGGTGCGCCATAGATTTTTTTTTCAAATTTTAACCCGCCCCCCAGGTAACTTTCTGTGGCGCACCTGGCCGTGTGCGCCACAGAAATGTGACTTTCTGTGGCGCACCAGGCTTGGTGCGCCATAGAATGTCTAATTTCTGTGGCGCATGTGGTTTAGTGCGCCACAGAAATTTGACTTTCTGTGGCGCACCGGGCTTGGTGCGCCACAAAAAATAATTCTGTGGCGCACGAATTAAGGGTGCGCCACAGACTGCCAACCTACCTATATAAGGTTTCCCTACTAGTGTCTATGTCGACAAGATTGTGAATATGCTCATGGCAGATCGATTTGATGCGGCGGTTTTGGTGTGCACTTTGGTAGTGGAGAAGACGACACTCGAGGGCCCGACTCTGTGTGTATATTGTGTTTGTTGGAACTTGGAAAGTTAGAAGGCTTGCTTGCTTCTTGCAGCTGGTTCCTGGTTGAGAGATGTCCAAGCAGGCATTGCATCATGTAAATCAACTACTAATCCCAAAGACCAGCGGTCACCTCCTTGGACAACTCAGCTCGTTTGCATCTCAGGCATTGCATGATTGCATCTCAGCCTCTCAGGCCTTGTACGACACTGGTAATGGACCACACTGTTCTATTTCGACACACTTTTACCACGACCGTACGTGGAAAGCACCATTTTTTTTCTTGTGTATGCTATTCTTGTCCATACCCTATTTGCTAGTGCAGTTTCAGAGGCGAGCCTTTTGTTTTCCCTCTTCCATTACAATGGTTGGAGATGTTGATCGGCTATTGCAATTTGCATCCAGTGGTACAAGCTGGATTGCATCTTCTCCAAGGAGGCGGCCACCTTGAGATGTGTGTCAGGAAGTCTCGGTATGGATGATTGGATGAAACATCCCTCCGATCTAGCAGTAAGAGCACTTTCGACATGCGAGGAGCGTTAGCGGAGTCATGTTAGTCATTTCTCGTGGGTTCGGGGCGGCATAATTCGCCTTCATTCGGGCATGTCGCTCTATGTCGACAAGATTGTGAATATGCTCATGGCAGATCGATTTGGTGCGACGGTTTTGGTGTGCACTTTGGTAGTGGCGAAGACGACGCCAAGGGCCTGATTGTGTGTGTAGTGTGTTCAGTCTTAGCAGCGTCATGTATATATGTCCCGTGGTGCTTTAGTTAGAGTTAGTCTAGCTGGGACGTGCCGTCGATTATTTCGAAACGGAGAAAGTACTTAATAAACCGAGTTGTGTGGGTACCACCGGATTATTTCTAATCAATGGATTTAGCAGTGTTAACATTTTTTTTTGAATTTACATAAGATGAATGCAGTAAGACAAGATCTTTTGACATGGCAGAAAAGTAGACATAGCAAGTAACATGACATGTACAAATTAATATGGCGAGTGCCAGCCATAGCGCAGCAAGAAAAAGCGAGGACGGGTGCGATATGGGCCAGATTCGTAGATTTCTCAAAACGCGCCTATGGCATGGTCTCATCCAGAGACCCTGTTCGTCCCAACTTAGAGAAAATGGACAAAACATCCTTCGGCAATCTGAAGGCGCCTCACATGCCTCTCCTTACCTAGAACAGGTACAAGAATCAATGGTGACATGTGTAAGATTGCATTCCTAATTAACTAATAGACCATACATTGTTCGTTGAAAGTCTTGCATCTTGCAGCTGGTTGAGATGTCCAAGCTAGCTGCGGTCACCTCCTTGGACAACTCTGCTCTTTTGCATCTCACGGCACTGTACTGTTGGAATTTTGACTAGTATTACTAGTGGGTCTTTGGTCCAAAATCCAACTAAAAATTCTGAAATTCTCAGTTGGCCCATTCGTGGCTGGTTGTGTGTGACTAAAGTTTAGTCCCACATTGTTAGTTTAGAGAGTGTTGCACCACTTTATGAGGTGGAGTGGAGTGCTACTTGGTGTGCTTGTGAGAACAGAAGGCTCTCTCCCGCGCACTCCTCCTCCTCCGACGCCGCTCGCTCGTCTCGTCACGCCACGTCGCGGGTTGCGGGAATCTCGCCGAACCGAGCTTATATTTTTGCTGTTCGGGAAAATTAAACGAGTCATTGATTGATACTTAACGGACGCGTTAATTACTCAGCCGTTTCCGATTCCTTTGGATCGTGGGGCTGTTACCGACTCGATCGTGCGGCTGCGCCCATGTCCTACCCGAACCGCACTATATATACAGGACGAGCGAACCCAACACATAGTCGCTCGCCGCCCTAGTTCCAGAACCTTGCGCCGCCGTGTTCCAAGTCTTCTCCATCCCTTCTTTCGGCGTGCACCGGTTGAAGGGACAGTAGCCTCTGGAACCCCGCCTCTTGTGATCCTGTACGGGAGAGGGGCGATCAGATTTTTGGGGAGCGCACTCTCGCGACTACTGGCTTCGAGTTCTTTCCCAACGACGACTTCTTCCCCGACATCGGCAACCTCTTCATCGACGACATGGGTGACAGCGGTTCCTCTGCTGCTGCACAGTACGTGTTCTTGATCCTTTTGTTGGAGATATTGCTAGAGTTTCTGCTTATATTAGTTTCTTTAGATTCGTTTGGTTTATCTACTGTTTTAGTAGATCGATGATTAGTTTAATACCTGTTATTCTCATGAACTGTTTACTGTTTTCGTGGATTAAATCAATCGCTAAATTGCTTATATATTCAACATGTACGACACTGCTAAATCTATATACTGTATCTCCACACATTTTTGCCACGACGAGAGAAGATACTAGCTACAATTCATTTTCTGCATGCTCCTATTTTTTGCTAGTGCAATTTCTGTTGAGTTTTGATCACTTGATCCGCTATTGCAACCAGGGGTGATAAAGCTGGACTGCATCGTCTCCAAGGCGGCCACCTCGAGATGTACTCCAGGAAGTCTCGGATCTGATGGCCAGAGCTACTCGACACGTGTGCCCGGCCGGTGCTTCCTCGCATTACTAACTATATTAAAGACGAACAAATCCGCGGCCTCGCAGCCCCGAGTACTGTAGCACTGTAGCAAACGAAAGGTAGCTACAACTATATTAAAGACGAACAAATCCGCGGCCTCGCAGCCCCGAGTACTGTAGCTACTGTAGCAAATGGACAGTAGCTACAGTACCAGGGTGGGCCCCCGCATGCCAGCCTCACGCCGCGACGTAATTTGCAAAAAGCGACAAGCGCTCCATGAAATCGCAGCGCGACCCTCCGATTTTACGCAGCGAGGAACCTGACGTAATTGTTCAGAAATCCAGGGACCCCGACGCAAAAAAACACAGAGCCCCCTCTCTCTTCTCTCTCCCTGCGCCGCACCCGCCGTCGCCGCCGGCACCGGCGCCTCGCCCCGCCGCAATACTCCACGCCGCTCAGATCGAAGCCCACGGTCAGATCCGCCGTTCTCGCTTCTCCATCCTCGCCGCGAGCCGCATGCCGGGGCGCCGCGCGCGTCGCGGAATCGCCGATGTCGCGTCCGTCGGCCGCCGCCGTGTCCGCACGTCGCCGGGGACGCTCCGGCGACCAACCGGTGGCGGCGCCGCCACGCGCGGGTGCGCCGCAACGAGCCCCATCCTTGGCGCCGACCCGCCCGTCCTGGAACGCCGTCACGCGCCGGCGGCGACCTCGACGCCGCCGCGGCGACTCCGGCCAGCGGTGACGTCAACGTGACGCCACCGTGGGCCTGGGCTGCCAGATGGGCCGCTTGGTGGGCTAGGCCGCCGCTGTGCGGCCGTTTCTGCCTGATTTTTTTCCCTTCATTTTTTTTAACAGAAATTTTTGCAACTTTCCAAACAAAGTTCCATATCAATTCGGAACAATTTAAAATTTATATCTTCTCATTCGAAATTCAGAATGTTGCAACAAAAAATATGACAATTTGCATTGGGACAAAAAAAAATGCCTAACGCATATCACACTCAAACCAATTTAAAATTTCTAGCTTTTCACTCGAAATTCAGAATGTTGCAACAAAAAATATGACAATTTGCATTGCCACAAAAAAATATGCCTACTGCATTTCATACATGATTAATCAACTTTAATTTTATTCATTGCAGGAAGATATAATTTTTTAAAAATTTATAACTTCCGACCTGAAATTCGGAATATTGCAACAAATGTATAACAATTTGTGGAACTATTGCATTCCATACATGATTGGCCAACTTAAGAATAATTACAGAACAATAAAAAACACTTTGGTGAAATTTTATAGACGAAATAAATACATTTTCTCCAACTATATATAATTGAATTTAATAAACAAAACTCAAATTGGTGCAACTTTACAGACAAAATGAATGCATTTTCCAAATTATATTGAAATGAACGTAATAAATGTTCACACAAACCATTTTCACTACTTATGGAGTTAAATTAGGTACTTATGGAAAAATACAACAAAAAACGTTCTTCAGCATACTCTAAACTATATCAACAATGCTCAAGGACAAAAAAAATATGCTAATTATTTATACCGGAATAAAAACCTACCATTTTTAAATGAAAGCTACTTACAACAAAATAGTAATATTTTTAGACATTTCAACTTGCCAACTATTTACAGACAACCTAAATACATTCCCTCTAATTAAATGGAGTTGGATTAAAAAAAACTTACAAATTGTATTTCCACTGATTGCGGGGCTTAATTAAATATGCAAAAATGCAAACAAAAACCTGCATAAATTCGAACATTTTGAAGCACTGACTATTTCAGTATTCCACAAAATATTTAAAAGATGCTCACAGCAAAATGCTACCCATTGACACCAAAAAAAAAAAAAAATTCAGCATTCAGTTTGGCCTACATTTTTACAAGCACAAAAAAAATGTAAAAAACAAAATCTAGTTACTAACTATATTAAAGCTGTGCAAATCCGCGCGCTGTCCGCGCTCCTCGCACTGTAGAAGCTACAGTAGGCACCGTAGAAAATCTACAGTGCTCTGCAATACTCGATCCCGGCCGTCCGCTGGCGATCACACGGCTCTCACCACACGTCCATGACGGATTTGAAAAAAAACCCTCCCTGAACGAGAAATCAACCCGCACTCCAGCAACTGCGACTAGGTTGGATCTACTTGCAATTAAAGAAAACATTAAGGGTTCTTTTGCAAAATACCCCGCAGAATCCCCCTCCCCCTTCTCTTCCGCGTACGGCGACGAGGTCACCGCCGTCGGCCGCCGCCTCGCGCCGTCGTTCCGGTCCTCCACGCACGCATCGGAGCCCACCACGGGCTTCGTCGTCGCCGCCTCCACCTTCTCGCCGACGGACGCGTGCCGGGACGACGCGCCGGCGCCGGAATCGACACCGCCGTCGTGGCTGCCCTCCGCCGTGCTCGCGGGTCGACGCGGCCGCTCCGGCGACCTAGGCGGGGCGGCGCCGCCACCTACGGGCGCCCCGCGCGCGTCCGCGACGCCTCCGCGTGCCTCCCAGAACACGGCAACGCGTCGCCGCCGTGTTCGTCGCCGCCGCGCGTGGCTGCAGCCAGACCCGGCCACTGGTGACGTCACAATGACGTCACCCTGGCCCGTGGGCTTTTTTTTTGGGCCTGAACTGGTACGTGGGCTCTGTGCTGGGCTGGGCCGCCAGTTCCGCGCCGTTGTTGGGCTGGGCTGGCTCCTCTGCGGCCCGCTCGGCCCTTTTTTCCCTTCCTATTCTATTTTTCTTTTTCCAACAACTTTTATTTCTTTTTTTTATTTCCAAAAACTTCTGCAATTTCAAGATACAAATTGAAATCAGACCAAATAAGATTCTTCGAACTTTTAACAAGTTAAAGTCAACATTTCAGAAACTTTGGTAAAAAAAACTTCAATATTCAGTTTTAACAAGTTAAAATCAACATATTTGTACAACTCACATAAATAAAATCTTCAATATTGAATTTTCAAAAATCCGAGCAATTTCTAAACACAGACTTTCTTTGCATTTCAAAAACTTTCATCTCTCTGCAATTTTAAAATACCACCATTTCGAAATTTTATTTTCAGCCCCACATACGCGACATTGAAATATGAAATACATATGCAATTACGCAAATTATATATTCACTTAACTAAATGCTCATATAATGCACACCTCCTAATTACAAAGCAAAAAAAACAATTAGTAATGTTGTCATATAAACATAACCAAACATTTAAATTTACTAATTATTCGAAAATACCCTACCATTTTCGAAAAAAATGAATAAAATTCGGATACAATTTAAACACATTTTCTCCAATTACATTTAAAAATTCGTAGCAACATACAAACGTACTTGAATATTTAAATTTGCTACGTATTTCGATATTCTCTAATACAGCTATAAATTAATTCAGAGTAACTTAGATTTTTTTTTTGCAAGCAACAAAATAACCATTCCAAATACTGTGGAACATTGCCCAAATTATTGCAAATCTTGGAAATTTAAAATCCTACACATTTACATCAATTTACAATATATAGATCCCATAAATCTCCTTTCAAATCAAGAAGAATCTTTAAAAAAAAATTAACAATACCAGTAAATGAATTTCTACAGTCAATATTGACTTCCTCTAATTTGATGCATACAATTTTATTACATTTCATGCAAATGGATGTATCTCTACAAAATCCCATCTGGAAATAATGAAAGAACACAACAAAATGCTCCGACAAAACAAATAGTAATTATTTACGTCAGAAAACACAAAATTTTGGTATTTTAAATTGATGAATATTTGATGTAAACCCTACCGCACTTCCTCTTTAGAACAATTTCTAAAGCATGAAAATATTTCAATAAATACCCTCACAACAATAAATGCTGATTATTTGTGCCGGACAAAAAAAATTTCATATTTACATATTCCACAATCTTTAATATCTTTGGAACCTACTCATTTTACAAACGCAAATTATTCTAATCTGAAAAACACCCCAACTTCAACGATTTTCAAAACCTAATCAATTTTTAGCTGCAAGCTTCTTTCAATTTCAGTAATAAAAAAGTAGAACCAGCAGAAAAAATTTCTATAAGTACCCATCGCCAAAATATAAAAAAATATATGAAAATACTAGAGGAAAAAAAAAGATCACCTCTTTTCCACAAAAGACAAATAAGTTCGAACAATTCAAATTGCCCTACATGTGCACAATTTTATGAGAAAAGCAATCATATTTCACCATTCCAACTCAAATTACAAATTTCAAAATTTTCATAGTGCCATATGACTTCCAAGTCTCCTGATTCCGCAACCACTACAACTTGAAAATGTGGACATTTCCAAAAATTGAAATTCACCACATTTCCCCTGGTTTTTTTTCCCCCGAAAAACTTTCGTACCTTTCGAAATACAGCTTCAACAATTTTCAGATCTGCACAACTTCAAAATGTAGACATTTTCAACATTTCAATTCCACCACATAACCACATCATACAAATTTGAAAATTCCAAAAAATTCAAATCCTTCCAAATCTAACAATTCCACCAACTTTTGCAATTGAAAATTGTATAATCGTACAAAAAATTAAAAACTGAAAATCTGCCCAGTTCCAATAATTTTTAAAATCTATTTGACCAAATTTTCCAGCTTTGACCAAATCCTAGACGTCAACTTTTTTCGAATCTCACAATTTTTTTAAGGCTAAACGTTTAACCATTCCAACCCACTAAATATTTCAAAACTGTACAAAATACCTAAAAAATGCACACAAAAAAATGCTACCTACCTACAACAGAATAAAAACATGTTTTCACATTCCAATTTGTCAAACATTTTGGTGAAAAAACAATGTACAAATTGTACAAAAAAAAAAAAAAACAGCAAGGGCGTGGCGTGACGCCACGCAAAATTTAAGTCAACATAGCAGCATTTTCAGACATTTCCAATTGCTTAATATTCCGATGTTCCACAAAATATAACGCAAATGCTCAAAAAAACAACTAACTACTGATAAAAAATAGAAACATTTTCCAACCATTTCGATTTTAGATGTACCAACATGCTCACAAAAAAAAAATGTCAACTATTTAAGTCAACATACCAACATTTTCAGACATTTCGAATTGCTTAATATTCCGATGTTCCACAAAATACAACACAAATGCTAAAAAAACAATATACTCATAGCAAATTACAAAAATATTACAACATTTCATTTTAGCCAATATTTCGACACCATACGAACGAACTTTCCGCAAATGTAGAATCAAATTCAAATGGATTTTCTTGATTTCACTTAAATATTGACGTCGAAATGCAAACATGTTTGACCATTTCGATCCACTGAATATTTGAATATTACATACAATATATCCGAAATGCACACAAAAAATGCTACCTATTCATGACAAAATAAAAACATGTTCCAACATACCAATTTAACTAACATTTTGGTTAGCAAAAAATATATATACTGCAAAAAAAAAACATCAAGGGCGTCACGGCACGCCAAATTCAACTAGTCATTCTCTATGCAGATTCGCGGGTCAGAACGCGGCTGGGTCACCGGTCCTACTTGCACAGACCGTAGGGTCAGGAACAGAGTATACTAAATACGAATTAGTTGTCAGTTGGAAAGCTAGGAGCCTGTAGTATCTGGAAGAATTGGTCAATTCCAAAAGTACATTATGCATGAGACTGAGCGCAAACAAAATTGGTTGTCAAGCTAGGAGGACCTTTTCGACAACGCTACCGTTGACAAAATTAGTTGTCAGCGCCACCGTGTCGTCGGCTTCTTTTCCCCGCTCACAAGCGGGTCTACACACGACATGCTCGGCATGGGGCGAAGCGACCGGCTGGGTGAGATCCCCTTTCCGGTGTGGTGGTGCCTGATGCGACGCCGCCGGAGTCCATAATGGCGTGGCGTGACGGTGTTGAGCGGCATCCGGGTCCTCGTCGGGCGACGCTTGACGTCCCTCGATCTGGGCGCCAGTGGGTCAGGCGGGTCAGCAACGACTTGGAGCGGCTGCCTCTGGAGGGGTGGTGCATGGTGCGGCTGGCCAGATCTAAGCCAAGGCAAGTCTAGACCTAGTGACATCCTCAAGGGTTTGTCTTGAACTAGTCATTTCGTTGTTTGCCGCGGAAGTTGTCGTTGCTGCTTAGGGGGGTGGCATGGAAGCCGGATCGGTGATCCTGGATGATGAGGCATTGAGCGGGTGGTTTGGCGGCGAGCAGCGTTACAGTCGTGGTGACGCTCCTTTTAGCGACGTGGGTAGCAAGGCGAGGGTAGTAGATGATCCTGGTGTTGTCGTGGCTCAACGACGGCGACACCTGTGGGTGTCGTGTCCCTCTTGGCCGCATCGTTGTGGATCTCTTTCCCTGTCAGGGCTCTAGGTGAAAACCCTAGTCCAATTCTTGGGGCTCGGTGGCAGCGGCATGACACGTCGTTACCCTATTGGGGGCGTCGTCGAGGAGCTGTGGTACCCGCTTCACCCACATCGGGCTTGCATTGATCGCGACGTGAACATTCTTCGCCTCTGACATGGGGTGACATCGCCGATCTCCTATATCGTCCACGTGAGCTCGTTGTCATCGTCCTCGGTCCCCGTCTCGCCGGCAGGATCGACGCTCCGCGTTTTGAAGTAAGAGGGTTCCTCGGTCGAACTGGCGTGTTGGTGCATTAACTTAGCGTGGGCGCTGCCATTCTGGAATCACGGCCATCACTTCATCAGATACACATCGTAGTTTTGGAGAAAAAAAATTAAAGAGGCATGGAAACCCAATCAACGGTGTCGTGCCACGCTTTAAGAAGAGAATGATACACGGAATTGGACGACAGTGTGGCTTTTGGCGCGCACCACACCTAACGACACGAGGCTCTTCAGACTAGGGTTCCTCCAATTAGCTTTCCACCATTCGCGGCCCGCGCGAAACTTCGCAGGAACGACGACGGTGCAGGCAGGCATGGCCACCTGCAACTGCAAGGATGGCCGGCTGCATTCGCATGCATGCTCTGAGCTAGCTGTGACTTGCCAAGGTAGCCTAGCTTGGAAATTTTCTCCACTTTGATCATCTCGATGAGCATGAAAGTGTGCAGTCCAGTGATAAGATCGTCTGCTAGCTCGAGCAAAAAAAAACATATAGAAAGAGCCTGATTGTCTTGGA
Organism: Poa pratensis; assembly: GCA_947311845.1. Taxonomy (NCBI): domain Eukaryota; kingdom Viridiplantae; phylum Streptophyta; class Magnoliopsida; order Poales; family Poaceae; genus Poa; species Poa pratensis. Next base: position 28,448,113 of record CAMZMU010000110.1, on the reverse strand, counting down.
TCGTCTCTTGCATGCATGGGTCCTTGCGTCGGCGGGTGGAAACTAAAGCTCGCTGGTCGCTTGGTTTGAACGTTCTCCTCGTCGGATCCGGCGAGATGGATTGTCTTGCATGCAAAGCTACGTAGCAGCAGCCAAAGCAGACTTGATGTATGACTATGTACGTTATAAAAAATAAATAAAAATTATTGGGTACGTAGTACTAGACTCACCCAATTCACTTATCGGTTATAAAAAAAATAAGTCGTCAGTCGTCGCACTCACTCAATTGTCTTGTAGCTCAACGAATCGAGCAACGAAGAAACCCAGCCGAGCAAGCAAGCGAACGAGCGAGCTTTTCATGCATGCATGCATGCATACCGAAAAAGAAAAGCCATCGTTGATGTATTTGAGATATGTTGAGATATCCTTTTGTGAACGGAGGGAGTACTTTTTCTCGTGTCACTTAGTCATCGTCGAGATGATCCATCCGTGACAGAAAAGCCAAATGTTTTTCCTTTCTTTTGGAGAGCTGATCTTTTGGGGAAATTACTTATGACAGGAATCGGCAAAAGGGCTAGCGCATCAGTACATACACCTTTCCACGTCAAAGTTGTACTCCTGGCGAGAAGGTGTGTCCACACTCCACACACATATATTCTATCAAGAACTGATCGATTGATAGACTGCCCTCATCACATCGCTTTCTAGTCGACGGTGTACTACTGAATTCTAATGCAAGGCTAACATACAAAGTTTGAATTCTAATGCATTTTCCTACAGATAAGTTTTGACAAAATTGACGTGTGTACGTACCTCTAATACAAACAATCTCAAATTATTGAGCTAAACCTGCAATGAAGAAAGTTGACTAGTTGAGGCAATTGATTGATGCAAGCTCGAAGTCTATCAAGGAGCAATTTGGTCCAACATTTTTATTCGCTGGCAAGAGGTACGTACAGACGATGCGGCGTGCATTCTCTTTGTAACTGAGTTTCCACTGTGACTCGTGGTGTGTTTTCCAGAGAGTGGATAAGTATTAACTAAAGCATATTTCTGGCGAAAATGCTGAAGAAACAACCAGTCCCAAGAAAACATACCCACAGAAGCGCAAAATGAAGAAACTACGAAACTACTACTTACTTGTTGTACTATACTATAATATATCGTACACAAATTCAAAAAAGAAAAGCACTGAGAAAAAGCACAAGATTCTTGCGATCACTAACCATATATATATTATTATGTTCTTTTTTGATAAAGATATATATATATATATTATTATGTTCTGCCTGAGGAACTAGCAATAGCTTCTCCACTACCCAAAAGCAAAATGGGCGATGAATCATAGTACAATGATAATCAATACCACTAATGTCTTGCCACATTATATATTTATAATCATATATAGGAAAAATCAACTAACAATGGAGAAAGGGACGGGAGTGCAAGCTAGCTAGTGAATCACATCAGTAGAGCCAAACCAGCAGCGGCAGTTACGACAGCCAGCAAGAGGTGGACAGTCGCCGAGGCGCGCCCGCTGATCACCGGCGCCGCGGCGGAGGACGGAGGGGACCGGTAGTACCAGGGGTACCACGGCAGGATGGGGTTGGGAGGCGGCGGCGCCGGCCCGTAGCTGCCACCGCCACCTCCACCGGCGGGAGGAGGTTGGTAGTCGGGAATGTAGCCCCCGGCGGGCGGCGGGTAGCTCCAGTAGGGCGAGGACGGCGGGGAGTCCCCCCCGGAGGAGGACGGCGGCGGGGGAGGGTACCCGTAGACGGATGGCGTGGAGGAGGGAGGCGGCGGGCAGTCGGCGGCGGCCGGTGGCGTGGGCGGTGGGAGCAGGCACGGGTACGGGCAGTCGGCCAGGTAGTTGTCCCCTGCCGCAGTGGCGATGAGGACTGCCGAGAAGACGAGGATGACGTGGAGCCTGTAGGACGCCATGGTGCGCGCGAGCTAGCTTGCTGAGAGCGAGAGGCGGGGAGTGTGTAGAGCAGCTCGGAGTCGGTGCGGTGGCTTGTGTGGGAATGTGATGGGAGTTGAAGGTGATAGGGGGAGAAGAGAAGTGGAGGAGAGGAATCGTCAGGAGTTGGGTGGTGTACTGCTGTTATAATTGGAGACGGAATGGAAACGAGAGCGCGCGCTTTGTCAAGTGTACCTGCTGCTAACTGAAGCAATTATATGCCAAGGTGTTAGTGCTTGGCGTAAAGTAATCTTTATTAGTTCGACGGAACCACGTGGAGCTAGTCTAATAGTATAGTCATACTCTATAATCATGCAGAAAAAAACACTAGTACACTCAAAAGAACAATAAACTGTACACTCATACTTGTCTTGTTGCAATCTACTATTTTTCCCAGCTATATACCATTCAATGACTTAGAGTATCTCCACCAGCGCTTCCAATAGAACTTTCGGCAAGTGTGCCGGACAAGTGCTATTGAGAGCGCCGGCACACGTTGCCGGACTATTGTGAGTGGATTCACCCGCCGGCTCACTCAATAGGTCTTTTCCAAAAGTTTTTTGAAACTTGAATACAAACGTTTTCATTGAAATTTGAAAACCATATAACAAACTTAAACGAAATTTAAACTAAACCCTATATCTAGAAGCGCATCCGGCTCATGCCTTGAGGAACGTAGATGTTGTTGGTTCGCCGCCCACATTGGTCCCCGTCGTCGGATGTGACTTTGGTGGTGGCGATGGCACCGGCCTTGAGAAACTTAGATGATGCTGGTTCGCCGCCCACGTCGGTCCCTAATGTCGGAGGTGACTACGGTGGTGGCGATGGCACGGGCCTTGAGAAACGTGCATGTTGCTGGTTCGTCGCCCACGTCGGTCCCCGTTGTCGGAGGTGTCATCGGTGGTGGCGGTGGTGATGGTTCCGGCCTTGAAAATTTTGCATGTCTCTAGGTCGCCGCCCTAGACGGAATGTGGTGGCTTTTATCTAGCGGCGCCGGAAGGAAGTCATCATCGTCCTCCTCCGGTGCCAGTGCCCATGGCGGTGCCGGGGCTGGTCTGTGCTATTGGCCCCGTCAGACAACTTTGACGCTATTGGAACCGCTACTGGGGGCATTTTGTTGCCTGTCACTTTCAGATGGATCGACATACCGAGAATTAACGGAGTAGAGATTTCTTACTCCTGGGTTCCGGTACTCCCTTTATTTAAAAAAAATAAAAATCATATTTAAAGTTTCAAAAAAATCTGAAAAGAATATCTAGAATGTTGTCAATGGAACGTGCAAAATATCGATTTTTTTCGGATCTACACAAAATTCACAAATGTGTGATATAAATGTACACACTTTCAAATCTCCCAAAATACAACATTTGTAATTGTTCTGTAGCACAGAATATTAAGTATTTCAAACCGAGACTTTGCACGTTTATGTGATACATCATTGGCAATATGCAAGACTTTTTTCAGATTTTTTTTAACTTACAAATATATATGATTTTTAAAAAATTAAGTAGAGAGAGCAGTGTAGGCAAAAGTGTTTTCCGGAAACTAATGTTGCTCCTCCTGGTAGTACGCACCATTGAGCTTGAGCACAGACGCATTTCGTCGCGGCCGATTCATCATTCGTGCCCTCAAGGACTGGATGGAAGTACTAGTTGAGAATATTCTGCGGTCCAGCCAGGGCAGCTAGCTGAAGGCCGGGTCCAAAGATGATGTAGATCGTGTTTTGATCGACCTTTCGTCGTGTTGTTGGCGTGGTCGTCGGATCTATGTCACCAATAGTCCAATACACCATGCATTCAGCGCACAGATTGGAACTGTATCCATGCAAACTTGCCTCCGTGATCAGTTCCTTAATTTTGCACTGCACTTAAACTTGCTTTCGATCGACGAGAATGTACTAGCTAGACTGGGGAGAAAAGAGATTAATTACTTTGCGCTTTGTTCTTGTTTAGACTGGGGACGATTCGATGCGATACCTGAAAGAAGGGTTCGATTCTTCTCCCAGCTTTTGGAGAAGAAACCTTTTTAATTTTCTTTCTGATGACTTTGTAAGCTTTGTGATTGTACGTTCCATACATAGAGCCCTTTCCTCGCTGTCCCGGCCGCACGTGTCAGTAGTAGTCTGTATGTATCACTTGCCGTTTCCATACGCATCGATCGGCATATTAGGTTGATTCTTTCAGAGAAGAAACCCTTTTTTCCCGCGTCGTCTTCTTGAAACCTTTGATCAACCGCCGTTTCCATATACACTACGTCCACCTCGATCGGGCCTAGTATTTCTTCACGTACGTACGTACACCGGCGCGGGAGGATCAAACACCTAGTGATCCCCCACGCCGCTCCATCGACCAACTTGCACTTTGGCATGTCTGATTGTTGACGAATGCATGATATGGTGAGAGAGAGAGAGAGGAAGGTGACAATCTGCTAAACTGTACTAATGACTGGTTCTTGCCTACTAATTGTCGGTGTGCGCGTGGATGAGAAGCTTCTCTCTGCCTCTCACGTCTGAATGAACCACTCCTGCGTGGGTGTTAGTGCATCTCCACCGCCACCCCTAAAGCACTCTCCAAAACACCATTGGAGTGCCGGACCCACAACAACACCACAAGTGTCCAGCCCAACCAAGTGCCTGTCATACACACGCGGGGAGGCAGAACAGTCGGTCAAGGAAACTAATGGGCTTCCTCGTCAGTTCCCACGCGCCGCCGTGTTGCCTGCCAACACATCCACAGTCACTGATGTCGGTGGTGTCTCGGCCGCTTCGCCTACCCCTCCATGATAGCGCAAGATCGACGCCTGCCCTCTTGCCGGTCATTCTTTCCCATCTGATAAGATCTCCTCCGCTTCTGCTCCGGCAGAACGACGAGGCCGGCGGCTCGAGCAGCGACGCCTAATGGGGCCACATCCTTGGCCTCGACGAGTCCTGGCTCTTCGTCCGGCTCCCAAAGGAGTGAACGTTGAACCTCACGGGCCGCGTCATGCCACCGCTGCCCAGCGCTAGGGAGCACAACATCCGCATCCTGCAGCAGCAGGATGCCATGACGGCCTCATTCAATGCACACAAAATTACATTGCCGGCTTCATTAAATGCATCAACTTCACATTGCCCACATCATTCAAAGCACACATGCACAAGGGTCGCTTCATTCAATGTACACATACACGAAATACTTAGAAATACACCTCGTCAAGGCCGGAAATTTTGTCGCGCACGTTGGAGACGCCATCACCAAGCAGCAGCTGCCGGGAACCCATGATGGACGAGTCGCCGTCCGCGAGTCCCGACCGACGTAGCACCGGCGAGTAGCTGTTGGTGGCCTCCTGGTTGAGGTTGATGCCACGGTTGACGTAGCACCGGCGAGAAGACCACTTTCGGGTCGATTGTGTCATTCTCGCCCACCTCAGGTTAACGCCACTTCTGAAGTTAGTTGGATTAAAACTCTTCTACAAGAACTTGTCATCCCACTTCATGAGGCGCCATGCTTGTCTATGGTATGACAATTTGGGTGTGACATATCTCTGAGCTAATCCTATTTTTCATGCAAAGACCAAACACATTGAGATCGATTATCATGTTGTTTGTGAACGTGGTTCCCAGAAGAAGCTTGATATTCGATTCATATTATCCAAATATCAAGTTGCCGATGGATTTACTAAACCATTGCCAGCTCAAGCTCTACATGATTTTAGGTGTAATCTAAGACGTACATGTGCCTGCCAAATTGGCCTGAAGAATCGAAGAGTATCTATGCATGTATATATGTTTGGTAGGCAGGCATGTGTGTGACAGCGGAATGAACAGGTAGCGATCTGGAATGGGCTGAATGAACGGGCCTGCGCCGAGTTCAGTAGAAACATCCAATTAATGCTGCATGAATGAATGAGTGTGTCAGACTAGTCACAATGGGAGTATCATATACTAGTATCATGCTCATGAATATGATACTAGTCTATGTTACTACCTCCACAATGGTTAGAACATATATGTGGTATCATATAGTATTATATATAGTATTATATTGTAGACTCATCTTGCATTGGAATCCGTTATGTTACGGTATCTACCTATGATACCACTATCACCTCTCTCATCATTAATTGCAGTGCCACGTCAGCTTTTTGCCAACATGGCATGCATGATACCACTTATGATACCCCCATTGTGACTAGTCTCACCGAATCGATCACAACAAACTCGTGGGCGCCAGCAATCTATCCAAGCAGCAGCGGCATGTTTTAAATTTTAATCATTTGTTGACGAATGGCATGATGAGATGCATATGAAGGTGAAAATGTGCTAATTGTGCTGCCTGCCTGCCGGTGTTCGCGCGTGTGGGTGGTTTGTGAAGCTTTCTCTCCGTCTCTCAAGCCTGAACCCTGTCGGTGCTCTGCCCTGTCCTGCTTCTTCTCTGCTGTAAAATTGAGCAACGATCGTGACAGACTGACAGGTCAACATTCGATTAGCACGGCATTATCAAAACAAATTAAGACAAAGAACGAAGAAACCATAAGCGCAATCCCACCTCCAGATGCGAAGGACATGTTTTTTTCACTAGGCAATTACATGTTGTCTCTCCCTATAGTCGGAGGTTTCGCCGGCGGTGGCGATGGCTCCGGCCTTGAAAATTTCGCATGTCTCTAGGTCGTAGCACTAGCGGAATGTGGTGAGTTTTATCAAGCGGCGCCGGACGGAAGCCTCGGGCACCGCTTGCATGCCTGCCAGTGCATCTCTTGCAAGTAGGGGACTCGAGCTCGGGAGCTCCTCCGGGTAGTACGCAGCATTGAGCTTGAGCACCCACGCATTTCGACGCGGCCGGCCGGCCGATTCATCATTCATGCCCTCAAAAGGAGTCTCCAACGCAAAGAACTGACCACGGCTCGTCAGTGGTTATTTGATTTTCTGAAGCGTGAAGACCTGTCTCGGCGACCGTCCTGGCTGTTACCTGTTGGCATATCTGGGACGCTCGCAATGACACACGGAACAATGTGAATTCCTTGCATCCTCATCGCGTTGCTGCAAAGGTAATTGCTTATGTTCAGATGATATTGCAGTACTGCTTCAAATCCAAGTCGACCACAAGGCAGGTCCCGACTGCCTTGCCTCAACAGTGGATTCCTGTGCCGGCTGGTACGTTTTGTATGCATGTCGACGCAGCCCTGTTCCCGGATGAAAGTCGGATGGGATGGGGAGCGGTATTGCGTGATCACTTGGGGAATTTCATTCTCTCCTGCAGCGAAGGTTGGAGTGTTTTCCCCTCTCCTGAAGTGGCCGAGAGTATGACGATTCGCAAGGCGCTGATTACCCTGCGTGACCATGCCTACCAGGAGGTTTTGCTGGCTTCTGATTGTCTCTCCATGATCTAGCGCATCTCGTCTCCGGCTATTGACCGTTCCCAGGTTGGTGCAAGACATCAAGGCCCTAGCGGCAAGTTCAGATCATGCTCTTTTAGGCATGTTTCTCGTTCGTCGAATGTTATCGCTCATCGTTTAGCTCGCTTTTCGGAGCATTCAGTCTGTAATCTTTCTTTAAATGTTGCCCCGGTTTGTATCCGGGCTGAACTTTGTAATGACATTATAATGTGATCAATAAAGCGTGATGTTTAAAAAAAAAGGACTGGATGGAAGTACTACTTGAGAATATTCTGCGGTCTAGCCAGGGCAGCTAGCTGAAGGCCGGGTCCAAAGATGATGTTGATCGTGTTTTGATCGACCTTTCGTCGTCATCTCGTCGTGTTGTTGGCGTGATCGTCGGATCTATGTCACCAATACACCATGCATGCATTCGGCGCACAGATTGGAACTGTATCCATGCAAACTTGCCCTGCCGGCTTCTTAATTCTGCGCTGCACCTCAGAGGAGAGTGTATCTGTCGCCTGAGGACATGGTAGTACGTCAAGCAGAAATAAATTAGCCGAGAGAGAAACGCCGATCACTTTGCACTTTGTGATCTTCTTTAGACTGGGGACGGTTCGATTCGATGCGATACCTCAAGGGTTTCGATTCTTCTCTCTTTTAGACGGAAGGCTCGAGCAGAGCCCAGCTTTGAATTAACAAAGCCAACAACCGGCTAAGAGTTACAACTTACAAGAACACGCTGGCCAAGCCAGCAACACCACACCCGCACACCACACACGCACACACACTCACTACAACAGAGATACCAAAAAACGGCCCAAACTAAAAGAAGCTTGCAAGCTCCGCAGGAGGCACCATGACTTCTGTTGTACGGAGACGACGTCGAAGATGTCCACACCAACAAACCTCCACTGCACCAACCTTGGCAACACCACGACATGACCTTGTGGAGGAACCTACAAAGGGAAGGGCTTGCAGCAACGCCCCCAAGGAGGTGAACGGCGTACCAAAACGTCGTCGTTGCCGGCAGAAACAGGTCTGGCAAAGCTTTCGCCCAAGCCCCAGAGACCATCCCTAGAATAGGGTGACTCACACGCCGTCGAGGAAAACCTACACCAAACGGGCACACCGGGGAAGCTAGGTGGGGCGGCGAGGCAGCGTCCAGAACAAGAAAAAGGAGGGTGCTTCACAGCGATGCCTTCAACAAGGGGAACAACACCGGAGGTGTTGTCATCGCCGGAAAATGGTCGCTACCATTACGTGGTTTGCACGAGACCCATCCAAAATCAAACGTCCGCCGCCGCCATTGAGGCCGCGAAGAAGACATCATAGGACGCGTCCACTGGCCTCTGAATCTCGGGGACACGGTGCAAGCACCGGAAAGAGCACACAGGTCAAGGCCACGGGCATGACTGCCCAGCCCCGTCCTGCATCACTGCTCTGAACCTGGAACCTCCCGACAAGCAACGTGTTGACCGGGGCGTCTCCAGCGAAAACGGAGGAGCAGGGCATCTCCAGCAAGATCACGCAGGTGCGATCTCGGAGAGGTAGGGCACCAAGGCCGCCCGACAGTTCCAGCTAGGATCTGCAGGGAACCCGGCGAACTATACCCAGAACCAGGGAGGGAATGGGCCGACCCGGCCCATCCCAGATCCAGCCCCTCTGGATCTGGCGGGCTCACGGCAGCAGCCATGGGGTCACGCCCCACCGGCAGAACCTCGGGGACACGGTGCACTAGCCCTCAACTCAGTGCACCGGAAAGAGCACACCAGCACGAATCCAAACCCGCGGGCCGGCCGGCCCGGCCAGGCCCGTCCCAGCCCAGATCGAGCCCAAAGCTCTGGATCTGGAGCCTCACGGACAGACGGCCGTGGAGATCGGGGCAACTCCGGCAACCCAGGGGGGCGGGCTTCTCCGGCGCGACCGCGACGGTCCGTCAACGGAGCAGGCAGCGCACGCCCACGCGGCCGCCCGTCAGATCCAACCTGGATCTGCACGTTCTCCTGCAACGCGCAGGGAAACCGGGACGCGGCGGCGCGGCGCACCTGCGGCCAGGCCTGGACGGGAAACGACGCTGGAGGGGAGGCGCTGCCGAGGCACGCCGCCGTGCTCGCGCGAGAGAGGCAGAGGGCGACCATGGCGAACCATGGCCGAACACACACACGCACACAACACCTCACGCACGCACACACGCGGGGGCCCCGCGCCGCCACCCTCTGCCGCAGCGCCGGCGGCTTCCTCGGGCGTTGGCGGGGGCCGTGGGGGAGGGAGGAGAAGCTTGGGGCGGAAGGTTTGGGCGCCGCCCGTGTCGCCCTCGCGAGAGCGACGCGCGGGCCGGGGGAAAGAGTCTCGCCCGCTCACTCTTGGACCAACCACGTACTCTGTTTCATCGATGCGTTGCTAATTCTGATGTGGTGTGCAGTTCCAATTGCGCGCGAGCGCAGCAGCCGCGGCTAACAGCGCCGGTGGCGGCGATGGGAAGGTGGTGATGAGCAAGGAGCCGACGACGGGCGGTTGGAAGATCGATTACTCCAGCGAGAAGATTCTTCTCTCTTTTGGAGAAGAAACCTTTTCTTCTTTCTGATGGACTTTGTAGAAGCTTTGTGAATTGTGATCGATGATGTACTACGTGCCATACAGCCCTTTCCTCGCTGTCCCTGCGGCACGAGTCAGTAGTGTGTGAGCGCGGAATGAACAGCTAGCGATCTACTAGAATGGGCAGAATGAACGGCCGCCGAGTTAAGCAGAAATATCCAAGGCTAGCTAGCTGTATGCATGAATGAATGAACGAACGAGTGTACTCATGGGCGCCAGCAACAGCAGCTAGCCAACGATCTAGCCAAGCAGCGGCAACAGGAAGCCTCGAACCACTCATGCGTGCGTGTATCGGTGTATGTACGCGTGTTCTGTGGTACCATGTCGGTGCTCTGCTTTTTGACCCGGCCCCTTCACTACCAGCTGCTTCTTCACCGCTAGTACCGCTGTACAAGTAGATGACTCCAACGGGGCGACCCAAACGGACGCGTGTTTGGTCCGCGTTTGGTCCGTTTGGATCGGCAAACGGACGCGCGTTCGTCCCCTGTCCGGCCATTTTCAGGCAGTGCGCCCAACGGGGCGACGCATCGAGTCCGCCCCCAAATTTTGTGTTTTGTTAAAAGGCCATATATGGGCCATTTTCATTTATATATAAGGGGGTGGGACACAAACGGGCATTTTACATATATTTTTTAAAAACCAAAAAAAATAAAAACTACCCTTCGCGGGAAACTAGTCCTCGTCGTCGTCGAGGATGTAGTACTGCGGCTCCTGGTAGAGGTGCGCCGGGAGGCCTTGTCGCTGTGGGACGGCGGCCGGCGGCGTCGGCGGCTGCTCCGCGTCCTGCTCCGGGAGGGGCGTCGTCCAGCTACCGCTGTTGAAGGTCCAGCTCTGCCCTAGCAGGCCGGCTGGAAGGAGCGGCGCCGGTGGAAGGTCCACGTCCATGGGGACCTGCCACCATTGCTGCGGCTCCTCGAGGACCGCGGCCTGCTGCGCCTGCAGGTCCTCCTCCTTTTCGCGGGTGACGGCCTCGAGGATCTTCACCCACCGCTTCTCCTCGTCCTCGACGATGGTGTGCTTGGAGGCCTCGAGGGCGGCGGCGAGCTCGTCTTCCACCTCCATCTTCACGGGAGGCGGCGGCGAGCCAATCCTCAGGGACCGCGCCGTGGACCGCGGCACTGGCGGCGCATCCCGGCGCCGCATGTGCGACGGCAGGTCCCAGCGGCTAGCCGGCGGCGGCGTCGGCGCCCGCGTGTAGCAAGCCTGGCGCCGCAGGCTGTGCTCGCCGCTGAACCACGTGTCCCAGTTTGGGGACGACGCAGCGTAGGCGGGGTCGGCGCGGAGGGACGCTGGGAGGCGGCGGCGGTGGTCGACCTCCAGATCGCGGGCGCGCCGGCTCGTGGGCATTGGCGGCACCGGGATCCGCTGCGGGTTCAGATGCCAGCCCTCGCAGAGCTTGACATCTGGCCATGGCAGCGGGCACGCGTGCTCCCAGTACCATTCGCAGTCCTCGCGCCGCACGTACACGCGATTGCGGCATGCGATCTGCGCGCCCGGCGGCACGAGCTCGAAGGCGGCGGGGGCCTCCGGCTCCGGGGAAGATGGCGTGCGGAGGCGGAGGCGGCGGCCAGACGACGACCCCGCCTCGGCGTCGTTCTTAGCCTTGCCGAATCCGGGCCACCAGAGCGGCATTGCGTCGCCGGCGAGGGTTGCGGGCTAGGGTTTGGTGGCTAGGGTTTGGTCGCCGGTGAGGGAGCGGAGTGGGGCAGTGGAGTGGGTGGGGGCTGGCCATCCCTATCCCCTGGCATTAAAAAGGACTGGGCCAGGGGTAGGCTGACCGGCGCCCTGTCACTGACAGGTGGGAGCAGGGAGGACCGACCGCGTGGGTAGAAAACCGGACCGTGATCCGTTTGCGTCACCCCATTGGGCCCTGGTTTTCGCAAAAACGGACTGGAACGGACCGATGCGGACTCGATTCCTTACCAACCGCCGTGAAAGGTTAACATTCGATCAGCACGGAATTACCAAAGAATATCATGGGACGAAGAAACCATATCCGCGGTCCCACATTCGAATGCGATAGGACTCACTTTTTTTTTTAAATTTGACTGAATTGGTCTTTTCTAAACTTAAGCACAAAATGAACGGATCTAAAAAAATTCAAGACTGTCTTAGGTAGGCAGGGCGTCATGGTACCTTGATCTATAGCGAGTGGGGGTTTATGGGAGCACGACGCCCTGGCCCGGGGCTTCGTGCAGTGTATCATGACGCCCTATCCCAAAGCGTCATGCAAAAAAGATGTGTATAGCAGATCTGATTCATTTTGTGTTTAAATTTCAAAAAGAGGTGAAATATGTCAACTTCCACTTTTTTGTCATATATGATGAATTGCTTGACCGGTCCCCAGGTACTGGTAGATTATATGTAGCGTGTGGTCTACTAGAAACTAAGCACAACCTCCCAGCTAGCCCATATATACAAGCCCGTTTGATCGGCGAATCACGTGAAAACCACAATTCGGTGAAAACCTGAAAACTACTGATCTGGGACACTGCCCTAGTCGACATCAAATAGACAGTCAAGGCCCAAAGCAATGGCTCGCGCGCCATCTTGATTTTGCAGGTCGATCTAAAGGCCCCGCTTGGATGGGCGTTTTTTAGCCAAAACGACTGGAAAAATCAGGACTGTGGTTAGGTCCGTAAACTTTACAGGCAAGGAGGGGTGGAGAAATAGGTATGGGATAATTCCACCGCCTTTCGAAGTGGGGCCGTAGTGTCTTCGTTTTTCTGAAGTACTGTTTCAATGCGTGCAATTTTGGTTGCAATTTAACTGGTGTACTAAATCTCATCGAAGCAATAGGAGAATTGTACTCTGAATCAATAATGATTATATATATTTCTAAATACTCTTCTATATTCTATAGTGAATCCAGGCAATAGGAGAATTGAAAAGATGGTCTTCTATAATCGGTTGTGTGAAAATGCTAGCTAGTGATTTATCTATTTTCTTGATGCGTACAGAGCACGTTTGTTCCATCGACAGTTTCGGCATGGTCAAAATAAGATGATGCATCGAGCAAAATCGAAAGAAAAAGGAAATGAGAATTCAGGCACTAGATCTCACAAAGGCATCCAGGAGTACAATAGTTTGACAAAACCAAACTAGAATGGACTGTTGTTCAGTTGATCAACTAGCTAGACTGTTTCTAGAGAAATTTACAATATTCAGACATACTCAGAATAGTAATATGGTAGCTTGAAGAAGAACTTCAATATACATCTTTAGCAATGAAGTTATTTGTTAGTATAATTTAGTTATATGTTTTTATTTTAAAAGTAAAACCGAGTTCACATTTCGCACGGGGCTCCAAATTCTTGGATATGACATATCTCATGACCTTACTGCCAGAACCTCAAATAGTTCTCGGTCTGATTCATTAAAAAAGAGTATAAGCTTTGAGTATAGTTAACATAAATATGTTTATATTAAACTTTTGTACTTGTTTATAACCCATTTATGTCAATTCATTGTCATAGGTGATATGTTGTGTAGATTTTTTTTTTTTTGATTTGTAACAAAAGTTACATTAATTTTTAATGCTTTGCACATGGCAAAGATATGAATCCAATGTGAGAAAAAGAAGAAGAAAATACAGCATCACCCGTCTTCCTTGTTTTTTTTTCACATTCATGAATAGAGTGTATATGTCCGTATGTGTATCATTAGCTACTTTGTAGAGATCTGTAAATTATATGCTTTAAAGAATATCATGATATAGGTTTTTATTTTATGAATATATATTATTAAGATAGAAAAATCTAGAGTGTCTAAAAGGATCTTGTGTGTATCTATTTCAATATGTGTTACATATAACACTGGACTCGGTATTCTATTGATGACATGTATGTGCTCTGTACTTCATACTGAAACAACATTAATCTTTACTTTGTACTGAAAACACCCAGGACGTGGAAGATGAAAGAATGGCGGCAACCAGTTTCGAACCTAGGAGGGAAGTTCTTTCATTGACGCACGATTATTTGTGCCTGCCTCTTACCATCGATCGGCGTAATTTGTCTCACGTATGTATTTCGCAACTTCGGGGTACTTAACATGATCAGTGATAAAAAGGTACTAGGACTGTAGGCAGTGGCGAAGCTAGCCCAACTTTGAAGCCTGGGCACATGGGCCAGGGAGGGGCGTGGCCCAGTAGAAAAATAACCCAAGAGAAGATAGGAGGCAAGGCCCAGGAAGCGAAATTAGCCCAAATCATTAACAAAACGTCGTCTTCTTCCTTTAGATCGGGATTTCATCTACCAAATCCTATAGGCCATGGCTAGATTCCTTGGGGCATCGTCGATGGAGCCTGGGCACGTGCCCGAGGCGGAGGGATGGTAAAATCGCCACTGACTGTAGGAGTTCACGTACGTATGTACATACATCCAGCTAGCTGTTGTATGTGATACGCGTTGTCCATGCTTTTTATTTGGCAGAGAGTGGCGGGCACATGTGTATTCAACTGAATACTAAAATGTTTTGGCAAACTTTTCAAACCGTATGATACAGCCATCAATCTGTCATTTATATTCTGCTCATAGTCATCCAGCTGTTAACAGTAGCATGTAGTGTCGTAGTCGGTTAGTGTAGGTGAACCCATATCAGCTTGTTGTGGCAACGAACACCCATTGTTGCACTTTTTTCTACTGTTGAAAAACTCCTGGGCCCACCCTGGCAGACGTACATGTGCATGAAGAAAGAGAATCGAAGAGTATGTATGTATGTTTGGTACGTAGGCGTGTGTGTGAGTGAGGAATGAACAACAGCTAGCGATCAAGAATGGGTACGAATGTTCCAGTGTGCCGCCTGCCTGCCGGAGTGCGTGCGGGTTGGTCGTCAGAGATAGAGAGAGGGACCAGAATGAGAAGCTTCTCTCTGTACCAGAGTAGGAGCAAGGAGATGTAGCTGGGAATCATAGTTCTACAGGGTGAGGTGAATTCGACAGCGTATCGGATGGCCGGGGTTCACCTTCCATTTTTTTGGCCGATCGGAACTACGGTGAGAGACGGAGGAGGGCGGATTTGGCGCGGTAATTGTGATCGAGTTGGAGCTTCAGCTGCTTTTTTGTCTGACGACCGGAGGTCAGCGTTAGGTGGCGAGACCCAAATCGCGGCGGCTCGCCTCGCCTAGTCGCCTGTTAGGGGGTGCATGGGCTAAAGCACATGAGAAAGGTAGGCAAGCAGCAGGAAGATTCGGCACGCCGCTCAATCGATCGACCAACTTGCACTTTGGCATGCTCGATTCATTGATTGTTGGAATGATATGGTGAGAGTGAGGAAGGTGACAAAGGTACTGACTGGTTCGCCTGCTGCCGCCCGGGTACGTGTGGGTGGTTTGTCAGAAAGAGGTTAGGATCAGAAGCTTCGACCTCTCTCACTCCTGCCTGCGTGTACTGTACTCTGTCGGTGCTCTGCTCTGCCTTTTGACCCGGCCAGAGTAATTCGAACGGACCGCCGCGTTTCATCCGTTCCTATCCGTGTCTGTTCGATCGGGTGAGCTAAAAATATGCACCCAAGACCAAGATGGCAGCGCAAATGAATCGGAGCGGCGGAAACGTCCGCTTCAGCTAAAAATAGCCTAGGCTAGTTATTACTCCCTCCGTTCGGATTTAATTGACACACATTTTGTTACACATGGATGTATCTAGACATCAAACAAGTATAGATACATGCATATTTGGACAAAACTAAGTCAATTAATTTGAAACGGAGGGAGTAGAATCGTGCCAAGATTTTCAGCTGATTCCTGCTTTATGCGGGACGTTGTGGACCGCCGCCTGACACCTTCAGGCATGTGTGTGAGTGTGGAATGAACAGCTAGCCATCTAGAATGTGTCCGAACGAACGATCCAATGCACCGCCTCCCTGCCTGCTGGTGGAATGAACGGACGGACGCCGATCGAGTTAAGCACAAATATCCAAGCCATCACAACAAACTCATGGGCGTTTATATTTATTTTCATAATTTGTCGACGAATGGGCCAATGGCATGATGAGATAGCAAGAAAGGTGACAATCTGCTAACTGTACTGGCTGACTGACTTGATCACTAACAGCTCGGCGGCCAAAACAATAGTGCCATGGCAATTCAAATCATGACATGAGGATTCGGGGTACCAAAGGATGCACGGATCACCGATTTCTGATTATTCATCAATCGATAATTGATCGATTAGTCTTGTTAAGTCGATACTCGATTACTCAATTCATGAATCAATCGATTCATAATGAAATATTTAAATTATATAAATAAATGTCTCGTATAACTATCAGAGTTTGTAATGTTAATTATTATTGATAATGAAATACTCAAAATTTATATGAACATGCCATTTCTAACTCTGCTCAAGAACCAACCGCGACATGAGCTCTCGCGACTCTGTCCGCGACGCGGCGGCCGCCACCCCGGCGTCGTCGCCCACCCACACCCCTTCCCAGCCCCAGCCTAGCTCCGTGCTGCCGCCGCCTCTCGCCGTCCACCCGGCAGGTTTGCTTCCTCAAGCCCTTCCCGACGTCTCCCCGCAGCCCGTCATCGTCGCTTCAGATCTGGAGGGGGTGGATCCGCCACGCCACCCGCGTGGCCTCCCTCTTCGTATGTGGAGGAACGGGTGTCCGCGACCCCGCCCGAGCTGCTCCGTCGTCCCGCTGACAGCCCGCTCGAGGAGGGGAACTCTGCAAATCCTGCTGCCCCCATTGGTGCGGTTGGGGAAGATGGAGCTCTCGTCCCTCCTCCCCTCGGGGGCTATGAGGTCCTCCTGCCGCCTCCCCCTGACCAGCTCCCCCCAAATTTCACGCCGGTGCACATCTCCGAGGTTCCCTCGGCGCCTGCGGAGCGGGGTTGGGAGGAGTTTGGGGGTAGGCGTCGCCCGAGACTTCAGAAGCCGCCTACCCCACCGCCCAGGAAGAAAACGGACTCTCCCACGCCTTCATGCGGAGGACCTTCGGTTCCGCTGCTTGGCGCCGGACCACTTCGTCGCTGACTGCCATGGTCCTGTCCGGTGCCTAGGTTGTCGCTGCTCCGGCCATCGTGAGCGGCACTGCCCGGCGCGCCACTAGGCCCCCTCGCCTGTTGCCTCTGTTTGAGGAGTTGGAGCTCCATCAGCGCCTCTAGGTCGCTCGAGGGACATGCTTGTTGGCGATGCACCTTGTCCGCGCGGCCACTCGCCTCCAGCCCCTCACATTCAATCTTAGCGTTCTTGGGCTTCAGTTGTCGCTGAGCAGGGTACGCTCTATTTGGTGGCTGCTCGAGGGGCGGGAGACTCTGCCGTTGATACTAGCATTCATGCTATCGCTTCAGGGATGCTACAGCCTCTCCTTGCAACTCAGGCAGAGGCGTTGAGCGTTGAGCTGTAGGCCATGTTCGCTGCTCGTTTGGAGGAGGTGTTCCAGCCCCTTCGCGATCTTGTCGCCGCTGTGCAGGGTTGGACTGAGCAGTTCTCTGGCCTGTGCGAGCTAATGGAGGCTATAGGCGAAAGGCTTGCTCATGCTAGTGAGGCGGTCGGGGCTGGTTGCTTGTCTGAGCAGGATGGTGGTGTGATGGTGCGGGCCACAGATGACCCTCCTGACTTAGACTTTGCTCTACCCACGACGGTGCTTCAAAGCATGGAGGAGCAAGACCAAAGTGATCAAGTCGTGGCTACATGCATGGGCTTGGAGCTGGCTGAGGAGGCTTTGCCGGTTAGTTCTGTGGGGGAGGTGCTTGCGGAGTTGACGGCGCCAGGACCTGACGTTTCGCTTGGTGGCGATGGCTCGCCGCTTGGCCCGACTTCACCCACTTTGCTGGATGAGCTCTTGAACAACTTCAGTTGCACGTCGCCGCTTTCCTTGCTCGATGCCCCGATTCATTTGCGGATTGAAGGGGTTTCCACCTATGCCGGGAGACGAAGTGGATGGTTGGAGGAGAAGAACAAGGATTGCAACATTCTGACTGCCAAGCGCGCTGAATATAGGTTGGCAGAGGCGTTCGGAGATTTGCCAAAGGAAAAGATCTCAAAGAAAGTCACCGAGAAACATGTGCAAGAGAAGATGAAGCCTTACCTACAGATGTGCAAGAAGCCTATCACGTCGATAGCGATGCAGGCATTTCGTGAGTTGGTACAAGCTAATGTTTAATTCCCGTTTCCTTAAGGCTAGGCGCGAGTTGTACCATTGTTGCGGGAGTGCAATTGTGGTTGCAGAGTCCGGTTTCGCTGAGCACAAGGGGTTTCAGATGGTCTTGGGCCTAGGGACTCTTGTGTCAGGCTCGTACGATGTGCCTTGATTAGAAGTAGGGTGCTTGTGGTTTTCACCAGTTTCCCATAATTAACCGGGTGTTGTGTGGTTTTTGGATCCGGGTTTCCTTATTAATTGGATCAACTCTTCTTCTTATATACAATGCGGGAGCTCCCTGCCCTCTGACGAGGTTCCGTCAACAAAATACTCAAAATTTGCTCGATGCTACGCACGTAGTCGAATGGTGCTCTACGTTATTTGCTTTTAGTGGATCCTTATTTTCACACGTGTGGAACCGAAATTCTTGGATACAGCCTTCCTCGTGTGCATACTACTATAGCTTCATCTCGTTATCACTGACATATGTTACACGCAAAATTTTAGCCTCGGGCCGATAAATATGTTTATACTGAACTTTTGCACATATTTATAACTCACTTGTGTCAATTCATGGTCATAGGCTCATAGCTAATATGATGTGTAAATTTATTTATTTTTGCAATAAAGTTACAATAATTTTTTAATGCGTTGGACACATGGCAAAAATCTATAAACAAAATCTTCTCAAATGTGAGAAAAATAAGAAAATACAAAATCACATGTCTTCCCTTGTTATTTTTTTTCCATTTCATGAATATAATGTATATGTTTTTGTGTGTACCATTAGCTACTTTGTAGACATCTCTAAATTAAATTATATAGAGAATATCTTGAGATAGGGTTTTAGTTTATGAATAGGTATATTTAGATACAAAATCTAGAGTATATATGTTGTGTAATAGAATTTTGTGACCAATGTGTCGCTAATGTCATCTTCTATGTCAAATGTGTGTTACACATAACAATGGGCTCGGTAATCTACTAATGACATGTATTTGCTCCGTTCTTCGTACTAAAATCACATTGCTCTAGCTAAGATAGCCGCCTCTAGCATGACACTGCCGCGAAGATACTAGCGGTGAACTAAATTAGCCACCACCTCTAATCAAATTGATTAGTTTATACACGGTGCACAGAATTGGTTTGACGTGTGGAAAACTGGAAATTATATATTTTGTCTATCTACAAATTCATTTAGACTCTTGGACGTTTCTAATAAAAGGTAGTGATTAATACATATTGCTACTACACTACTAGATGGACAAATGTCTCTGTCCTTGAGGCATACGACGGTCGCCCTATTTTCCCGACCCGGTCAATGGACCGGTGTTGTTCCCACTACAATCTACGCCAAATTATTCGGTTACAGCCAAGATGACTTAATTCGAGTACCTAAAATCCTTTCTTCTCTGCTCACTTATTACTAATTGCTTAGTTTGGTGCTCCAACTAGTTTGGTGGCAGAAAGGCGTGCTTGCATTTGCCTTCCGTTGGGGAGGCCACACTGCCACAGTATGTACTCCTTCGATCGATAGGTGGCACGCAAAAGGAGAATGCACTAGGTCTCAAAGGACTTTCTGCTTTCCTAGAGAAAGAAACAGAGGAAAGGGAAGACAATTCTTGGCTTGCTCTGGTCCACCTTAATTGATTCAACCTTTTTTGTCAAACTAATCCAATCAGATAGATAATATGACTGATTGTTTGTTGCAGACATCGTGGTATGCCGAAATGAGTGCCGGAATGCAGAATTAATGTAGTCCTACGTACGTGAGCCGAGGTCATAAAAATTTACTCCTTGTGCCAAAAGTGTTGCGTCCAGAGAAATTAAACGGTCGACGTTTCAAAAGACCATACGCATGCTTTTACTTGAAAATAAAAAGGAACAGGGGTCGATAGAAAAACATCTGGGCGTGACAAAGGCAGCTTGACTTTGCTGCGATCCTAATTAAGACCAGATTTGTCAGTCCTATCTGTTTCACCCTTTAGCCTTGCCACGTGGCAGAAAAAAAGTTTTGTTGCTCCAAATTCAAAATACGTGGAACTTTTTCTTCTCTGTGGTGCGTGCGTGGAAAAAGATGCACAACCTCGCATGTGTACAGTATGTCTTACTAGCAAGGTACGATCATCATCATCATCCGCATTTGCACGTTAGCTTAATGCAAGCACGAATGGGTGGGGAATTGAAAACATGGCGGTCGATCGACGGCGACGTCGCAACCGCAACCACCGTTTGGGGGACGAGCGCGACGCCCTGGACGTCGACACATTTTCGTATTGCTCGGCCAATTGCTTTCTGCCGAGATAGCCTAATTTGTTATCTCATTGACTCCTGCCTGCCACTAGCCACCTTAATAGTTCATCATGGTGATGCTACTTCACTTACGCTAAGATTCGAATCATTCGATAGTGTGTACCTTACCGGTGCAGAGCATGTGCGTAAGAAACGCAGAGAGTGTTGACACTTGACAGTGGTTAGTTCAGAGACCTAACATACAGGTTAGGTTGCATACACATCCAAAGAGCAGATTAGTCAAGGCAGTGTACAGGAGACACGACATAATGCATCTCTCGCGATCGATCTGGTGATCGTCGAGAAGGGATTAATTTGAGGCATGGAAAACATCAGTTAATCAGAGGCATATATATGTAGTATCACATAGTCTGATGAACATATATCTTTTCCCTTTCTATGTGAGGTAAAGACACCAACTTAGGTACATGACGAACATGAAATGATGAACAGCACGAATAACTCAAAAAAAATCGACTTTCTTCCCTAACCTTATTATGAACACGGAATCAACGTAATTAAAACGCCATGCATGAGCGCGCGCTTGGTTACCACGGCAGCCGGCCGGCTCCATGGATCCATCGATCCGTGCAGCTGCTCGCTCTCCCGGCCGGCGACGTGTAGTGCAGGAGCGCGTGTACCTTTGGCACGATCGGCCCGTGTCGATCGATCACAAGGCCAGGGCGCCGAGGACCGCCGCCGCCGCCAAGGTCACCGCGCGCCACGCCACGGTGCTGCCAGGCGCGGCGTTGGGCCGGAACCAGGGGTCCTGCGGGTAGAGCGGGCCTGGTGGGGTGAGGTACGACGGCATGTTGGGCGGCGTGAACCACCCGGACGGCGTGGGATTGTACCCGCCACCACCGGACGGAGTCGGGTTGTACCCACCGCCGGACGGCGTGGGGGTGTACGGCGTGGGCGTGTACCCGCCGTACGGAGGCGGAGGGCAGTCGGCGGTGGGCGTAGGCGGCGGGTAGTCCTCGGGCGGAGGCGGCGAGTACACGTGCGGAGGCGGCGAGTACACGGGCGCCGGGGGAGGGTAGTAGACGGGGGGCGGCAGGACGGGCTCCGGTGGCGGCGGGCTGGAGTAGGTGCACGGGATGCCGCACGGGTTCCCGCACTCTCCCGTGCACTTCTCGGCGCCGTCGTCCGCCGCAACCACAGTCACCGCCAAGAACAACACGAGCGGCACCGCCCACCGTGCCGCCATGGCGCAAGAAAAGCTCGGCCCTTTCTTGCAACTTTGCTCTCTGCTATGCGACTGTTCTTCTTGCTCGCTCGTTCGCCTCTCCTTTTTGGTGTCTGGGGAATTTCGGAGAGGAATATGTGTGGGTTATAATGGTCCGCTTTCGCTAGCCTTTTAGCTTTGCCGAGTGGAGTGGTGGCGGTCGTCGTCTCGTCTTCTTCTTTCTGGGCGTGTTTTCTAGTAGCTCAAGCGGCAGAATATTGTTCTGGTGGCTAACTCTAAGCGTGATGCATTATACTAGTACTAATCATATTAGTATCAAGGATGGACCAGTGTCGATCGGGTCCGGGGGAATTGAAAAGGTGACGTGATTTTAACGATTCCATTTTTCTGCTCTAACCGATCATCTCACTCGATCCTCCTACCCTACTAGCTCGGCTCCTACTACCACTACATCTTTTCTCTGCATCTCCAGTCGACTGCCGAAATAGACTGGGATTTTCTATTCTCTTTCTTATTTGTGACTTTGTGTGCATTCAACTGCCCATCGACGACAGAAATTTTATCCTTGGAAAGAATCGCGACTTGGAACCATCAGCTGCTACAGCTGATTATTTTCTTGTGTGTGTGCTTATAGATAGATTAAAGGGCATGTCGGCAATTAGTGGTCCTTCGGAACGTTGGAGGCGCCTGCACTGCGGGTCATCTTGTGCAATTGCTTTGTTAACCTTACGTGATAGCGAGAGAATTGGACGAGGACGGCCCTGACGCTTCAGTGACGCCCGTTCTCAGAACGCTCCAGCGAGTAACTCTGATTTGGAGTAACCTGCTTTTCTTAATGAGGCTCCTAATGTGATTTACAGCCAGCTACTAGTAACTGCATATAGGTTGATCACTGCGTTTTCCTAAAACAAACTGAGATGTAAGATTTACTGCCCAGTAACCCCCATTACTGGAACCTACTAGCAAATTATTTTAGTTCTCCAGAAGTGTACCTCCATTGCTGAAATGTAAATAAGTCAGAAACCTTAGGTAGCACACTGTACCACGAACTGCTGCGAGAATGAATTTTCTACATGGTTCATTACATCAGTGTTGTTTTTTCTTTCGAATATGAACTCTGCAAGGCTGAAACAGTTTATGCTTGCCATGTCTGACAATATGACATGATAATGTCAAACAGTGTTGAGAATACCCTGAAGAATATATGCATGTTCCAAACCATGTATCTGAACATCAATTGAAGCTTCAATCATAAAGATCGTGTACTTTGTGTATCATCTACCAGCTTTTAGTTGCAGTGATAAGAGTACCGTGTTGTCGAATCTAGTATGAACAAAGGAACGGATAGCAGGAACCCAATCCGTGGATTGTTCAAAGCCTACATATATGAACTGAACGGAGAGAAGGACTCTGCATCTATCAAGACGGAACAACTGAACAGTGTATTTATCTGCCAGCTTTCAGTTGCAGTGAAGGAAAGTACAATTCTCGAATCTATGAACAAAGGAACAGAGTCAGAAGAACAGAACGAAGTAGCAGGAACCCAATCCTTGAATTGTTCATAGCCTGCATAATATACGAATCGAAGGTCTTAAATACATGTATCGATTTAGCATCTCCAGCCGCAACACTCAGAATTTCAGATCACCGTGGAATACTGAAGTCACACCTACATCTACTGATCTAGTACAGCAGCGGGCCAGAATTCAGATGCACTGCCGAAGCACCAAGAAAGCAGAGCACACGACGACCACCGGCATCCACGCGGCCGCCGTCCGACCACGGCACGCCATCGCCACAGCGAGGAAGCCCGGGTCCTGAGGGATGAACTCCGTCTTCGGCGGCGCCGTCTGCCAGGGGAAGGGCACGATCGAAGCCGGCTGCCGCGGCGGGCAGAACGCGAACTGCGGCGTCGTCGGGCAAGGCGGCACGCACTGCGGGCCGGTGCACAGGCACGCCGTGCTCCCGTTGTCGGCGAGCGCGCCGGCGGCCGACCAGCACAGCCATACGGCCGCGGCGAGCAAGGCCATCCTCTCTCGCCGCATCTTGGGAATCTTCTACGCTGGCGAGGTGGGTGTGATGCTCCGTAGTGGGTGTCCCTACTCCAGCACGTTCCAATAGTTAAGTAGCGGGAAGATAGAGACTGCTGCCGGGAGACGATTCATAAACTGTTACAGTAGATCATCGCTGTCGCCAATCGGAGTAATAATTTTGATGCCCCATTAACGGCGTGTTTGAGCTCGTCTGGGTTTCTAATTAAGCTCCGGTTGGTTCAGACGTTGCGATCGAGCCGTGCGTCGGTGGTGCGTGCTCGCGGGAACGGTACAAAAAAACTTCGTCGCTGGTGAAAGACCTTTCACCTGCCTGAAGTGACGGCCGTAACAGCGACGTCCATGGAAACATCATCTGTATGTTTCAGCCAAGTCAAGATGTGTTTGCAGGTAGTACTGAAGTGAAGTGTGCCGAGAAGTTGCTTATTGCAGGTAGTACTAGTACTTCATTTTCAGTTATTAATGAACTGCGAAATGAAAGCAGCTGCTGCTCATGTCTATTTCTCATTTTCTCGCTTTGCCTAGATCGATCAGTTCAATCACAGGTAATTACGGGAATGACGAGTCAATAATCATGTTTTGACAAGTGCTCAGTAGTTGCAGTGTAGGAACTGCTGTTGTCTTTTGCTCCACTCCTCCTCCTTGAAGCAAAGTCACTTTCTCAATCATGGTACCCAGGATCCTCCTACCTGCCTGCCTGAAACCAAGGTTCTTCTACAGAGAAGTGACAACTCCAGAAACCATGCTACCAGCCAGTAGGTAGGTTAGGGGTGTTCTGAATCGATCGGTTTGTGGACCTACTGAATCATTAAACTTTGTAGAAACTTTCAGGAAATTCGTAGTACAACGGAGAGCAGGCCTAGGATGGCGACTGCCCACCGATTCTGACGACTGTTTTGGAGGACATATAGCTGAAAAAGAGAAGGGACGGGCACTTGATAATGCAGGCATGCTGGGAAAGCCAAGTGGGTGGCAACAACCTCCTCCACCGGAAGCAAGCAGCATTTGTGGTGACCCTATCCTTTGCTTCCTCTCCAGGATAGACACAGCATGTGTGTATGTATGCTGTATACATGATGCGTGGGCGTCCCTTATCTTTTCCGACATCAATGTATTTTTGCCTTATTCAGTATACTTCTCAATTTGTATCTAGATAGTATATGCCGTCAGAACGGTGGGGATGCATTGTCGGGCCTCTACAGAGTAAAGCCATTGATGTGAATGTGAAACAGAAACTATATCTGTATCTGTCAGTTTCCGATCTGGTAGTCCTATGTTTTTACTGAGTTATTTGCACTGGTGGTCACATAACTCGACAGCTATGTGCACTTAAGTCACACAACTGGATAACTGAATTTTTTGGTCACACAACTCGTCATCTGGTGCACTTAAGTCACTGACCCCACCTGTCAGGCCGTTTTCCGTTGAAGTTGATGCTGACTGGACACGTAATCTTGCAAAAAAAACCCTGTATTTTTGTACATTTGCAAAACCCCCCTGTATTTTTGGAATACAGGGGGGTTTTGCAAATGTACAAAAATACAGGGTTTTTTTTGCAAGATTACGTGTCCAGTCAGCATCAACTTAATACAGGGGGGTTTTGCAAATGTACAAAAATACAGGGTTTTTTTTGCAAGATTACGTGTCCAGTCAGCATCAACTTCAACGGAAAACGGCCTGACAGGTGGGGTCAGTGACTTAAGTGCACCAGATGACGAGTTGTGTGACCAAAAAATTCAGTTATCCAGTTGTGTGACTTAAGTGCACATAGCTGTCGAGTTGTGTGACCACCGGTGCAAATAACTCGTTTTTACTACCATGAAACATTGAAACACAGAGATAAAACTTGGAAGTGTTGACTGCACTGCACAGGTTATTGTCATGTGAAGATCGTTTAAACGAGATTTCAGTTGATGCAACGGGTGTTCTTTTCTGATATCGTTAGGGTGTACTAGTTTCTAGTACTAATAGCTCCCTTCACGGAGAAAGTGAGCATCAATAGTTCTCTTTGCTCACCAACTTCTTATTGCCATTACTCCTTCACCAACTCTGAAATTTCAGAGAAGTTTCTCTTTGTCGGATGATTGTTCAATTCTTCATTGAATCGTGGTGGGGTGGCTGTCTGTTATGGAGTCGCATCGCAGGAACAGATGGGTCATGTGTTTACAAAAAAACTACAGAAACTAACTCTTGATTTCACTTGGAGCAGAGTGGTTCACGGCGTTTGTTTTAAGAGGAAGCTGAACTGGATCAATACATGTCATTCTTAATGTGTTTGAACCAACATAAATTCCGAGATTGCGGATACGAGCTTATTCCCAAGAACTCCGATTACTTTTGTTATTATTTAAATTTTCAAAAATCAAGAAAGTCAACTTTTCAAAATAATTGTTTAAAGAAGGATAAATAAAAGCAACAAAGATATAGTCGTTACTGGACTTTGTTACTACAATTTATGAAATTTGTTCACCATCTTTTAAGAAAATCACAAAGCTCGGGAGATTTTTTTTTATAGATCTTAGAAAAATATGCCATATAAATATGTTCCAATTTCCTTGAGAATAACAAGTATATAACTAGTATAATCACGTTGAACATAAAAGTTACTACAATAAAAGAAAAAACAAAAGCGAAGTTAAATTTATGAAAATATGTCTTCTATGTGGTAAAATATTGTTGATGCAACCAGAAAGTGGTAATCTTATAATTTCCTAGATTTAAAATTTGACAACGAGAAAAAAACAAATGTAGAAAACAGAAAATAAGTGTTCGGGCCAAAATGAAAAATTATATCCATATATTAATTGATGGTGATGTCATTATATTGTTTAGGAAAAGTTAGCTCATTAGTTTTATGTTATCCATTATAGAAATTCATTTGAACAATAAAATAGCTAATAATTCTGGTTTAACAATAATATATACAATAAAAATTAGCCTTTTATAGCAAAATAATATGTTAGGTCTTGGAATTTGGTACTACAATTTATGATATTAGTTCTACTGTGCATCGAGAATAATATAGTGATAGATTAAAAAAGTACTGCACATGTAAAACATATTTCAAATACGTCTGAACTTTTTACAACAAACATATTATATTCTACAACCTCTACTAAAATACTAAGTAGGCATTGTAGAACTCTCTATACAGAAATTTAAAGGTATTAAAATAGACACAAAACTTACAAAGGCATTATGTTACATCATAAGTGGTGCAAATAAGTTCATACGATGTTGCCATTTTTGTATGCTTTCTTAGACTTACATGGAATTAAGTTTAGAAAAATGGTCCAAACTACGTTTTTCAATAGCATAATTTACAACACAACATAGAGATTTATATTTTAGAATATGTGTATTTGTAAACATAGACACATTTTAAATATACAACAATGAACTTACAATACCACCAATAAAATGACATGGTTAATATTACCATACACAATATAACAAAATACTACTCCCTCCGTTCCAAAAAGGATGACTTTCATTTGTCTACATGCAGACGTATCTAGACATGTTACATGTATAGATACGTTCACATGCACAAAAATGGAAGTCATCCTTTTTAGAACGGAGGGAGTAGTATTTTGTTATAATATATGTTAAACTATAAAAAAGGACATGGAGTAGTTGACAAGTATGTTAAACTATAAAATTGAAAAACAAGTTAGGATTCACCAATAAACTATAATTATACTGAGTAATATTGTTTAGTATAAATAGACGACGACTCTGTCATGTGATGCCTCTAATGACACATTTTGAGATGGGAGTGGTTGAGCTTTTCACAAAGGGAATGAATTCCCCAAAATGTTTAATTATTTAGGTAAGTTATTGTGTTAGAAGGAGTTGCAAGGTACAAGATAAACACCGACCTTAGACCCCCATCTCATTGGAATATTTTCTATATTCTAATCCGAGAAATGGTGAGATTACCAAAGTAAGAAAATCTATAAAAAAGGACATGGAGTTCTATTTATTTCTGTAAACAAAAATAACTACGTGGATATTTTGGTGCATGTAACGGATCCACCACATCTCGTAGGGATGTCCTTAGTAAAAAGTATGACATTAGATATGCTGAAATATTTTTCCTTTGTCCTTGCTCTGTTATCCTAGTTTGTGCTTTTTTTCTCGACCTGACCTCCTTGACGTATTCTTAGAATATAAAATGATACATTTATGCGCGCATCACAGTCTCTTTTTGCCATCGCTCCCCATTGCGGCCGTTTTAGGTCAATGGCAAGCTGTGTCGTGCAACACTTCTTGTGTGGGCAGCTTATAATATTATTTAGACGAACGAACCGGCCTGACCAATTGGAACTGCCAACTTGATGGGGAATTCGGATGAAGAGACAAAGATGAAACCGGTGAAGATGAACAGATGCAAAGACGATGGTGTGGTCGCTCGAATCGATAGCCGCTGACCTCATAATCGTGATCGACGCTAACAAGGGGGCTCCTATATAGAGCTCGCTGCATGCGGCGCAATTCGCCCCCGGCCGTGCGAAAAGTGGCTTCATGAATACTTTTACAATCTGAATATTTTCAAAAATCTAAACAATCTTTAAATCTGACAAATTGCAAATCTAAACATTTTTAGAAACATAAACTTTTTATGAATAATTTAATAAAATGTGTACAAACTTTTAAATGTGAACATATTTTAAAATTTGAACATTTCAAATTCTGATCATTTTTTCAAATCTGGACAATTATTAGATTTGAACAATATTTTTAAATATGATTTTCCAATCCCAATTTTTTCAAATCTAAACATATTTTAAAATTCTGAACAGTTTTCAAATATGAAACTAAACAAAAAAAGAAAGGAGAAAAATACAAAAAATAAAACAAACAAAAAAAAGAGGCAAAAACTGAAGAAAAAAAATGAAAATGTGCTGGCCCACTAGGTGGCTCCTTCCGGCGGTGCTTCACCTCCGCACTGATAATGGGGGCTCTATAGGATTTACCCTCGCAAGCCTTCGTAGAAATCTGGAGCCATGACCCAGGGGAGCTCATATATGACGCACCGTAGCAGCGCTGCCGTTTGAGTTAGGCCCTAAGGGCAATAGTATTAAGTTATTATTTATTTTCAAGTTCATTATTAAGATTTATATCTTTATGCTATAACTGATTTGGTACTTGAATAGTGAGTATTCGAAGAAAAACCCACATGCACGTGTAGAGATATGAACAAACAAGTGTTCCTAATCTTATCTCTGAGATTAGCTTATATGTTGTGTGATGATCACACCTTCCTTATCATGGACTTTTTATAAGTCAAACAATTATGAGGGTATATTGGTAGGATAACAATTGTACCGAACCAACTCGGGTATATGATCTTGCTAAGAGACGTATCGTTGTTGATGAAATTAGCAAAGTGAATATGAAGTTTTCATTAGCTTATGTCCCTATACCATGAGAACATGTAGTGACCGCACATCTTGACAGTATGTTATGATCGTCATCAACCGTCAACCGTAATAGGACATTATAAGGGTGGCTTTCGGGTATAACCTAAACTGTGTAATGGAGTTGAGATTATTCAAGGTTAAAAACTTACTCCTCCAGGAGATGGAGAGATACATACTTTGGGCGCTATCAGTATCACCGAAATCAACCAATCGCTTGGCCAGACACAGTGTAATTTATCACAAGGATATCGGAGATATGAATGAGAAAAAGAGAATGATACCGATTCGAGTTTTACATGTATAGTGATCAAACGGTTTGATCACATAGTACACATTGTCTCACCTCGTGATATCATTGGTATCGTGAAGCTAAGGGTATTAGCGTAATTAGAAACATAAAATGTTCCAACGTTCTTTGTGAATACACAGGAGCCATCATGGGCGTCCATGGCTCTGCGGTTGGTCATTGTTCGGAAGGTACTCCGGACATGTCTGTGTATTGCCGAACCTTCCGGGCCACACGCTTAAGCTATGTAAATCTTTTATTGAGAGTGTTTTGTAGTTTTAGTGGTTTTGAAAAAGTGGTCGGATTCATTCGGATGTCTCTGGAAAAAGTCCGATGTCAATTGGAGGTGTTCCAAAGAAGTTATCATGAGAGTCATATTATGCCGACAAGAGGTTGAAAGCTTTTCGGTAGAGTTATAGGTGGACATGAGATGTCCCAGAATGTTAGAAAGTGTTTGTGACATCGTTGGATAGAGTCGATGATTTTACCTAACGGGTTCAACGGGTTCCGGAAGAGTTTCGGAGGAAATCCGGGAAGAGGGAAGTGCCGGAGGGGGGCACTGGATGCCCTAGGGCAGAAGAACATCCCAATGGAAGAGATAAAAGGAAAATAGGAGAATTAAGGAAGGTGGACTCCTTGTTGGACTAGGAGTCGAACCGAATTGGAAGGAGGGGGTTCGGCCGGCCCTCGTAGGGCCGGCGCACCAAGGGGAGGGATTACCAAGCAAGCCTCCCCTCCTACAAGGGCCGGCGCACCAAGGGGAGGGATTACCAAGCAAGCCTCCCCTCCTCCTCCTATATATACCCACCACCTCCCTCATTGGGAGACATACAAGTCTGCTCACGGTTTTTTAGGTGTCCTCTACATGAGCTCTCTCTTTCTCTCTAGATCTCATGTGTTGAGAAAACTCTCGTATTCTCATATAGATATAATATAGTTGATTAGATCTAACACTACTAATACACCAAAAGGTTGCCCCTCCTTGTCGGCGTCGAGTTCTGAACGGCGGAACGCTGACGGGTTGGCGCAAGTGGATGCGTGGATACTAGAAGAGGGATCACACATGTGATCTTGAGCGGAGGAATCGGTGACATTCTCACCACCAGACTTGGTCGTGAGAATCTTCATCACGCTTTACCGACTTCGTCAGCGACAAACCCCAACTTCCGCTACGGTGTTTGTACATACTAGATCTAACCCGTTGTGTGGATTACATCTTCATAGATAGATCTTGGCAGTTACGTAAGATGATTTTTTTAAAAAAAATCCTACACGTAACCCTATAGCCACCTGAAGGATTTTCGGTGGGCCTGGCCCATTTGCTTTTGTTGCTAAGGTATTTTCCTTTTTCACTTTTTATAAGTTTTTGTTTTCTTTTTGTGTTTATAAAAATATGAAAAAATAATAATCTGAACCATTTCAAAATTTGAAAAACCTTTTGAACATTTTTTAAATCTGAACTTTTTTTTGCATTTGAATATTTTTCAAGGCTGAAGATTTTCAAGTCTGATTATTTTTCAAAATCTGAACATTTTTCAACTGTGAACATTTTCAAGTATGATCATTTTCAAAATTTGATTATTTTTAAATCTGCGCAATTTTCAGTTACAAACATTTAGGAAATTTAAAAATATTTCAAAACTGAACAATTTTCAAAATCCTAAAGTAGTGAAAACAAAAAAACCAAAAACAAAGAAAGTAAAGAAAAGGCAAAACAGAAAAAAAATAAAAACAGAGAAACAAATGAAAAGAACCAATAAATGGGCCCAGCTGAGAAAAGAACCGATAAGTGTATGACGATGAGCCGGCGCTAGCATATCCCGTCGCTGACGAGCGGTATATAGGAATTGCATGACGGAGTTACCCAGGCCTGCTACGACCTACTCCAGGAGACAGTCGTCCAACAGCCCAGGCGAGGTCAGCCCGCTACCAGGTCCAAGTGGGAACGCGGCCCTATGGGCAGGCTAAGGCCTACTCGAAAATTTGGGGCCCGCACTTCTGAGAGCCCGGACAAGTTCATCACGAGTAGGACACCGATCCCTTGCCCGCACTTCTGAGTCAAAAATAATAATTTCCCCGTTGCTTTCTTCTCGCGTCCGCACGGTGGGGATTGGGGAACGCGCCGGGACTCCGTGGATGGGGCGCCGCCGCATCTCGAGTACGCCAGCCGGGGTAAGCGTCGGCCGCCGCCGCGGAACGGAGCCGAACGAGCCGATGGAGGCGTTCGTGCAATCGCCTTCCTCGCCGGTGGTTCAGATCAATCGGAGACGCTTGGAGACTGCTGCAGCGGAAGATCGCCACCCTGCCCGACCACCCCCCACATCTTCCGCACCTCCGCCGTATGAAACGACGCCCCCTGTGTAATTTAATTCCCGCCATTGAGTTGCCAGAACTTTCTTTAGAGCTTCACTCAGTTCCTGCAGGGACAACCATTCTAGATACAGAAAAGAGAATATCCGGGTTGCCCCAGAGTTTCGTACTGCGCAGTCCAATAGAATTGCAAAGGCAGCATTGGATCACTACAACAAAAGGAAGAAGGTGCATGTGCTCTATAATCCGCTCGCTTGTTTTTTTGAGCTCGGCGTCTAATGCTGTCGCTAAATTTAACTGTCACGAGTCATGAGTCATGACATCTCCTTTGTTTTTTTCTTTTGTCCAGATAAAGTTTGAGCTCTTGGATGTCCGGCCTGTCAATTTTGTGCCTACTAAATGGCGTCCTTACATGCACATCAATTTCGTCGCAAGATCCAGCAAGGAGGGTTCACAGGAACAGCTATTCTTTGCCGAGCTGTATTTGTGTGGTAAAAGGCGGAATAATCCAACTGGTTACTCTGTCATATTCTGTGAGCCATTGGTCTGCAATTCTACCACTCGTGAGTTTCCTTTCTCGAGCACTTCGCCTCCATAGAATGTTTGTCGCCTCAAAATTAACCTTGCAAAGTAGTGTCTCGAGTAGAACGAACAGGGATGCAACCCAAAATTCATGTATGCAAGTAAAACTGCGTTGTTAGGATACAATACAACTATAAATAAAGGCTAAAAAAGATGAATGTGAACTTAAATTTTGAACAAGATCAGTGGATGATGATATATTACATATTACTATATTGTTTCTTGCACATTTTAAGTGATGTTTCATGGTTTCCAGATTTTGTAGGTTGGCTGTGTTTTCAATCATCTTCATAATCTCGTGATACATTATTAAGTAAATACGCAATTTTCCACAATCGGAAGTCTGGGACGTGAACAATTCCTTAACTATTGAAGCTATGGTTTGTGTTGATGTAAATATTTATTACTCCCTCCGTTTCAAATTAGATGACTTGTATTTGTCCAAAAGTGGATGTATCTAGACATGTTACAAATTTAGATACATCCACTTTTGGACAAATGGAAGTCATCTAATTTGGAACGGAGGAAGTAGTTGTTTATGTGTCAGGTAGAAATCGTATACTGATCTTCATCTTATTTACTGGGTATATCCGACAACTGAGGCCTAGCATATTGTGTAGTTAGCTGTGTTTGGTTTGACTGACAAATTAAACAGGCCCAACTTATTCTACATGTTTTGCTTAGCTTAAGGAATGTATAGCAAGAGCTAACATGCTTCTCTGCTTCTGCATATTTAATCCACTAGAGAGCGTGCTCCTTGTAGTTCTTCACCAGCTCCTTGTTGCAGTTTGACTTGCATTGTCACAAATATGAACTTTTATTTAGACAGATGTATATATGAATTTGCAACACTGATCTGCAGGAATATAACATTTATGGAAATATTATCTATGATTAAAGCTTTACCCATTATCAAAATAGTAACACTGCATAGCATGTTCGGAAAAGAATTTTTCACTGGACCTCTTTATTTCTTATTATGGGATGAACTCTAGTCTGATCTGTCCATTGGGTGGTCTTTGCCGGTCCTTTTCTGAACATGTCATCTTTGTTTGTGTTGCAGATGGACTTGTAGATATGGGCAAACCTTCTGGTAACTTGCCGGTCAGGAAAAATCTTGACTTCACTTACTGCTATGCGTGTGATCACAATATGCTTCATCCCAAGGGCGCAAATTATGTTGGCGGGCATTGTAATGTTCCAGGCATTTACAAAGGAGTTAATGGCACCCGCAGTCACGCAACTCGTCACGTATGTGCACTTAAGTCACACTTCTCCAGAACGTGATTTTTTGGTCACACATCTGGACAAGTGGGTGCACGGTGGTCTCTGGGCCCACGTGTCAGACCGTTTTCCGTTGCGGGAGTGCTGACATGGACAAGTAATTTTGCAGAAAACCCCTGTATTTTTAGATATTTCGCAAAATGGTCCTCCTAATTTTACAAAATGGTCCTTCTAATTTTGTACCATTTTGTAAAATTATATTACTCCAGGGGGTTTTCTGAAAATTTACCGTCCAAAACGGACTGACACGTGGGCCCAGAGACCTGCGTGCACCCACTTGTCCAGATGTGTGACCAAAAAATCACGTTCTGGAGAAGTGTGACTTAAGTGCACATACGTGACGAGTTGCGTGACTGCGGGTGCCATTAACTCTTTACAAAGGCGTTGCAATGCTGTAGACAGAGATGATTGACTACTCTAAAGAGATTGCGCAGACCAAAAACATATAAACTGTACACCGTGAGACGAGGAGAGCATGGCGACATGACGGCAGCGAGAGACTGTTGTGCATGTCCTGTGTTGTTAGCTGCATGTGCATTTGTGTCCGGGTCGTGAGGTGCCTAGAGAGCTACTAGGAGAAGATCAAGTCAGTGCAGTTTAGTGGGTGAGTGGCACAAAGTCAGTGCAGTTTGTTGCTCTGACTGTGTGTGCATGTGTTATTTAAATAGTTTACTCATGTTTTCACTGAGAAAAGAGAATAGAGAAGAAAAGTTGGTTCTGTGAGGGCACTGAGGGGGCCGACACCAAATCCGTTGTTCCAGTGTGCGTAGAGCTCAAGGTAGAAGAAGGATTGAGGGAGTCAGCTCCGTGAGGGAACTTAGAGATGGCTCTTATTACCTTCTCTGTAATAATAATTGTCGGAATAGAAGCAAACTCAACAATATAATTGGGGGTAATTATAACCGAGCACTCTAGGAGTCATCTCAAACTCGACAATCTATTTTGACTGCCCGATCACGCGTCATTGAGCTTCTTGCCCGTCCGATACACCGGATGTCCCAGGCTCGCTACTCTGGAGGTAAAATCGCAGAGTTCTCGTTCTATCCCGAGTGGGTGGTCCTGATAGGGCCACTTATCCATCAAGTCATCAACAAAGCCAACCTCGCATCATTTCCGCACATCACATCACAGCACACCAATGCACCCCTACCGGTCTCACCTAGAGCAAAACCTAGGTAGGCACACGAGCCACCAAAGATAGAGCGGAAGGGGGTTGGGACGGCACCGTCACTAGTACAGAACGACACATCGGATACCCCTCTATGGAAACGGCAGGTGTTAGGCGACGGAGAATCGCGCTTTCTGCGTGGCCGGTGCGTACAAACCTGACCAGGCCCGCCTACATTGGCAACGGACCCTTTCCAATCTCCGTCACTATTATATTGGCAACGGTTAATAAAATTGTCCGTTTCCAATATTTGCCTCTATGGTAACGGATAGAATTTTCCAACCGTTGAAAATGTTGAGACGTGGAGGCTAGCGAATGGGCAGATGGGGAGGTGGGCGGAGCAGACCCGCGAGTATAAATGGCGAGAGGTACCAGCAGCGGTCTCTTTCAAGCCCCAGTCCATCGCCTACAGTTATTCAAACTTCGCTAGATCCCCTCCGTCCAAATCCATGGCGAGAGGTACCAGCAGCGGTCGCGGCCGTGGACGAGGGAGAGGCCGTGGTAGGGGGCGTAGCGGCAATGCCATGCCGTCGGTGTCGCCCTCACCGTCCTCTGAAGACATGTCCCCGGCGAGAGGTACCATCAGCGGTCGTGGCCGTGGACGAGGGCGCGGCCGTGGTAGGGGGCGCAGCCGCAATGCCACGCCGTCGGTGTCGCCCTCACCGTCCTCTGAAGACATGTCCCCGGAGCTGCGCGGCTTCGAGTTCTTGGTTATCCTGTACAAGGGCATCGAGAGCCGCCTGAGGCTCCCGAGGGCGTTCGCAGAGAAGATCCAAGGCATGGTGGCAGCTACCATGCATCTGAAGATGGAGGACTGCGAGAACGGCAGCTGGGCGGTGAAGACGGCCGTGAGTGCCGGGGGGAATTTGTACCTCGGCCAGGGATGGAAGTCATTCGCCCAAGCGTACAAGCTTGAGCAGGGGCACTTTTTGTGCTTCGAGTTCGACGGCGACAACGGGTTCTTCATCAAGATCTTTGACGGTACCTTATGCCGGAGGGACGCACTCGTGTACAGCGACGACGAGCCCGAGTCTTCATCAGCAGCTGCTAGTAGTAGCATTAGCTAGTAGTAGCATATATGTAATCGTTTACTTCATTATCAAGTCCGTATGTAGTAGCATTAGCTGCTAAGTGGTCTCTGCGTTCATATGTAATTTAGAGTACCTGTTAGTAAGTTGGGTAGTAAGTTTACTCTCTCGCTGGTGTAAAATCAATGGAAACGGTTATATAAAATGTCCGTTGCCAATGTGGTGCTTATATATACTGCCGGCTCGTTCTCATTATCACTCTCTCACTGTCTCTCTTCCAACCCTAGCCGCCGCACACTATGGCTTTCAACTCTCCTCACTCTCTCTAATGGCTTCCTCTGTCGGCGCTTCTAGATCTGGCCATCGCGGCCGCGGCTCTAGCTGCCGCGGCAGCACCGTTCTAGCGGCAGCCCTTCGTGAGGGGAAGGTCGATCTGGAGGCGGCCATGCGTCCGCTAATGATGCGGCAGCGCCACCATCTGATGCCCTCCTCCTCCAGTGATGCCCGGCTTCTTCTGAGCCAGGCCGATGTGGATGAGGTCATTCATGAGGTGGTGGTGCAGCACCTCCGGCGGATCTACCAGCAGAAACCCATCTGGAGGAGGAAGTGGCCGATCTGGAGGAGGAAGTGGCCAATCTGGAGGTGGTGGAGGATCTGTAGGTGGTGTCTGATCTGGAGAAGGAGGAGGAGGTGGATGTCGACGAAGGAGAAGGAGGAGGAGGTGATTGCGTCGCAGCGCGCTGGTAGCATCTCAGTGCATCTGGCAGAGGCCTGCACCTCCTCGATCTCCCGCCGGGTGAAAGGTATACATCTTTCTGTGACCGGCTGTGATGCCGATGAACTTTGTGCAGCGGCATCCGCTCCCAAAAACCGTGCTGGTTGGATGGGAACTCCTTCTTCATGTTGGCGTATAATTTGTCGATGAGGTCTGCCGCTAGATCACCCATTTCGTCCCTCTCGTCTCCACACTTGATTTTGTATACGAGTTGGATGTCCACGTAGTACTCCGGTGGAATGTGGAAGCCGGCAGAAGAAAGCACCTTGCTGTCGTTGGTGATGTCCACGCTTGCGAAGGTGATATTCTTGCGGTCGTCCATGGCGGGTGGGGGATTGGGGTGGAACGAGGAAGAAGAGAAGGAAGGAATACGAACTGTCTGCCACCAAACAGAGCAGTTCCTGGATATTTGCCGTTGATCTTAGCAGTTTCTCGAAAATGACAACCGAACAAAGCAGTTGCTGGAAAATAGCCACCGATTTTTTAATATCCAGATGTATTTTGTACATTTCGCTAATAGTTTTTTTCTTTCACGTAGGAGTTTATTTCGGCAACACTGCATAAAAGTACCAATCTATCATTCCGAGAACCAGAAAACTTAAGGCAAGGAAATTTCGTGGATACTGGTCTTGGAGTGGGTACTGCGACGACCGGGAGCTCATAGAAGGTGAGCTCCAAGTCAAAGATGGAAGGCTGGCTTATTTAGAGTTCATGATTGTAGTCAAAGTGTAATAGGTGATATTACATTATGCCAATGTGTGATGGATATGATTGTAGTCAAATTGTAAAAAACAGTGATATTATTGTATACCAATGTAATGATGGCATTTGTTCTATGTTATGAATTGAATAACGTTTTATTGCATTGTGCAATCAGTCTTTCATGTATTATGGCATATAACCGAAATATGAGAAAAGCTCAGTGCAAACGGGTAGATGGAAAACTCCGTATCTGATGTAGGAAAACTAAAGCAACGGAGGTCTGCGCCAACCGTTGCCAAATGGAGACCTCATCGGAAACGGTTTTTTTTGCCTCCGTTACCGATGAAGGGTTTCACATCAGTGACAGGGTCGGGGACACGGACCCTTTCTCCGTTGCCGAATGGGTTTTTGGCCCGTTTCCGATGGGTCGTTCTATACTAGTGCGTCCCCCCATGTTTCCACACTTACTGGTTCACCCAGTCCCATGCAGGAACCCTCTAATTACTCTTCTCTCTGCACGGTACCTCATTGTGTCCGCATTCGATGTTAGTATATGCATAATAATCTGAGCATTTTTTTTGTTACGAGAACTTCATCCCTGCCTTACCCCGAGCGAATTAGGAAGAGGACGGAAGAGGATGACGATGAGATGGTGCTCTTAATTTGGCCAGCATTGCACCGTTAACTTGGCAATTTAATATAGTATACTCCAGCGCATTAGATATGCAGAAGCATTTAATTGTAGTGCTGGAAAATTAAGATTTAACTTTGGGTAATCCAGGAGTATAATAAATAGTACTACAGCAGAATTTAAATCGAAAAAATACAGCCTTTTATCACTATCAAACAGATGTCAATGTGAATACCGTAGTAATTACATTCATGTAGGGACGTCATTGCAAACATATGTTGTTGTGCTATGATCTATATTTGGGATTTGATACATTGGCATGTTATATATATTTTTCATAGATGAGTTAAAAATGCCTTACGGATGGTGATTTATTCTTGCATGACGATGTAAGTCAAACAACACAAAAGTTTTCTACTTAAACATCCATATCTAATCAAAATGTATTTTGTGCATGAAACTATAAGTCATGAATGCATACGTGCTCCTTGACATAGCAGATGGAAAGGTAGAGAGCACGTTTGTATCGGGGCGGTTAAAACGACACGCAAAATTTGAGACAGACCCATCGTATCATCGCCACATTGAAGAATAAACATGCCAAGACTTAACTAAGTTACTGTTTGGAAGTCTTTCTATTTTCTTAGTAAGTAGGAAAGGCGGAAATGTTTATCTCAAGCAAGAAAATGATTTGAATAAAACCTTGGGAATGCATATTGTCTTGCCCAAGTGAGTTTTCGGATGATGATAAGAATGATAGATTACAGTAACTTTCAATGTGTTGGTGATGAAACCTAGTCTCACATATGCGACTAAATTACCCCTATATGGGAAGGGGCTTAATTGAGTAGTTTATTCATCTTATTATGGATGCCACAAGGGTGGAAACTATTTTCCATCGTAAGAGGAGTTATAAAATTGGTCGGCTCCTAATGATCGGAGCCTCCCCTGTAAAATTTACCAATCTGCTTAATTGAGATGGGCAACATTCTGGATGGTAAGACGTGCTTGACATCCCAAATTTGAGAGAACAATTCATAGGGTAACTTACTAGGGTGAAAAGTGAAAGATTTTGATCGATTATCAAACTTTACACGCACCACGTACTGCGGGACGTGGGTGATATGATGGATTTATCAAATCTTATATGTGAAGTGTACAACCTATACATAGTGTAAATCTATTCGAATAGTGGTGCCCACGGTCAAGAACAGCTAGTGAGACCACACTAAGATTTGAAATGACTTTTGAATTGAGGAGATGATTTGGAATCGAGTAGTTGGAATCGTACCACAATTGTGCTACCAAAATGGATGATGGGAGGCGATGACATGTTGATACTCATGCTTGACATAATCCATGAGTACTATTATGACCTAGTTGTTACTACAATAAGGTTTTACCAAACATGTTTTCAGTTAAGTTTTCAAACTGTCTTGTGCCAAATCTACAAGAAATTGTAGCTTTTGGAAAAAAAGATCTTAGCGCAGAAGCGTTGCTCCTTTGGGCTAAGTCGTTCCATATATATATTCGCCTATATGGCATGCAAATACATTCAAACGTACTCACATGGCTTTATTATCATGGGCTCTTAAGTTGGTCAGAATCGAAGATTAGAGTATGGATGGTGATGGTACAACGATGTCTATGCGAGCTAGGATGTTTCTGAATCAGCTTCCTGTAGGGTTAAGGCATGTCGGCTCGAGGGGCCCAAAGATGTTCATGGGGTTTCCGCTGCAAGTTTTCTACTGAAGTTCTTGTATTCGACTAAAATGGTCACAGCTAATGAAGTATTATTCTATGTGGATGGATGTTCTTATGATAGCTCACCAACACATTGATCATGGTATCGTTGTTTTAGGTATAAGGCTGTTTCTGCCAGCTAGTCCCGGTCCCCACATACTGAGAGGGTCATCCTCGTGCAATGCTCTCCTAGCGATAGGCACCTCCAATATGTTCTGAAGTCGTGAGGGTCCTTCACCATGTAATGGTTTCTTCGCAACATGCACCTCAAATATGTTCTGAAACGATAGCCTAACCACCACACCTCACTCCTCCCCGCTTTGTACAATGTAGAAGGTTCTTTGACACCTTTTCACTCACCGCACTGCATGGCAGGAATAAATGTTACGTCTCACAGTTTCAGGTCGCTGCCGCGATACGTTAAAATGATCCGCCTGACCGCCACGCAGAGAGGGTCTAAAATTATCGCTACAAAAATCCACACACAAAACACTAAAATTAGAAAGATATAAATGGATCATATAATACTCTTCAAAACCTTCTAAATTTTGTATCTCACTAGGCTAAATATAGGTGATAATTTATCATTCCCCTATTTATGAAATACGAAATATGGAATGATATATCTAAATGATATCCATGTAACTAATGCATTCTAAGAAATAGCCTTAACTACATTCAATATATTTTGTGGTGGTTTCCCTTCTCTCTATGTGTACTTTATATATGTGTGTGCATGATGCGTGGGTACAACAAACATGTACTGTAAGGAGCACCAAACAGGCATCTAGCATTGCATCGTACCGACTACATGGACAAGTGCATGAACTCCTTCCATGCAGGGACCATACTCTCGGTTCTTCTCCTGTGCTTTGCAATCCATGCACAGTGTAAGTGGCATATAACTGCACAACTTATAACCATACTTTTGCCGTTTGTATTTATAGTACTTTTTCGATAATCAGCGGTTAGTATAGAGGTTGTGAGTAATATTTCTTCTCTGGAACTACTTATAGTTTTCTATGTCATGGTATTTTGTTTACGGCTGTGTGTTACTTTATAGTTAATCAATCGATATATTTATGGATATATTAATGGGTTGTTTGTATTTCGTAGGCCAAATCATGGGAGACAAAGAAAATGATAAAATCAGTTTACCAAACGGACTATGTGCCTACAAAAAGGAATATAAGGAATGCAAACATGATTCGTATTGTTTGTGCTGTTTGCTGACAGACAATTGCTATCTTTCAATGGATAGTTGCAATGAGGAGTGTGATAAGTCTTCTTCATCACGAAATGAGGTTTCACCGAAACGTGTTCTGTCACCAACTCATCAAATTTAGCCTATAGGTGGATAGTATTCTCGATGTTAGCGCTACCCTACCACATGTCATTTTCCCTTTCGCATGCCTTTTTGGCTGCATGAATAACATATTGTATGCTCATTGTATGACGCAAAGCAATGCAAGTTAAATTGTACATCCTGGTCATTCCGTAGCGTCATCTTCATGAATATGAAAATGAGGAGAATTTGTATCCTCGGGAAGCATTGTACGAGACATACTGCTTAAATTGAGAATATCATGTCCCCGTAGTGTACTACGAGGGTCACACATACCACTATGTCCCCAAAAGTGTTCCTATTTAGTTTTTTTCACATCTCTATGTCTATACACGAGAAAAGCCAAAGAATATGTATGCTACTGCCATATTCATATACTTGCTCACAGGGCAAGCTAAAAATCATCTGTATGTTTTTTGAAATGAAATCTTTAATGATATCCTCGTAGTCAATATTTTCCAACACTTCACTCTCAAGTGTTATTGTGGACAAATGATTGATTCTTGGTTGGGTCATTGTAGTACGTGTATAGGACATCACAATAGCTTCAATTTAGATAGTCATATTCTGCTCATACAATCGTGCTAAGAATGGTCAACAAAACTATGTGTATACATTACTTGCATTGGGAAAACAATCATACGGCGTTAAAAACATCAGATGTTCAATGAGCCCCATATTTTCTATTGGAATGAAGAAACTTCAACTCGATGTACAGCTCATTGGCACCAATGTCAGATTTTCTGTCTTTTTAAGGACAGATTAAAGCTTATCACAGTAAGATTTCAAACTCCTTATCCAATAACTACAATGTTTCAGAGCTGAATAAGAAACCAAAAAAATTGGGTAGCCATCTTATTTTTCAAAACTCTATTTGAACTGATCAACAAGATGTATAAATAGTCTATTCTTAATGATTCGTTTGCAGATTGTGTGGCAACATTTGTGCAATTTGGTTTCTCATCAAACTGACTTTCTTTCATGTCTCACCATTTACATAATATTGTAGCAATATCCATCTCAAGTGCAATTTTTTTGTTGTCTCCAATGCTTATAAGAAACAAGTTTCCATGTACCCCTTGAATAAATAATGAAGCCAATGCCGTTTCTCAATAGCAACATATCAATAAGCATATCCTTTGCTTGGAAGTTTTTTCTCACTAAACTACTAACAAACAATACGCCATACCAGTGACTATTGCCACTATAAATTCGTACTCTACAAGTTCATTTTGACCAAAGCTGAAGCCTCACTGCCTGCATACATCGTTATCATTAGATACCTGGAATGAAAAGAAAAATATCTATGTTATAGTTGGATATAGCCAAAGCCCTAAATAATTGCATCATTATCAATATAAAAATATTGGATACCTGAAGTACAGCCTCTTGAATGGCTGCCCATTGAAATTATATAGATTTAACACTTTTGACACAACTCTCCCAACGCGTAGTTGATACTGAGTTGAGAGCCAATCATATTATGTAATCTTATTCGTTGTAGAATTAGCAAAATTTGTAGAGATGTGTAGATGATTCCAAATAAGTATTATCTCTGCCATAAGTCTTGTACATATCTAAAGTGTAAAATTAAGGTCGTGGAAACCAGAAAGCTCTAGATATTGATTTGTAATAAAACGAACATGCTCTTGAATAACGGGGTCAAATTCACCCAACATGTCTAAAAAACCCAAGAAATTACCATAATTCTTCACATATTTTTTTTTAGTACCACGAAAGCCTAGATTATGCTTTGGAAGAAATTTTACAGTGCAAACAATTCTAAACAAAACATTTCTCCCGTCATCCTTTTCTTTCTCAAGTTGCCACATAGAAGATTTATCAATAGTTTGATGCTTTTTCTAGCTAGGCGTGGAGGCGTAGCGCTTGACTACTCGACTCCTTGTGTGGCTAACTAGTAACGCATAAACTATTGATAGGGGTGGTTCGCTTTGCTCTGGGCTATAGGAATTCGTCCATGATGTGACATCGAGGTGCCCTTTGAAAGTTGCAAGCGAAATTTATGGGTCTTTTTTCCATCGAAGTGTTACTGCCTGGAAGCCTGGTCAGGTGTAACTGCTTGGCCTCTAAACCTATGTAAGAGCATCTACTACAATCCCCCCACCCACCCACTTTATCCCTATCTTGCCAGCAGACAACCCATACTTGCCCTATATAGGAGAGAGAAGAGAAACGTATATCCAACCGGACCCCCCACCACTTTCTCCCTGTATATCTGGGCTACCTGACAACCCCTCTTTCAGCTCATTTTTGGGGTGAAAATGAGGTTGGTAGGGTGTTTCCGGGCAATGTACAACATCGGACGTGGCCCTCTCTCTCTCTCTCTCTCTCTCTCTCTCTCTCTCTCTCGCTCTCTTCACATCCTACCAATCATATAAAAGTGACTAAACAATTTGTGCAACATTGCTATATACACTGATAAATGAGAGTTCAAAGTGGACACACCCGGAAAATCCAAACGTCTCGACAAGTAGACTAAAATATCTTAGTACGATGTACTCCAAGATCTACTTGAAAATTTGGACCTGTTTGGTCGCACGGGGCACAACCCATGAACATGGGCATGAAACCCATAAGGTTACACGAGCTGCATGCATATCCCATTTAGCGAGGTCATTCCCGACTTCCCATCAATAACGATATGTATGTTGTGACCTCGTCAATCTTAGACTTCACGGGACCTTGTTTTTCAGTAGATGTTGTCCGCAAGTGACATTTTTACTCAATTTGTTTTTATATATCTCGCAGGTTTTTCAAAATAAAACTTCTAAAGGTAGACTAAGTATATATAAAAATATCAAAAGAATCTACATTGGCTCCCGAGCTCACATGCTCCTATGTTAACCAAAATTATAAAAATAGTAAAACACATCGAAAACAATTAGAGACCAACATATACAAGGCTCCAACACACGTGCAAAGTTTCAGAATGAAATGACATTTTTGTGCTCTGTGCAAAAATACAAAATCAGTGCTTTCAAAAGTATATTTTTAGATCTCATTTTGGCCACTGTTTTTGTCTTTTTTACACAGTGCACACAGAGTTTCATTTCATTCCGAAACTTTGACGTATGTTGAAAGCTTCTATATGTTTGTCTCCAAATTGTTGCAGAATTTTTTGATATGTTTTACTATTTTTATAATTATATTTAACATCACTGAGCTCGGGAGCCAAAAAGCCTCCCCAATTTATCTAATTTTTTTTATAATGATTCTAATAATATTTGTGGATGTGGATCGATGTTTTTTATGGAAACGGAGGCAGTAGCAGTGTGTGTTCCTCGGAACCTGCAGAGACCACCTGGACATCGAGTGTTCATGGCATGCACATACACACGCAGCTGCTGGCTCCAGCAGATTCGAGCGCCCAGATAATCACGGCACACGTGGAGCGCCGCTCCTTGGAGCGCCAGATCTCCTGCTACGTGTCGCTTGACCTGTCCTTGATCCATGCATCATCAATCTATACGTGCATGTACGCATGCTGCCAAGGAGTATCCAAGTCCCAACCTCCCTGACAAAACCTTCATTTAATCCGGCCGAGCTCTACTTATACGTACACACAAGCGTCGTTTCTACTCTGGCCGGCCGTTCATATATTTGCACAAGGAAGCAAGCAGAGAGAGAAAGAAAGAAAGAACTCAGCGAGCATGTCTCAGTTCGTTGATCCGCTGGTGGTGGGGAGGGTGATCGGGG
The DNA here is from genome assembly GCA_947311845.1 of Poa pratensis. Lineage (NCBI taxonomy): Eukaryota > Viridiplantae > Streptophyta > Magnoliopsida > Poales > Poaceae > Poa > Poa pratensis. Next base: position 28,403,611 of record CAMZMU010000110.1, on the reverse strand, counting down.
AGGTGGTGGACCTCTTCGTGCCGACGGTGGACATGGCCGTGTCCTACGGCGCCAAGGACGTCAGCAACGGCTGCCACGTCAAGCCCTCCATGGCCGCCGGCCAGCCGCTCGTCCGCATCTCCGGCCGCCGCAACGACCTCTACACCCTCGTACGTCGGCATCGATAGCCTCGATCCTAGTGTGCTGCTACACAGCATCCACACTAGTTCAAATGCATGGGAACTTGCTGCTGATGATGATTTTGGTGACTGCAGCTGATGACGGATCCCGACGCGCCCAGCCCCAGCGATCCCACCATGCGGGAGTATCTCCACTGGTATGTGTGTGTGATTGGCACAAGAACAAGTGTCAATTCGATCTCCACACATGCACTGCATCGATCCTATCATCGTCTCTGCTATTTTTATATTTCTGCCGGTAGAGCTAGTAGTTGTCTTGCAAACACTACTCTCACTACTGTATGTTTTATTAATGTGTCGCAGGATAGTCATGAACATACCTGGTGGAACAGATGCAACTAAAGGTTAGTAGTAATTATCTTCACTTCTACGCACTGATCGACATAATTAAGTTATGAGCATTGGATATATGGTTAGCTGACACATACTACAAACGGCTGACGCCCGTTGCATTTGGAGTGCCCTTGCACTGCATTCTTAATTAATAGTATGATGTTATGCATACCAGATTGATTTAGTACATCCCTCGCAAGAAGAAAACGAGATTAATTTACATCCCTCACCTCACGAACTCTTTAAGATTTTTTTGGAGGGAAAGCTCTTTAAGATCCTTTTAATTACCATGCATGTATCTTAACACCAGCAACAATAGGTTCCAAGGATTTCACACATTTTAAAGTTTTAAACCAAAAGGATGGTTTATACAAGGTGCTGAGTTTTTAGTATTATTAGCATTTCCTCTCACATTTCTTAGGTGTGAAACCATATAGTAGACAATTACTTCAATGAAAAAGGAATACATACTATACTTACAATTGGCGCTGATGCATCTCCGTTCGCTTTTAGTTTCTGATTAGCACACATTGGCGCTGATACTATAGTAGACAATTACTTCAATAAAAAAGGAATACATACTATACTTACAATTCAAATCCTTACCCACGCCCATGTACATACACTTAATTTATGATATCTTCTAAGTAATTACAACCATACATATATAGCCAATTTGTTGGCTGTTGTGCCAAGTCCTTCTGTTGCCCGAGACATATTTGGATCGGTCGTAAAATCCTCTGACTCACCTACGACCCAACTGCGAGGCGTAAGAGATAGCTTATATCACACCCATCTTTATATGTTTGCCGACAGCTGGTGGTCCTACCACACGCACATCGGCACATCCATACTATATCATCTTTGTTATATTGTAGTGTATTATTATTATTATTCCGAGGAATCGTGGTGGATTATTATATACTATAGTTGTGTTTAGCTAGCCGATTTACCTTTTGATTTATTTTTTACGATTGATTATTTTTTCTCACTAGATTATAAATAGAGTCATTGACCATAAAATGATTTACTGCGTGTCAACTAGCCACACAACGTTTTATAGAACAATCCTTTTATTTGTAATTATTTGAGTAAACCTCGTCAAGTATAAGAAAACGATGGTCTTAAAGAAAAAGTGAAACTCTGTACTTAGTTCCTAGTTTTAGTGTAACAAATCCTAGAGTCTTATATATTTATAGTATAGAATCCTTTTCTTTTTGCAACATGAACCTAACATCCCTATGCATATGTATCTAGACGGCCGACCACACCCCATACCAAGTAACTAAACAAACTTCTTTTCTGTCTGCTTCCTGCGGTAAGCACAAAAGGATAGGCATCTATAATTCTATATACTATATAGGTACACGAAATATCCAAGATTATACTAGTAGTATATCTTTTGAAGCCATCGCAGTGCATGCATGCGATTGCACGGCACAAACTCTCACGCCGCAGCCGCATGTAGGCATGCATCCATCCAAGCCGGCCACCCATGGCCGCCGCAACTGCGCCGCCGCGCACGTGTCGCCCAGCTGCCACCAAGCGTTCGTTCAGGAAGCATCACACGTGGCATGCATGCATATCTCTGTTTTTGTTGGCGCCTATACGAGGTATGGGTATTACGGCGGGTATATATTTGGCCGCGCAGGTGATGTGGTGCTGCCGTACCTGGGGCCGCAGCCGCCGGTGGGAATTCACCGCTACGTGCTGGTGCTGTTCGAGCAGAAGTCCCGGATCGTCGACGGCTACGCGGCGCCGCCGGCCGACCGCGCCTACTTCAACACCCGCGCCTTCGCCGCCAACCACGAGCTCGGCCTCCCGGTCGCCGTCGTCTACTTCAACTCCCAGAGGGAGCCCTCCGCCAACCGCCGTCGCCGCTGATCAGCGATAAGCACCGTCGCCGCCGCCAGCTGCATGCCTATGCTCACCGAAGCTCCTTCCGGCCGTTAATCCCGGTGAACAATAAGTAAACTTCCATAAGCCAGCAACTAGTATGTGCTAGCTGTTTTTTCTTTGTACGTAAACGTACGTACTGTGGTTGTATTACGTGTGTACGTGTGCTTATCTATGCATATGCATGCTGCATCTCCATATATATGGACCGTGCATTTGGGGTTTCGCAAACATGCAACAAGTCTGTCTCCGAGTTAGCGCGACGATAGTTTTCCCGCCGCGCGTTCTTGTAATAATACTATACTAGCATGCAGTTGGCGCTTGATTTTCTGGTTTACTGTTGGTCTTTAATTATCATGCATAGGAATTATTAGCATATCATAATATGTTATCTTACTCTATTGGCATGTGTTTATTTTTTTTTGATTAATGGTGATATCCCGTACATACGTATTCCATATTAGTAACTTGTGGGTTATTATATATGATCTTAGTGCACACGTGCATGCATGTTGTTCTTTTTTCCTTCCTTACAAAACTGATCACTTTTTAGATCAACAAAAAAACACAATTGGTTTCGTAAGAAAAACCCCTTGCCCTATTCTCCCCATTTTAGCCAACAAGCCGAGAGAAGGATTTTGACGACAAAAAGACACACTTGGTTTTGTTAGAAAGGCCCTTGCCCTATTCCCCCCATTTTAGCCAACAAGCCGAGAGACGATTTTTGACTTCCGAGATCCAATGCTCCTGATGTTTAAGAAGTTCTAAAATGATATTTTGAAGTTTCAAAAAATCCTAAAAATAATTTACGTTGATACATATACATGTTGTATATAGATATCTGCATAGTTTTTTTTATAATACGTTGTATTATAGGATACATAAAAAACACAAAATCATGGCTCTGAAAAGTTGAAAAAGAACTTACTTGCTACATTTTCTTTTTTGTGTAGATCACATATGAAACTATATTCTGCTGTAAATTTGGTAGTACATAGTAGGCATGTATATGTGTACTTGTATATTTGTTTTCAGATTTTTTTTATTCTCGTACTATACTGTTTGTTTTTTAGAAACGGAGCCCAAATCTGTGTTCATTGCAGTGTGCAAGGCTGCAAGCACGATCTTTAAGGTCCATTCTGAATAGGCCGGGCAGGCCCATCCATATCTGGGCATTGTCTCGACGGCAGTAGTAGTAGTGAACTGCATTCCCCTCATCAACAAAAAAAGTAATGAACTGCATGGCAAAATTCCTGTGAATTCCTCAAAAATAAAAATGCAAAATTGCTGTGGAAACAAGTAGGAGCAGAAGAAAGTACTACTAGCACTAGTAGAAAAACCATCTTTGGTCCAGGGCCGCCCCAGCCATTAGCCCCGGTTCAGGAAAAAACCGGGACTAGTGCCTGGCACTGGTTCCGGTTCGAGTTGCCACGGCCCCGTGGACCATTGGTCCCGGTTCGGTTGGGGGTATTGGTCCCGGTTCTTGGCACGAACCGGGACCAAAGCTCCAGAGCCAGACACGTGGCGTGCGGCAGAGCTTTGGTCCCGGTTCGTGCCAAGAACCGGGACCAATACCCCTCCCTGCCTATAAATAACCCCCACCCCCCTTCTCTCCTCTAATTTTTTTCTCTTGGATTGGTGGGAAGTGGGTGCTATTTTTTTTTCTTTTGCCACGCACAAGATGTGTTCGATGAAATGCCCGACCCACACTTAAGTTCACACAAAATGATATCCTCGTCCGAGGTTAGCAACTTTATCCTTTTCGTCTGTAATTTATACAGAAATATTGCACGTGTCGATGTACGGTGGTCATTTCACTATTCAAGATGTTATTGTAATGGTATTTGATAAACTTAATTATATATATGATGCAGATGGATGCACGGATGCGATAGATGTACGGCGAACGACGCAGTTCCGAGTTTATTGCAGGCCTGCATAAATTTCTCGATGTGGCTGAGGCAAACAAAGTGAATAATTTTATGCCTTGTCCATGTGAGAAGTGTCGGAACGTCAGGGAATACTCTGACCCGAGAACCATTCAAGACCACGTGATTCGGAAAGGTTTCATGCCCAGCTATAATTGTTGGACCAAGCACAGAGAAAGAGGGGTTACGATGGAAGACAATGAAGAAGAGGAGGATGATGACAACTATCCTATGTTCCCTAAGGAATGCGGTGATACTGTTATGGAAGACGTTGAAGAAGAAAGAGGTGAACATCGGGCATCAGATGAGCCCGCTGATGGTCTTGGTGGGGTCATTTCTGATGCAAAGCGAGAATGCGATACAGAAAAGGAGAAGCTAAAGTTGGAGGCCATGCTTGAGGATCACAAAAAGTTGTTGTACCCAAACTGCGAAGATGGCAGCACAAAGCTCGGTACCACACGGGAACTGCTGAAATGGAAGGCAGAGACTGGTTGTTCTGACAAGGGATTTGAGAAGTTACTGAAAATAATGAAGCCGAAGCTTCCAAAGGATAACGAATTGCCCGAGACTACATACGAAGCAAAGAAGGCTATCTGCCCTCTAGGATTAGATGTGCAGAAGATACATGCATGCGTTAAGGACTGCATCCTATACCGCGGTGAGTACGAGAACATGGATAAATGTCCGGTATGCAATGCACTGCGGTACAAGATAAGACAAGATGACCCTGGTGATGTTGAGGGCGATGACGAGCCCCCCCGGAAGAGGGTTCCTGCTAAGTTGATGTGGTATGCTCCTATAATACCACGGTTGAAACGTCTGTTCAGAAACAAAGAGCATGCCAGGTTGTTGCGATGGCACAAAGAAGAGCGTAAGAAAGACGGGAAGTTGAGACACCCCGCCGATGGGTCCCAGTGGAGAAAAATCGACAAAGAGTTCCTGACATTTTCAGATGACGCAAGGAACTTAAGATTTAGTCTAAGTACAGATGGCTTTAATCCTTTTGGGGAGCAGAGCTCCAGTCATAGCACTTGGCCCGTGACTCTATGTATCTACAACCTTCCTCCTTGGTTGTGCATGAAGCGGAAGTTCATTATGATGCCAGTGCTCATCCAAGGCCCGAAGCAACCCGGCAACGACATTGATGTGTACCTAAGGCCATTGGTTGATGAACTTTTGTAGTTGTGGTCCGAACCATATGTACGTGTGTGGGATGAGCACAAATAACAGGAATTTGACCTACGAGCGTTGCTGTTCGTAACCATCAATGATTGGCCTGCTCTTAGTAACATTTCAGGACGGGCAAGAAATTGGTTTTACGGGCATGGGGGCACGTTGGACGCAGAAGGGAAGTGTATATATAAGAGAAGACACAAAGATAATCCCCTACTACCCATCCAAGAAATTAGAAATGCAGTAAAGGATGTTGTAGAGGGACGGTTCATTCCCGATAGAGAGGATGACGAGCTCACACGCGCCCTTGGGAATAAGGAACACGACGGACGGTTACGAGGCGTACCTGGCTCCAAGCCCAAGACAATTGCGATTCCCGAGCACAGGAAGAAATTTCCTGATAGAAGCCATCAGAGGAGAAAGGAAAGGGAGGCAATGGAAGCACGCGCTGCTGCAGACCGGCTGCGTAATATAGAAGAAGAATTAAAGCTGCAGAAGGAACAAATTGCCGTGCTTAGCCAGCAAGGTACTAGCGGCCAATCTCAACGGCACATGGTAGAAGCTGCATGCGATGGTACCGGTGGCCCATCGAATCGGAAAAGCAGCGTGGCTTCCACGGAGCTCCAGGATGGTAATGATGATGCAGTGGCTCCACTTCGTCGCTACCCAGTGGATGATATCACGGAGAGCACACCTTGTGAGATGCATGTGAAAGTTTTTAACTTAACCGTGAAGGTGGCGGTCGGCTATGTCGTACCAATTGGACCTAATCCAACTTACCATTTCTCTCCGGTTCCAAATGGCTACGCTGTTGTCGCGGTGGATGAAGTGATGAAAGATTATGAGGAGCTGAAGCTGCAACACCCTGCAGGTGAAGATGGGGAGGTGCTTGAACTTGGAGAAGCCAAGAAAGCGACCATTCTATGGCCAAAGGAATTCATCGTGCTTCCGAACTGGCAGCCAAGGCCATCGACTCCTCACCAGTCTCCAGCGCAACAGTCCTCTTCACCGCCTCAGCATTCTCCAGCGCAACAGTCCTCTTCACCGCCTCACCAGTCTCCAGCGCAGCCGTCTCCGCCGCCGCGTCAGCCGTCTCCGCCCACCGCTCGTACTATGAGGGGTAAGCGATCACCGAAACGTAAAAGGTCGCCCCTCCCAACAGTACCTCATAAGAATCTTCCCATTAGACCTTATGACAGGACTGTAGCGGAAAACGCCGCGGAGGTGGCTGCCTACAATAAGGCTTTTTTTGCACCAAAAAAGCCCGAGCAGAAGCCGGTATACGATGAAAAATCCAAAAAGTGGAGAAAGTCCTTCCTTGAGCAGCCATCCCAGATATCGATGAATCTGCCATCTGACTATGGTCGTGAACTTACTAAGCTAGCACGTGCCCAGTCTGAGCAGAACAAGGGAAGAAGTGCAAAAAGCGGGAAACAAATTGCCCAGCTCGGACAGCAGAAAAATCAATCGGTCCCCCGCTCATAGTGTGTTCCGATGTCGACAAGGACTTCAGAGTCGCTATGGATAAGGACCTGGAATTATTGGACCCCAGAGCCATAGCTGCTGCTAAAGAACTTGGTGTCACTGTATCTCAGGCCAAGGAACAGGCTACCGCCTTGGGTATGAGCCTTGGTCAACTTTTAGGCTATGAATATGCGCCAATGTTAGAGATGGCACGGAAATATGTCCAAGGGGAGCCTATGGTCAGTAATGAGGAGCTGACGGGTCTATCAACACATATGCGAAATCTGCATACCTGGTACCTGGTGCACACATCAAAGAAGGACGCGAAAGAGTGGTTTCCGCTGGACGTTAGAGTGGAGCATTTCTTCAAACGTTACATTATACATGTTCAACTGACTGAACTGTTCCAGTTATTCCAAAAGCGCGCCCTCGACAAATCTATCCTCTCTTGCTATTGTCTGTAAGTGATTTATTTTCGTAATTAAGTCTCTAGCTCAGCTCGTTCATTGCCTGTATTATATTATCCTGACTATATATATATCCTTTTGTACGCTATTATGCAGAATGAAGATGCTGGAATGCAAAAGATCTAAAGTTTTTGAGGTTGGGTTCGTTGACCCATATATCGTGAATTCACATACGTTAGTCAATCACCCCAAAGACGTGGAGCATGACCTGACCACCTTTTTAACCATGCAACATTTCTGTACGGAAATACTATTTCCTTACAACTTCAGGTGAGTGTTTCTGTCTTGTACATATTTTTATTTGGCTTTCTCGATGTTAAGTGTAATTGATGAGCTATGCATGTCTGCTTTATGTAAACGTCCGCAGGTTCCACTGGATTCTGCTAAGCATTCAACCTGACAAGTCCATAGTTGAAGTCCACGACTCATTAAGTTGGGACCAAGCGTTGTGGTCCGACATGAAAGAAATGCTCAACAAGTAATTTCAATCATTATCGCATTATATCGCCCTCTTTCGTTCGTTCCCTGATGTCAAGTAATTAATAACTCCTTTGTTCATTTTCTTTGCCAAAGCAGGTGTTGGACAATTTTCAAACAGAAGGTAGAAGGTCCATTCAAAGATGAGCTAACTTATAAAACGGTGGAAAGTCCGCAGCAGCCACCGGGGAGTAATTTATGTGGATTCTACGTTTGCGAGTTCATTCGCGAGTTGACCACTGAGCGGAGAACAACTGCTTTCAGCAAAATGCGGGAGAAGATCGACCCAGAACTGCGCGTAGGAGCAATTCAAGAGGAATTGGCGGGATTTCTGCTTAGGGAGGTCATCGATGAAAGGGGAGAACATTTTGCTTCGGACGATGAACTACATATGCCTTGATGGCTTGATCTATCTCCATGTAATTAAATAGTTGTATTCTCGCAAGAGATCGAATATTAATTATATATGCATCAACATGTACTGTGTATATAGTAGAGCGTATAATATGCGTACGGAAACGATGGAGAGCACGTCGGCGATGCGAAGAAGGGGGAGACGACGGAGGCACCGGCGAGAGGGAGAGGGGGCACCGGCGAGAGGGAGAGGAGGCACCGGCGAGAAGGAGAGGGGGCACCGGCGAGAGGGGGCACCGGCGAGAGGGAGACCCTAAACCCTAAATACCAAAAAAAAGCACTCATTGGTCCCGGTTCGTAACAAGAACCGGAACCAATGAGTCTCCCCCACGCCCAGCCAGAACTGGCCACGTGGCCACCCATTGGTCCCGGTTCGTGGCCCAACCGGGACTAGCATTAGTCCCGATTAGCCAATCGGGACTGATGGCCCAACCGAACCGGGACCATAGGCCCATTTTCTACCAGTGTAGCACACCCTCTAGGAAACTAGGGACACACTCTGCAAGTTTGTATGGAGGACGTAGCTGCATCTCGAAGGCAGGATTAACTGCACAATATATAAGCGTGTTAATTATTATTCTCAAGAAACGTCGACAGACGACATGATCAAGAACACACACCGACATATGTACAACTCTGTCGCGAGAAGAAAAAAACATCTGAGACTTAATTTGATTGACGCCGTTTAAATTTGGGTGACGTCGGTGGCGGCTTCCTTGGCTGGCGGCGGCAGCTGGTTGCCGTCTGAGTCAAAGGCGATGTGGCCGGAGAACTCAAGGGGCCGGCACTTCTCCCCCATGATGATGGCCTTCCTCCATACGCCTCCTCGTCCTCCACCGCCGCCTCCTCCTCGTCGCTGCTTTCACCGCCTGGCGCTGGAGACCGCCTGTTCCACGACACCATCTTGGCCATGGCAGCCGCCTTGCCGCCGATCCCGCTTAGGCTCGCAGCGAGCATATGCTTCCTGCTGCAGGTGTTGGCGACACCGCCGGCCTTCTCCAGCGGCGCCGTGGTCGTCCCTCGCTGCTGCTTCCACAACTTGGCGTGCGTGCTGCTGGTGCAGAGCGAGATCACGACCGCCGCGACGACGAGAGCCACGAGGAGAAGCTGGACGAGAGGCGCTACCGCGGCCTCGGGTCCGTGGTGGGCGTGGATGACGGAGAGGAAGAGCCTCGCCATGGCGCCGGCCGCGAGAGCTTGCTACAGAGTATGTGTGATCGTTCGGCTGATCCTACGCTTTATTTCGGCCCAACTGAAGCAGGATTTGATCAAGTAGTTTTAGCTTAGCTTACGAGAAGACAGGTTGAAGAAGATAGCTAAGTTAGCTGCGGTTTTTATGCACGCACGGCTGCGCACTTTGTCAGTCACTCGAGAGTCGAGACAGTGAGACTGGACAGAATGGTGACCGGAAATGGTGCTTCACCGGCCGTGCAAGACAATTCAGGTTGACGGGGCGACGGCCGAGTGGCCGACGGCGATTGACAGGTCGTCGCACGGCAGCCGGAGACCGGCGCTAGCAGACAGCGGCGGCAAGTCGGTCTCGCGTGGGCCAGCCGAAACGCGTTGGACCGTAGCCAACGGTGGCGCGCGAGTCGATCGACGTGGCGGGTTTTGACCAGAGGACAGACAATGCTCTGTTTCCCGTGCTTGATTCTGTTCTGCTCTAGGAAAATCTTCGGAAATTTCATTCGTTTACTCCGGTGGCTTGGCCAAGTCCAAAATAGAAATTAAAAACTTCAATTCGGACAGGTTAAAACTGTAGCAGTGTTTGGATGATATGTAGCTGGTTTGACCCAAGGACCATACTCTGATTTTCGTTCTATAGAAGGCGAGGCTGATTCTGGACTAGGCATGTATTTCGAATATTCACTCGTGTATTTCGGTCTTTGGCTAAGAGGAAAAGAAACGGTGGGACCTGAACTGGGATAGGTTGTTTTTTTAGAAATGGGAAAAACACTGGCCTCTGCATCGAGTGATGCACAGCAGTACTGGGACAGGTTAAATAGTACTGGCAATCTTTGGCTGCAGCATTTTTTGTCCAGTTCAAACGGTTTAGCTAGGTACTGATGGTGCATTCTTTTTCCTTCTGACGAATTAATCGTGTAGCGTAGTTTGTCCTCCTGAAGGCACCATTTTGAAAGATTGTGCTCTCCTGCATGCTCCTAGGGCTAGACTTGTACGAAGGTTTCCATGTAGTGACTTGCCCGGCAACGAAGAGTCATATGTTTGGCATTGGTTGATGGTTCGTGTGTGCTTCACGACTCACGAGGTTGCTACGGCGAGATCTTCCTATATGGTCATTTCTTCGGTGAAGTCGGCGTCTCATCAAAGTGATGATGATGAGTTGATGTGGTGGGAACCTAGACAGCGATTATTGTTTTCGGCGGTGTGTGAGATTTGAGCCGGTAGTCTGTTGCATGTGTGTGCCCTCCTGATGGTTGTATTCCATGACGACGACCAATGAGGGTGTTTGTTCCGGTTCCCGCTAATTAGCATGTCAACTCAGTTCTTCTTAATTAATAAAAATGGCTTGTATTTTGCCTCGTTTGAAGAAAGAAACTTGACAGCATTGTGATTTGTGACTAGCGCATGGGCCAAGCCAGGCTAGGCGCGACGCTAATATGCCGATCTGATTATGGGTCATGCACCACAGCCGCGAGCGTCGCGTTGAGAACATTACAAAAACAATTTAACGTGGAAGGGTCCATAAGGACTCAGAGCCACTTTATTAATTTAACAAAAAGACGCAAACAAATTAAGAAATTATATCTCAATCAAATAATATGCAAAAAGTACCCTGTAAGGTAAAACTAAAAAGCAATCTGGTCATGTTCAGTTTTCTCATATTTCGCCGCATTAACGGAGCATCCGATATTTATAGCGGAGCACAAGTTACATCAACAAGAAATTGACAATATTATCAAAGCACCCAATATTTTTTAAGAACAATAGAAGCACAAAGTTACACCGTCCAATACACTCGAGATAAATGCGACAACAGAGATTTTTGAGATTTTTTTAGAGACAAGATAATCCCTATAATACTGCTCCAATACACAGGCGGGAAAGAAGGCCTTAGTGGGCTAGGATGAGTCAACAAAAAGTAGTCCCATATTTATACTTAACATTCTTACTTATTGAATATACACATTTCAGCAAATCTTAAATAGACTTTCGAATTTATCAAGTCTTTACAAACATTATAACATACTATTACTACGCAATGTCAACAAGTATTTGTTTCCAATGGCCTAAAAGGCTAACTATATAACCGTATTGGTTATATTGTATTTTCATTATTGTATAGCTAAAATGTTTATGTTTGGAAATTAAATACACCATTCCAAAAGTATAACATATCAGGAAAATTATGTAATTTTGGAAGTATTATTTTGGAACAGTTTTTACTAAACACCATCTAAATCTAAAACGGGAGCCATATAGCTCGGCCTACGTTTGGGGTCCCCCCCCCCCCCCCCCCCCCACACACACACACACACTTAGATGTACTATAATATCTTTATAAACTTTCATGTCTTTAGTGTGTTTAAATATCTTTGCAGAGGCCTCTAGTTTGTACAATGTATGTATGTAGTAAGTATGGATTCATTTTGGGTGCAAGCGAGAAAAACATGGATGCCTTTGTTAAGGGATTTTTCCCTATCTCAAAATTCTGTACATAAACCTCTATTCTATCTAATCGGCTGGCGGATACGACCACCTTTATCCTCAAAAAAATATATTAACAAAGTAAACAAATTACAAGAGAAACATCCCGATACGGGGCAATTGTCATGCATAACAGAAATGACACTTCAAAACATAAGAAATACAATAAGTGTTGGAGCATGATTCGCCAGCTCTAGAATCGCCGTCGAGCCCGAAGGAAAGACAAAAGATACCATAGCAACCTCAGAGTCGTGGGAGAAGACCTGAAGAAAAACATAGTTGGAGTCATTGTAGTATATACCCGCTGCGTACGAGAAGATGCCAAAGCATATCGGATAGCGACCGAGGCCTTGCCTGGATGGCTACCAGGGTGATGATACCTGTGATGCCCCCTGCTCGAGTTCGAGTCCCGGTACTCACTCTACTCACTCGCGGGCGTGTACGCACCGTTGCACTTATGTGCGCTTTTGAAAGCTTAATACAATACCGCCAAGGGTTAGCCCTGGCTGGTCTCATTTTTTTTTTTAGCATATCGGATAGGATATCGCAAACCGAGGTATGTTGCATGCTACCGGCTGGAAGAGAAATTAATCTCACAGCAGGACCTTCTGAGAAGGTGCATGAGGCCATGAGGGGCCAACCAAGACAAGAAGCATCGTCTCCATCGAGAAGGAGCAGCCCGATCGGTAACAAAGATGAAGGACCACCACATCAGAGAACCGGCTGAACAACTCATAATGGCTCCTCGTGCTGGGATGCACTAGCAGTGGTGGCGCCAGGTTGTAGTGGTTGGGCATTCATTGTAATTTTTTTCTCTTAATGCAATAAACAAAAAATTGCTCTCAGTGCAATGTACGAAGAAAAAATTTGCTCTCATCTACAATCTAAATAACAAGAAAACAAGGGAAAATTAAAAACTTGCATTTAGGAAATTAGATCTACTACAAGTAGAAAATCTGGACAGAGCACAACAATTCCAATCAAAACGGCTAAATAGAAATTAGAAAATTGGGTAGACGATTAGAGGGGCGGAGCTGTACCTGGCCGCGGGGGCAGTCAGCAGTCTGCGCGGGGGGCGGGGGTGAAGAGGAGGGGCGGGGCCGCGGGGTTGAAGAAGGAGGGCGGGGTCGTCGCGGTCGCCGTCGGCCGTCGCCAGCTCGCCGCAATCGCTAGCAAGGGTTGGCGCGGTGCTGTGTGCGTGAGTGCCTATGATCGATGGACAGACAGAGACAAGTCTGCGGGCGAGCGAGCGAACGAGAACTGCAGAATCTATGGGCTGCTGGGCTGTGCTAATGGGCCGAATATGTATGAATTTTTGTTTCACTCATATCTTGGGTATTTATACGAATACAGGTGCATACCCTGGCGCCCCCACTGCCACTAATTGCAACCCTTGCATAAACTTAAAGTTTCCTATCAAATATCACCAGGATCTATTGTTAGGTATTAGGTCGCAGATCTACCACTAGAGGCGCATGTGTGGAAGTCGATGTAGCGCATCTGTACTCGTCTTACTCCTCAAATAGCTTGCTGATCCTACAAACTCCTTAGATTCACATATGCAATGCCTCTATGGTATCCACACATACAGGGCAGAACGTCGGGCGATAGATTACTAGCTAGATCCAATCGCGCAACTGTGCCTAGGGCTTTCCAACCCTTGGATTCGCCGTTCAAACTCATGTGACCTTTTAATCCTGGGTGCCTCCACCTTATATAGGAGTTCGCATGGAAGCCCAACACTTGTGGTCACATAAAATCATATTCCAGGTACTACATGAATACAATGCGTGTATAACTCTTTGTCCCAATGCCATTCGGATCTAACTCAACTCACATGTTTCAGTCGCATTACATCCAAGTGGTTCTGTACCCGTACGAGTGTGACCCTGTAGGTTCATGACCACTTGGATACAACTAGAGTTACTCCTCTGAGTTCCCGCCATGGCTCCGAGTCACTACTCTATTCCATGAACACTCCGTCTCAAGTCGATAACCGGTAGCGGTTGCTAATAGAACTTGCCAGCTCCCAAGTGACATAAAGTCATCACGAAGAAGCTTGACAACGTTTTATATGGTGCATTCTCTTTGCCTCAAGGTATACTTTTTTTAACATGTGAACATTGTTTTCCACTCCAAACATTTTTGTTTAATTTTACATTTTCCTCCTTTTCATGTTTTACTATTTTGTTTCTTTCTCTATTCCTTTATTTTGTTTTTTTGGTGAATATATGAATATTTTGTAACCCACGAGTTTTTCAACTTTGTGAAAAAAAAATCGATCTGTATTTTTTTTTGAAAGTGTGAATACTTAATTCGAACAGGGGAATATGCCTTTTTTCAAACATGTAAACATTTTTTAACTCGTGAAAACATTTCCAACCCTCCAAACACAATTTTTTTTAGGCATAGGTGAATGATGAACAAAAATATAATTTTGCATACATACCTTTTTTTTCTTATGTCTCTATAAACATATGTTTTCTTGTGATATCAATAAATTAACAAAATTACATAATGCATTCACCTAATATTTCAGTATAGTGAATGACGAGGGGTTAACTCATCAAATCTCATGGTTAAGAACCTAGGGTTGAGATTACGAGGGAGAGAACGTGGTAGAGCTGGTAGTTTCGTCGGCTGACAAGCAAAAGCAGGGATTTACCCAGGTTTAGGCCTCCGGAGAGTAACACCCTACTTCCTGCTTGTCTGGTATTGATCTGGTGTGTATATGCGAGCTACAATGGGGTCCCAGCGAGATGTCGATCTCGCTAGGGTTTTAGTGGTTCGAGTATTGCGTGTCCTGTATCGGCGGCCCTCTCAGCCTTTATATAAGAGGCTGGGTCTCGGGAGTTCGCAACCGACCCTGTTTACATGTAAGGAAAGTGTAAACCGACTATGCATATATTAATCTTGGAGGGTACTCCATCTTGTTGGGCCTTTCGTCATGGGTTCATGTATGCTCTTGATAGCTGGGCCTTAGTCGACACGTGCACCAGGTACCCTTATGCTAGGGTACCCGAATATATATCCTTGTCAGTAGCCCCCGAGTACTTGTCTGACTCAAAAAATCAGGCATGGACTCGTTCGTAGGTGCACGTCATATTCTTTGTACTTGTGTTTATAATTGGAATTCCTGTATGAATAGCACATGTTGGCTATGTCGAGTATTTAATCGACTTTGGTTTTTACCTACGATAATCAAGAGATAATAGCTTAGTAGGCCCGATACACTCGACGGATCGGGACCGGTTAACTACACATTCGGGTAAAACCTTACTAGCTTTCAATCAAACTCGAGTCTCCGGACTCGAACTTGGAACAGACTGGTCAGACTCGACTAGGCCGCGGAGTCTTACTGAATCGATCTGCAGTATAACTTTGAAATTTACCCAACATGTCCGTTGGGATTTTTCATCATGTCTGCTGACACGGAAAGTTTTAAGGAATAACGCTGCTGGAACGGTTCTTAGCCCAGCTCGAAAGTTCGGCGGGTCTTACCTTTGCACTACGCATGCAGCATCTGAGGTCATTTGCGGCGGACGCAACTCGGAAATTTTGAGTATGATTTTGCTTCAAATTTTGCATATGAACCGAGTCGAGTCTTTTGTCGACTGATACTTTGTCATTATTCTATCGGTGTGCGGCAGCGCTCCCGATGGGAGTAGCCCCCGAGATTGTGCTTTATTGCCTGCAATGGAGGATAATCTCAAATCTTTTTATCCCATATACGCTTAGTCAAAGAAACTTTTTGATACGCTCCCGATGGGAGTAACATGTCTTAGTCGAAGGAACGGTCGAGTGACCAATTTTGCCTTAATATTGCTTTTTCACACCCGAACCAAGCAAGGCAGTCGAGTAATCAATCTATGTCGGGCGGACTCGAATGCTTTTCTGAACAGGACGCTTGCAATGACGTCAGGGATGACGTTTGTGGCGAATGCGCTGCCTGACACGCGGTGGCGTGCGTTATGCTGTGATGGATGGGACGTGACACGCCTGTGGGCCCATGATGCAGCGCTGACCAAGGGCGGTGCCGTTTGGACTGGATTTGACCGCTCAGGCACGTTTTTTCCGGGAATATGATGACAGTTCCTAGATTCCCGTGCGTAGTGGCGGAGTGGCCGGCGACGGTTGCTCTCCATGGCTGCCACGTGTACGGCTGGATATGCTACTTTGCCCACGATCTCGCATCAACGGTGCGGATTCTTTTGTGTTGAGGTTAAAAGGGTGTGGCGGAGTAAATAATGTTTTTACTTGCCATTTGTTCTCCGCCGCCGCTGCTTCTTCTTCCTCCTAGCGCATCGCCATAGCCCAACAGCCAAGCTTTTGCCACCCACCATTACGATGACGAAACCCGCGACCCGGAAGGGCAGGAGTGCCACGAACGCGTCGGCAGACAGCGCCGCTGGAGCCGCTGCCAGCGGTTTGAAGAGAGACAAGGGCTCGTGGACCAAGACCTCCTGCAGCAAGCGGATGCTCACCGGCCTGCGGAACGACGGGCTGATTCCGGCGGACCCGTCGCAGGTTCGCATCCCCCGCCGAGGTAATCCCGCGCCCAGGCCCCAATGAGCGGGTTGTTTTGTGATTTTGTGAACAGGGGCTTCTCCTTCCCTGTTCATGATTTTCTTCATGCACTGATGCACGTTTATGGAGTGCAATTGCACGATTTTACCCCCAATGGGCTTTTGCACATTGCGTGTTTCTTCGTTCTTTGCGAGTGCTTCTTGGGCGTTGCGCCCCACTTCGGGTTGTTTCGCCGCATCTTCAATGTCAAGCGCCAGCACGTGTCAAGGGACCTGGTGGTTTTGGAGTACAGACTCGACCTGACGTCGAGTACTTCAAGATCAACTTTCTGGAGTCTGTGCAAGGATGGCGCCAAAAGTGGTTCTACATCAAGGATGTGACCACAGGCACCCAAGCGTTCGGGTTGCCTCCCTTTGACGCAGACGCCCTGGTGAAGAAGAGGCCATCCTGGATCGCACAGCCGACCGGAGTCGAAGCCGAAGAGGCTGACATTCTGATGGAGAAGGTGCTGAAGCTTCAGACCAATGTTGGTCGGGAGGTTATGGGCATCCATTTGCTGGCCACTTTTGTCAAGAGGCGAGTGCACCGAGATCGAGCCCATGCCATGTGGGCATACAATGGGGTTTCTGATCCAACCCGCTCACACGCAGTGGAACTTCTGATGGGGAAGCAGAGAAGTTGGTAAGAAGCCTTACCAAACTGACTGATGAAGAGCCTTGCGAGATGAACTCGCCTGTGCCACCTTATGAAACCAGCAACCCTCTACCAGAGGTAACAGTCGATACCATATGTAAGTTGCTATGTTATGCATGTGTGATGTTAATTCCTTTGCTGTTTCTGTGTGCAGGGACACAAATGTATGAGTCGATGCCGCCTTTGCCAGAGAGCGGCCCAGTGCCGGACAATGAGCCACTCGAGGCGGGCTCTGATGATGAAGTGACCTCACTCGCCACCGCACATACGCCAGACGCTGATGAAGGCGATGCTGAGGTGCAGGCCAAGCAGAAGCGGTCGCGCGAGGAAGAAGACACTGCTGACTCGGAGGAGAAGGAGGGAACGAGACGGAGTCGATGATGGCGCCACTCGATTCCTCTGATTCGCTCGCTCCCCCCGCGACCACCGAAGAGATCGCGCCCGAGCATGGGTGTGCTTGCACCTGGTCGAATGGTCGACCTTACTGAAGAGTAAGTATTATTTGCATTTGCTTTTTGAGTTTTATGAACGTTGCCAAGTTGTTTACTTAGCATGTGTGAAACAGCGTGTCCTCGGATGAGGATTTGCCACCGCCACCCCGATGGAGAAGAGCAGTGCGGCGTCGACTGCTCGGAGTTTGCCACCAGAACAGCCGCCTACCACTGCGACTCCGGCTGCTGCAGACACGGCTACACCGCCCGAGCCCGAGGTTGTGGCTAACAAAGATGAGGCAGTAGCGTCAGGTGTTCCTGCGTCGACTTCCTCCTTCTTGAATCATGTAAGATTTTGCTTTTTTGCCACAGTTGAATCACTATCGGGTGTTAAAGTTTTGCATAGACTCGATGAATCTGTTCTGAATTTGCTCATGTTGTGCTGTAGTCATTTGTGCAAGAGCTACTGAAGGCTGGCGCCAAGTATGTTCACATGGAGACGGAGGTCACCACCTTGCAGCAGCAACTCGAGACTGCCAAGAGTAAGCATCTTGTAATGAGAACTCGAGTGTTTTGATGTAACACTCTTTTTGCAGCAAGTTGAAGAAATGCTTATGTGTTGCGCAGAGTCAGCGGCTGATGCTGCAAAGAGATGAACAAGGCTTCCCGTCGAGTTGCTGATCTGGAGAAGAGGCTGAAAGCAGCCGAAGTTAGGGAAGCCTGGCAATTGGTCGACTCTCTGCTGCTAGCACCACTTTGACTGGTACGCCATTTTGCCCTTGCATTAGATATTTGAAGTTTGTGTAATATGTTATTGAACAGGCTGTTTATATGATATGCTAGGCGTGATGGATGGCCCTGCTGCTCCTGGCAAGCAAAGCGTTGGCGCTTCACTTGATGAAAGTCTGGCCATCGCAGAAGTTACCAATAGTAGAGCAGGGGAGATGCTGACGAAGGCGGTGAGTGCTTTGGGCGCCCTTCACGGCAGCTTCTTCCCAGATGATGAGCTTCCATCTTCGTTTGCAGAACTGGTGGAGCTGTTCAAGCCAGAAGGAACTGTCGTCGCCGATTCTGTCGCGAGCAAATGGTAAGTGGTGCTCAGACTACTTTTCTCATGTTGCTCGCGCATGGAGTCAGGCTGATTTTGACAAGGTCACGACGAAGTTCCCGAGGGGGCCTGGCGGCAAAACCGTCGGGTTAGGCACTTGGATGGAGCTCCCAAAAGTATGCTCAACAGCTTGTAACAACTGTTGAAGATAGGGCAGCCAAGGTTCAGGCGAAGAAGGCTTCCTCCAAGAAGTCGATGACTAGCGAGTGATCCCTTCGTCGCCTAGTTTTAGGGATTTTTATGGTTTTGCTTTTGCTGTAAAAACGTCAGACTTCGTATTTGTGCTTCATGAAATATGAACTCCAGTTATCGGGAGGCACAGCCCCCGAGCCTTTTGCTTGATCTCTTCTGTTTCTCTTATGTTCTGAGTTATTCTGGATGTAGACCCGAGCCTCTAGAACATCGACTGGTCCAGGTGCGAGCGGCTCCACTCAGTCGCGTAGCGTGAATGATCAGAAAATCATCGACTTCCTTCAGCTCAAACTTTCCAAGGTGACAAGCGAGCTAAAGAAGACACAAGACGCATATGCGGAGTTGCAGTCGAGGCCATCCCCAACTACGGAGGGGAGGCCTTTTTGCTTGAAGAGTTGGAGAAAGTGAACCTACAGCTTGAATGTAAGCTCTTTTGGAAATTGAATTGTGGGCTCGACACACAGGTCGACTGGGATAACAATTTTGCATTATTTTTGCCATAGGTGTTTGTTTTGACCAGTCGAAGGAGGAGGCACGGCTACAGACCGACTCGACGGTCAAGCGAGTAGCGCGGAATACGCTGCCCACCCCTTTTGGTCGGACAGGGCGAGGAGTGCCATTTTGGTAAAGCTTCTGGATCGTGCGTGGCGAACTGCCATTCGACTGGAGAGCTGCAGGTTAGCTTTGTTTCGAGTCCACGAGGCTTTGTTTCCTTTGAATGAGCAACCACAAAGCCTTGCTGCATTGCTGAAGAAATTTCGAAAGGGCAAGGCGATCAAGAAATTTGTACGCGAGCAACTGATTAGCGGGGCTAACGTTGCTCTTGCCTTTGTGCGGTCGCACCTTCCGCACCTTGATTTGAAAAAGATTGCGATGGGGCCTGCACCCGTATCAGGTGGTGGTCCTGTGCCAATGGAGGAGCACTACCAAGAGACACGGGTGGACGCATTGGTCCTAATCCATCATGTGCTAAAGGAGGAGAAGAAGTGGACCCAGCCAAGGATGAACCTGTAGATTAAGGTTTTTATGCATAGGGGGCAGCCCCCGAGTGTAAATGTAATATTGTAAGTATTATGAAATAAAGTTTTATATCATCGCAGCCCCCGGCCTGTTGAGTGGGGGTGTATGAAGTAATTTATTGTAAACTTATGATTATCCATCCCCCGAATCCTTGGGTGCGGCTGAGAGTACTGTTTATGAGTTTTTTTGTGTTGAGACCCAGCCCCCGAGCATTCGAGTGAAGCTGGGTTGTTTGTTTACACAACCTTTTTTATGCCCCAACCCCCGAGTATTCGAGTGCGTCTGGGTTGTTTGTTTTGCGGGAGCGAGAGCTCGTATTTTGAATAGCGCAGCCCCCGAGTGCTCGGATGCAGCTAAGGTATGAGTTATGCGAATAGTAAACAGAAAGATAGGTGGAACATTTTGATTATATTCCACTTTTGAATGTTAAGGTGCAGGCCGCCTCATTAAAAACCTTCCAGTCCCCGTAGGTATCCTGATAAGAAAAGAGCGCGTCTGAAACCTGCAGCTATCCGACATATGTGCCAATTACATTGTGCGACTGAGCAATCAAAGCATAGAAACGGCACAGCTGCGCAACATTCCAAGATTGTGCGAGAGTTCGCCTGTCTTCGCGTGCTTCAGTCTGTATGCTCCACCACCCATGACCTCGGTGACGATGAAGGGTCCTTCCCATGGAGAAGCGAGTTTGTGCACCTTCTTTTGATTCAGTCGAACTACCAGGTCGCCAACCTCGAAGGACCTGGTGCGCAGTCGACGGCTGTGGTAGTTGCGGAGGTCTTGCTGATAGACAGTTGTTCGTGCTAGCGCCGTGTCGCGTGCTTCTTCGAGCAAGTCGACCGCGTCTTCGAGTGCTTCATCCGCGCTTTCTTCGTTGTACTCTTCGACTCTTGGTGCATTGAATCTTACATCTGATGGCAGGATTGGCTCTGCGCCGTAGACCATGAAAATGGGGTGAACTGTGTAGAAGCGTTAGGAGTTGTGCGTAGGCTTCATAGCACAGATGGGAGTTCTTCGACCCAAGCACCCGCGGCTCTCTTGAGTGGCACCAAGAGGCGCTTTTTGATTCCGCTCGTCACGGTCCATTGGCTTTTTCGACTTGGCCATTGGACTACGGGTATGCCACAGATGCATAGTTGAGCGTGATATCTTGCTCTTTGCAGAAGGATCGGAACTCTTCAGCCATGAAGTTTGTACCGTTATCGGTGATGATGCTTCTTGGTACGCCGAAGCGGTATATGATGGATTTTATGAAATTGACTGCTGTAGTGGCAGTCGAACTTGTGATAGGGACTGCTTCGATCCACTTGGTGAACTTGTCGACTGCCACCAAAAGGTGAGTATGCCCTCCGTGGGAGGATTTTCTGAGTGGCCCGACCATATCGAGCCCCCACTGGACGAAGGGCCAGGCCAATGGTATTGTTTTCAACGCCGATGCGGGTGCGTGCGGCTTTGTGGCGAATTTTTGACAGCCGATGCACCTTTTGACTATGCCCTCCGCGTCTTTGAGTGTTGTAGGCCAGTAGAAGCCTGCGCGAAAGGCTTTGGCTATGAGTGATCGACTGCTGGCGTGATGCCCACAGGTACCTGCATGAATATCACGAAGGATGGCCTAGCCATCTTCGAATAATATGCATCGTTGGAACATACCTGATACGCTGCGCTTATATAGTTCGCCATTGATGACGGTGTATGCTTTAGATGTCGTCGAAGTCGTTATGGATCTCGAAGTCGAAGTTGTTGTTGGTGCAGATCTCGGAGTCGACGTGGTTGTCGATATGAGTTTCGAGCTCGTCGAAGTCGCTGAGGGAGACCCCGCAGTCGAAACTATCCTCGAGTGGGGGATTGAGCTCGGGATCATTTGTGCGGTATACTGATTCAGCCTCCTCACCTTGGAGTTCTTTCGCAATGAACTCATTAATCTCTCGAGTCGACATGGTTGTTGCAGACGAGCAGGCTTGGAGGATCGACGATGGTATGGACGCAGTTGATGGATCCGCAGTCAAAGGAGCCGCAATCGATGGAGCCTCGGGTGCGGGAGTCGCGAGTTGGTGTGGATCTGTCAAGTCCTGTATACCAAGCTTGTTTACGAAAAAATTGAACGAATCAACGGTTAAACCCAAACCTGACTCGAGATCAGCAAACGCCTCCTGGAATCCTGGCGAGTGTGGCTCGAAGTTCATCAGAGGATCTGATGTGCTTTTTCAGGTGAAGTTGGCGTGCTGCCGTTTGTCGAGTGAGTCGGCGAGTTGTCGTGTGCCGCCCGAGTCGGCGAGTTCTGATTTGTCGATGCAGCCGGCGAGTTGCCGTTTGTAGATGTGATCGGCGTGTCGCCGTTTTCCGATGGAACCGAAGAAACCGTGAGTCCAGCACTATTCTTTCTCACAGACGGCGCCAATTGACATGGGGTTAACTCATCAAATCCCATGGTTAAGAACTTAGGGTTGAGATTACGAGAGAGAGAACGTGGTAGAGCAGGTAGTTTCGTCGGCTGACAAGCAAAAGCAGGGATTTACCCAGGTTCAGGCCTCCGGAGAGTAACACCCTACTTCCTGCTTGTCTGGTATTGATCTGGTGTGTATATGCGAGCTACAATGGGGTCCCGGCGAGATGTCAATCTCGCTACGGTTTTAGTGGTTCGAGTATTGCGTGTCCTGGATCGGCGGCCCTCCCAACCTTTATATAAGAGGCTGGGTCTCGGGAGTTCGCAACCGACCCTGTTTACATGTAAGGAAAGTATAAACCGACTATGGCTATGTTAATCTTGGAGGGTACTCCATCTTGTTGGACCTTTCGTCATGAGCTTCATGTAGACTCTTGATAGCTGGGGCTTAGTCGACACGTGCATCAGGTACCTTTATGGTAGAGTACCCGAGATATATATCCTTATCAGTGAATGAATTATCATTTTTGTTTGTTGATTTGTTGGACGCTCAATTTACCTTTTCTGATGTGAACATGAGATTTCAACGCACAACATTTATTTTCGTTGCAATTTCTTGTTTACAAATTTATGCGGCAAAATATAATAAAAATAATTATTTTTAGTTCTGATAGAAAGTAACTTGTAGCAAGAGGTTGGATAAATTTAGCAGGTGGTTATGCGCACAAAAATCTAATATAAAATCAAATGGAATGAACGAAAAAGAATACACATACAAATAATTGAAAAAGAATGGCACACGCGGGATGAAGGAAAAAAATCGTGACACAAACAAAGAAACAAAAAAAACGGTGCCAGTGGATCGATTATTCCTGGGCCAGTCTCCGCGGGCCGTCGGCTGGGAGCGGCTTGACGTGGGCGAGACGAGATTTAGAACTCGCAACAAGCGATCGATAGGCGATCCCCAAGACCTCAACCACGCCACACCGCCAGCACGAGATTTAGCAGCGCACGGCGGCGACGAGGACGCCACGCCGCGCCACGCCACCCATAGGCATAAAGCCCCGGAGTCGTCGGAGATGCTGCTGGAAGAGCTGCTCCGCTGCCAGATCCAGGAGTGGTACCCGGTGTTCCGCCGCCACACCGTCCCCACCAAAATCATCCCCCTCCCCGCCGCCTTCCTCCGCTACCTCGCCGGGAAGACCGCCTACCCTGACCCCAGCGACTCCCCCGCCGACGACCCTCTCCCCTTCCTCCTCCCGACCATCACGTCCGGCCGCACCCCCTTCCCGCCCACCCACGCCCTCCTCGCCGACCCCGTCTCTCTCCTCGACCGCGACACCTCCGACCTCATATTCGACGCCGACGACTCCGACGACGAGGAGAACCCGCTACGCCCCGCGTTCCCCGAGCTTGAGGCCGCCGTCGACGCCGCCATCGCCGATCTCGGCGGCGCCGCGATCCCCAAGCTCAACTGGAGCGCGCCCAAGGACGCCGTCTTCATGTCCGCCGACGGCACCACGCGCTGCACTTGCTTCGGCGAGGTAGCCATGCTGCTCCGCGCCTCCGACTGCATTGCCCACGACCTCGCCTCCGCGCGTTCCTCCTGCCACGACTTCGTGCGCGCCGAAGGTGTTCGGCGGAATGCCAGACAGGGCAATGCTGCTCTAGCGAAGGGCGGCGAGAGTAGCAATGGTTCCTTCGATGATCCCAGCCTGAGCTGCCAAGAGAGAGGCGACCAAGGTGCTACAGACAGTGATGATGCTGGAGAAGAAAGCAGCGATGACGAGACATGGGTGGACGACGGGTTCCAGTACTACCTCGCGCTCCGCAAGTGGTACCCGGGCCTCCGCCCGGAGTCAGAGTTCCGTTGCTTCGTGCGGGGACGGAACCTGGTCGGTCTCTCGCAGAGGGACCCATCAGCTTACTACCCTTCTCTGCCCGGGTGGCGGACTGAGGTGCAACCCAAGATTGAGGATTTCTTCGAAGACTTAGTCGTGCCACAGTTTGCTTCAGAGAACTATACGTTTGATGTGTCTGTGAGAGCAGATGGACGGGTGAAGCTGATCGATTTCAATCCGTGGGGTGGCTATACCTTGCCGCTTCTGTTTACGTGGGAGGAGCTTGAGGAGGAGCAGAGAGGAGAGAACGAACTGGAGTTCAGAGTGGTGATGCAGCAGGGTGCAGTGAGGCCGGGATTAGGGACAGCAATGCCATATGATATGCTGGATTGGGGGGAGGGGAGTGGCTGGGATGTATTTCTCAAGAAGGCTGAACCTGAATTCAACAGACAGATGAACTCGTTACATTTAGAAGATTCGTGAGTGCCCTCTAGAGCAAGCTGTTTAAGGACTCTTACAGTAGGTGAACAACGAAAGTGATGGCTCTTGGTAACGTTCTGTCTGTCGAACACTAGAAGTAGCAACTTTCTTCAGATTGATGTGCAACATCAAGATACTGTGCTATTTTTATGCCACTTATGTAATGCTAGGTAGGTTGCTCGTATGGGATTACCTTTTGTTGCTTCATCTCAATTATATCTTCGAGTATTTGCAGAAACATATTTGTACCGGAAGTTTGTGGCGCATAGCTACTGCAATGGATCTCTTATCTCTTAAAATTGAATTTCACCTCCTTTTTTTTTGCTTTGCTGTTTCATCTGTTCTTGCTTATGTAATATATATCTATGCATTTGGCAGTTCAACTGAGAGTGGAGATAATGATTCATAGCATTTTTCTAGTTTATCAAAGGCAAAAGTCCAACTCTGCCCCAAGTTCATATTTCAACCTGGAACTCTAAAATGGTCCTTTCTAGAACCGTGTACTCTTAATACTGTATGATCTGTGCCAATTTTTGCTAACTTCAACTTAATTTAGCCCCGGTGTTCGCCACATGGCAGCTAACTCACCCAATGTGGGACTACATGTCATTCTTTCTGGTGCGTTTTAGCATTCAGGTGTGTTTTCTGGTGCCCCAGCCAAAGTGGCGTACTGCAGAATGCACAGGTTATATTCTGGGGTCCTGACACAAAGTTTAATACATCAGCATGCAATAGATAATCAAGTTTACTCCCATCAACTTGGACTTCTTCTCGGTATTCAATACTTCACAAGTGACTGCTTCTTGGAAGAAAATGTTTTTACTTCATTCCTACTGTTGAACTCCGTTAAATTCTTGAAACAATTGAGTCTGTCATTTAAAGACGTAGTAACTTCGTTGGCTCTAGACTTATTTTGCATATTCAGTTTATGTGGGCCACTAGGCTTATCCTGTGACGTGTCCATTGTCTTATAGAGTTACATCAATAAGCCTGAAGCTATTTGAGCAAACAAACTAACAAGTCATGAGCTCCTGCACAATTCAGGCCCATTGACTTGCTTTCACTCTGTTATGTTAGGGATTTTCTGTTTAATGTTAAGCCCGAATAAGCTAGCTGTTTCTTAAGCTTACTGATAGGCCAAAGCTGAAATTGGGCCAAACAGGCCCCGTTTAATCTAGTGCCAGTAGGCATGTCATATAGGCAACACGAAGCTTACTAGTTGTATTATGTAGTTTTGTTTTCAGAATTTCTGGTGATGTCATGTTTTATGAATGTTTCTTTGAAGTGAAATATGATGGTTAGTTTGGTACGGTTATTGCTGAGGGTGCAATGTACTTGTGTGAGCCAATTTAACTAAAGGGTGAAGAAGAGTTACTAGAAATACTATCTTGGAGCTGGGAGCCACACTTCCTCGGCTTCTCAGCAACGCCTGAATCCTGATTCGCTCATTATCATTGACGTGCATAATGTACTGAATTTCTGTCCCATAATTGAAGAATTTCAGAGTTCGTTCTTAAGGTACGATGAGCTGTATTCTGCAGCGGATGGCAGGTGAAAGCATGCAGTATCAGGCTTAGATGAGCACCTCAGTTGAGTGACAAGGTAGAGTTAATGCTGCACAACAATTATTCACTAGCATATTACTGTTGAATCTTAAGTCTTGAACAAGTTTTGTTTGCAGTGCAGGCTTGAACCTGAACCAGAGGGGTACATAGAGATAGAGGTAAGCGCAAAGCAACAGATTTCGACACTTGTTTCGACTTTTGATGGCTAAACAAGGCAGCACTCTTGTCTCTAATTAACCTCAGTTGCATATCAGTAGTATATCCTTGTCATCATAGAGATGCTGGCATTACTTATCAGTATGTACTGACTGAGCTAGCCATTAGGGACAAGATGGTGGGTGGGTATGCGTGTCAAGGTCGGCAAGGATACCGCAAGCCCTGGTATCATAATGTGTAGTTGTACAGCTATTAGCAAATTCAGATATGAAATAAAGCAATAGATAGTTCAGATAAGGAAGACACACTAAAAAACCGATCTGCAGATGCTTGGCTGCTTGAAGCAGCAGTCATATATATCGCCATGCATCTACCTGATCAACAAGGAATAGTACAGGCATGCACTAGTTGTCTACGCAAGACGAGTATGTATGTACGTATATGTACTTGTGTAGTCCCGGAGATGCCTTAATATAGTACCTGTATGTTGTCTCTGATATTGATATGTATTTCTACAGCGAGATGCACGGGGAGGGGCTCCATCAGTAGGTAGGTTATGTGGGTGCTGCGCGACTGCGTCGCACGTCCTGGCTTATCAGTTTACTCAGGGAGGGTGTTTGTTTATGTGCTTGCAATAAGTGTGACACTTGCAGTGTTGAGCTTGCTAGCTAGGCCATGTGAAGCTTTGAAAGGCCACTGCAAGGACTAATTAATTAGGTCGCATTAGCCACGTACGGGGTATTTACCGTGTCGACGTGAGTGCACGTCTAAGCTGGAGCAAATCCTGATCCATGTGAGATGTCCATGCCATGGGGTTTATCTACAGATCACCCGACAGAAGTTATTCTTCAAGGTACGTGTGTAATAACAAACTATTTTGCATGTGCGAAAGATATGCATGGATGCTTCGATTAGTTCAAAACGAATTGCCGTGTGCAACCATTGATGTCCGGAATTGGTCGTTGATGATGAAAAATGGTTTCCTGTACATATGGGAAATAAGTTACAGTGAAAACAAGATACTATCATCCTCTACCATAGGAAGTAGTCTGATAGTAATCTTGTTTTCACTGTAACCATTGGTGTTGTGAAATATTTGCCATTGTGAAACCTACACATGAAGAAACATGTACTCTCATACACGTACGGATGATCGATTATAATCCCTAGGAAATAATTTAAGTTACCCAACAAGAGCTTATGCATATTTTTCTTGGCTATCTTCCACATATGGACTAGCTAGGCATGGCAATGGAAGTTGAGAAGCGCATTTATGGAAGCATGACATCTCAGCTCATTATTTACGTTGCAGTTTCCCAGCTAGCATGCTTCTACTCACATCATGCATGCTAAGCTTGAATTAAATACACCAAGCTTGTCACAATGTCATCACCACCTAGCTCCTCCTTGTTTAACTAATGTAAACAGGCATCAACTTGGCTTTGAATGCCACGTGAAGAGAGCCCGGATGTGGAGGAGTGTAAATTATGTAGCTCTCTCTTGCAGTGGAACATGGGGGATTTTAATTCCACTTCCACTTAATCACCTTACTTAACTGACCATAACAAGGAATTAATCATGGATGTATCCCTAGCTAGCAGCATATGCTGGCATGCTGCATGCCATCATCCATTGCTGTCTCTCTCTCCTAGCACTTCACCCTATATTCCACTGACAGCTCAAAACCTAGCTAAAATATGGCACACCTTGCTGGCTCATTAAGCTCTCTGCACACTACCACCTACTTGATTAAGGAACCCCTCACGCTATATAAGTAGCTGCATGCTTGCACGTCTTATTCATTGTCAGAGCTAGCTAGCCACCAAGAGTTGCCCTAAACCCTAGCTAACTTACTGTGCTAGTTGCCCCAAACGCCATCGCCTGTAGCTTGATCTCACCTAGGTAGTAGACAGTGACACAGTTCTAGCTACCTAGCAGATGGCAAGCAAGCGGGCCACCAACCGGGAGCTCCGGACCATGTATGACGATGAGCCATCCATGTCCCTTGAGCTCTTCGGCTACCATGGTGTGGTCGTCGATGGTGACGACGACGACACCGCGACTGCCCTGCCCCAGCTCTCCTTCGTCGACAGCTTCAAAGGCGGGTGTGGGTCGTCGGCTGACTACTACAGCTGGGCGTACAACGCCTCCGGTGGGACGCCGGGCGCCTGCTCCAGCTCCAGCTCGTCGGTGCTCAGCTTTGAGCATGCTGGTGGCGTCGGTGATCAGCTGGCTTACAATGCCGGAGCAGGTGACGATGACTGCGCGCTCTGGATGGACGGCATGGCAGACCAGCACTGCACAGCAAAATTTGGATTTGTGAACCCAGAGTCGGCCGACGTTGGCCCAGAAATCCAGGACAGCAACGTCAAGCCGCCGGCCAAGGCGGCGCAGAAGCGCGCCTGCCCGGTAAACACCTACATCCTATTTCTTCCTGCATCATGATATGCTCGTACCAAGTCATGAATTAAGCATGGAATTGGATTGAATGATAACGTGATCTATGTGCATCCGTGAAGGTTGGTGAGACACAAGCAGCGGCAAAGAAGCAGTGTGGAGGAGGCAGGAAGAGCAAGGCCAAAGTTGCCCCCACCAAGGATCCTCAAAGCGCCGTTGCAAAGGTACAATCGGCATGCGTTGCTTTCTCCTCATTTTTGTTCAAAGGTTCTTTTTGTGGTGTTGCAAATTGTTTCGATGATACCGAATTAATCCAAGGTACTCCGATCGTTTATGCATGTTTAGGTCCGAAGAGAGCGCATCAGTGAGAGGCTCAAAGTTCTGCAGGATCTCGTTCCCAATGGCACAAAGGTTCGTCTACCATGATTTCTTCTCATGGATACCATGAACATGCTACGGTGCAATTTTTCCTTCAAATGATCTGGTTATTAATTCGGTTGAAACCAACTCCTCGTGTAGGTGGACATGGTCACCATGCTGGAGAAGGCAATCAACTATGTCAAGTTCCTGCAGCTGCAAGTCAAGGTATGTGGCGATCAGTCATCAATACAACGACTCTTTCAAGTTTCGACCCAATTCATTTAATTATTAACTACAATCTGATGTCGATGTAATTAAAAATATACTCTGATGTCGGATCCATAAGTTTAACCCTGCTTATGCATAATCGGCATGTGTACTCAGGTCTTGGCGACCGACGAGTTCTGGCCGGTGCAAGGAGGGAAAGCTCCGGAACTTTCTCAAGTGAAGGACGCCCTGGACGCCATCCTGTCTTGTCAGCAACAATCCTAGATTCCTAGGCCACGCGTCTTTGTTAAAATTTATCAAGTTTTAGTTGATCTTGGCGCATGTAAGAAAGGGAAAGAGAGCACAAGCAAGCTTTGCAAACATACATGTCAGTTACATTTGGAGCTCAGAGCTGGAATTCAGGCATGCATGATGGATCATGTTTTTGTTCCACTCTTTTTTAGTAGAACAATTTTCCTTTTTTGTGAAATTGTAGACTAATGTTCTGGCAACTAAATTTAGCTCAATAAAACGTAAGAGAATAGCTTGGTTCTTTTTCTCATAAGGTAAATAAAGATGATGTTGTTTTCAAATTTCAATGAAACATGAATTGATAAAGGAAACCTACCTTCCTGAGATCAAAGCACATACTCCATGATCTACTAAATTTTCACATTGATATGTGCTTTGATTCATAATTGTCTTTTGGGCGGTGGTAGAAGTATGCTTGCATGAGAGCTCAAATCTTACTATTGTTTCCCACTTTTTTCACCAGGTCTAGATCGTGAATGACAAATATTTCCCAGGGATAAAAATAAAATAGAGGGCCAGGGATCTTAATTAGAGGAAAGTAAATTTTCACAATGCTATATAGATAGCCGTCAAATCACTGCAGTTAGTGTAATGATACGCATATGAAGATAATGTCTAATCGACACACTAGTGAAATCTAGACAACATTTCCAGGCTAAGCAAGATAGATCTTCGGCGTCGCTCTCCTTGTAGGTGTTGCCTTGGTGTTTAGCGGTCTCTGGCCCTTGAGATGAGATGGCCGGACGATGTCGGACTCCATCCAGGACGTGAGTTTCCGAGAGGGCAATGTACTACCTTCGTGCTGCTGTAGAGGCCAATCCTTCACTCATCTCGGGTCTGGCACCTCCCACTTGCTTGGGTTAGGTCCTCTCTTGGTATGCTTTCTCTCCTAGGCAATTGAGGTGCGTCGCTGGTGATGCGGCCATTAAAGCTTGGTGCTTGGTGTCCTCGCCGTTTATTTGGATACTCGGTATGGAGGAGCTTTTGCAGGGTTCGTGGTGGTGTTGCTGTTGTTGTGTCTTGTGTGCCGCGCCTCGGAGCGCGTTATCCTAGCGATGCTAGGTGTTGCACGGTTTTTATGCCTGTTTCCCGTATAAGCCGAGCCAATCTTTTTATGATCAATGAAATGCAGCGCAGTATGCTTTTTGTCAAAAAAGATCCGACGATCATGAGCTTGTGCTGTTTTCTTGAAGCAGTAAAGTAAAAAATCCTCAGCTGACAAAAGGAGACCTTCTTTCTGAGATCAAAAGCAGTTTATTATTTGTCTTTTGGACGGTGGAAGAACAAGCGTGCACCCATGATCGTGCAAGTCTTGTTCCTATTATTTTTCTCTCTTTTTTCACCAGGTCTAGATCGAGATTGACAATTATTTTTCAAGGATCTTAACTCAAGGACAATATAAATCAAGGGGGGGAATTTACAGAATCAAAGGGAATCTACTCTGCCCACTACCGATTTTCTGCTACAAACATTGATAGCGTTGCGTCACCGATCGGAGATCATGCGGCTACTGTGTTTTTTTCCTCTGAGTCAAACAATTTTGTAATGCAACTGGAATTCTTTGCAATTAGTGCGTGATTAAAGGAGGCACAACACAACTCATTGCTCCGTCATGTTTCTGGAGACAACTGATAAATATTGTTATTGAAAAAGGTTTGCTCCAAATCTACCATCATTTGAGACCGTGAACTGGGATTTCTTGTTACCTACTGTAACTTCAGATTATTCGATTTAGAGGTTTCTTCCTCTTTTTACCCCTCCAGTCATGTGTTACTTTCAGATTACATTTAACCCATGTAAGTCATCCCCAACCATCCCCCTACTTGGGGTTTAGGGGGTCCGTACTTAAGGAGGGTGTTTTTATTTTTTGTGCACTCCAACCACCCCACCACCTTACTCCTCCCTGCGATTTTTCTCTTTTTTGGTATTATAAAATATAGATAAATATCATATATAAGACACCTTTGCAAAACATAGATAAATAGTAGGCAGCAGCCCGCAAACTCCAGCGAACTTTGAGTGGCATACGGTGCCCCAGCGATGAAATCCGGTGAGATCTGATGATCTTTGGTAAACTCGGGCAAGATCTGGTGAGCTCCGGTGAGCAGCGTGGTGGACCGCGGTGAACTCCAACGGTCGGCAGCAGCCATATGTGTCGGGATGGGCAATTCATGGCCATTGGAGGAGTATGAGCCTAAACACATGTATATTTTCTTCCTACATTTAGTGGCATTTGGGGAGAAGCCTCACTACTTTAGGGAGGTGAGTACGGGAAGGGGGTTGGGTTTGAGTCTCCCTACTTTAGGGAGGTGAGCATGGGAAAGGGGGATGGGTTGGAGTCGGTTATCTCCATCCCAACAACTCGAGCACACTTGCAAGACCCATGTGAGAGTTTCCTTGGGCGACACAATATCACAAAATCAAATACTTCCTCCGTTCACTAATAAAAGACATTGAAATCACCATTTAAATTTTCTTGATTCAAATGTATCTAGACTTATTTTGTACATAGATTCACTCATTTCAGTATATATGTAGTCCAATTGAAAGGAGTCCAGTGCCTTATAAAAGTAAACGGAGGAAGTAATAATGATTTATCACAAATCTTTGGAACAGCATATCTCATCAACTTTAACTCTAAACTGAGTAATATCAGAAATAAAAGAACGAGACAATGAGGTGGTAGATATAGGTAGGTTACATTTAGACAGGAAAATGAAGTGTCAGTAAACGAGAGAAGTGAGAGTATCTATATTTTGAATAAAGCATCTTGATCTGGAATTTCCTTCTCTACTACCCACACGGAATTGGTTTGAGAAACAGCTTGTTCATTTTATCTTCACAAACCTGTTAATTTTTTTATAATCATAGTTCAAATTATAGTGTAATTTTTTTACACTTCTAATTTTCTAAATCCCAAAATCGCTATTCCATTAAAAAAAACATTTCTGAAAAAACTTCAACTCAATTTAGTTGCATATTTGAAAGTAAAATAATTAAATCAAAGAATATAAACAATGTATAATTATGCATTGTTGGAACATAGCAGTAAATGGGGAGTTAAAACTAAAATGATATTTACTATTTTTTATTTAATAGTCTCGTTATACTTAATTTCCAATTTTGTGATGCGGAAAATGAGTCAGCTGGCACATGGTCCTGACAAGTGGGTCAGAGATATCATGATGGTGAAGACTAGTTAGGCCCAAACATGGACTGAAAAGTGGAATTAACTCAAAATGTAAATGTTGAGAATTTTCTCCCTTTCCTACAGTAATCGGATTGTTCTCTGTTAAGTTGCTGCATCACAAGCAAACATACGATATTTTTCTAGTAAACCACATAAACTGCTCAGAAATTATTGAAATGATGAAGAAAGTTGAGAACCGAGTGAAAGAAGCATCCAACATGATATCATAAATGAAGACAACTTTCTACAAAAGAGGCAAACAAACTGCTAATCCAATCTGGCCTTCATCTGAGAATGAACGGAAAACTGATACTTATACGGTTAATAGTCAATTTTTAAAGTTCGTGCAAGAATGAAGGAAATTTGTGCAGGTAATAATGACGATATTTTATAATAGTATATAAGATCACATAGATCTGATATCATTAAATTGCTGGATGAAGAAACTTGAGAACTGAAATGAATGAAGGAAGCGTCGAGCAAAAAATCAAAGATCCCATTAAGTGCTGCAGTGACTAATAGTCTCATGAAATGCTTCTGAATAAAAGATGATTGTAGCTGACCATCACACTGCATTAAGTGCGCGATACCACATCATCAGATGCTTGACATGTGGAACTGACTGTCATTTATATCTTCATCGAATCATCCATCAGAAGATAATCGACATGATTACCGTAAAACATTGTTGTCGAAATGCAGTCAATCACTAATCAATGTGGTAATGGCTATAGGTGATGATGCAGGGAGATGCTGTGTCATGCGACTGGTCGGTGTCTTGAACGCAGAAAAAAAGAGCAGTGAGAGCATGTGGTCCTAGAGATTTCAGTCGTGCAAAACCAAGGTCAGATCACAGTTTCGACCATGTGAGAACTCCATTACTTTAGTTGTTGACATTGAGTGCAATACCATATATTGTACGAGCTAAATAAATCCGAAGGAAGATACAAGTATGGTTGCCTGATTGCACACCAGCAATCAGTAGATGAATCAACGTCAGCACCATACCATAATTTTAGCTTCATTGATGTTTTATTTTCCCAGGAAAATATGAATCAATTGGTGTCTCAAGCAGCATATGCCATGAAGCGTCAAATATTAGAAGAAAAAAAAAGGTTTGTTCTTGACATTACTTCTAGAACATGTTAAAAAAAATCTCGAGGTCTCAGAAAGGCATAATACTGTCAGTTTCCCCCTACATTTCCCCCCTCAAAAATTTGACTGGAAAGTTTGTACTTACTGAGATTCTTTAACATGGTGATGCTGGTGAAATCCATTAGGAATAAGTAAGCATGGGGCGTGTCATGTGTGTGTTTCGGTGAGCATGGCAGTCTGTTCTGTACTTCCGTGCGATCACATTCTTGCAGAATAAAATCTACAGATTCTTGCACACCATCTAGTTATGCATGCATTATTCTCACTTCTCAGTTCCATTCCCATGTGACTCTCGAGCACAAATCTTAAATTAAAACCACCATGACCGCGAATTGATGCCCCCACATGTCATTAAAAAATTGATTGAACTGGCCAAGGACGTGAGGAGCATTACCTGCCTCGCAAACATCGAGTTGCTTTCTCTTCCATCTGCAACAAAAGAATAATCAACAAAATCCTTTTTTTTCTTCTCTTGTTTAGAATCAGATACAGATCTTTTTCTCTGGTATCAGCATTGGAAAAGAAATTGATGTACTCCCTCTGTCCACAATTACCCTGCGTTTTGGGATTGGTCAAAGTCAAACTTTGTAAACTTTGACTAAACATTTAGAAAACAATATTAACATTTATAATATAAAATGTATACTATATGAAAGTATATTCTGTGAAGATTTCAATAATGTTTTTTTGGTATTTTAGGTATTGATATTTTTTCATACATACTTAGTCAAAGTTTATAAAGTTTGACTTTGACTAATCCCAAAACGCAGGGTAATTGGGGATAGAGGGAGTATTACCATTGATGTAATTTCGGACCGAACTCTACTATTTGGTGATTTACCAGTAAAATTACAACTAGATTGCCACCCTCTGTAGTACTGATGCAGGAAGCCAGGAATAGTACTGCAATAATAAAAACTGCCTATTGAATTACATCATCATAGAGCCAAGGGTAAGCAAAAGGACTCCCCTGATCACATGAAGGCACATGTAACTTCCTTACACACAGTATTAAGTGATTTTAACAAGAACCTAAATCGCATTGTTTCTCCCAATCTCCATGGGCTCCAAGGTTCATGATTCTAAAATCACAGGCTGCTCGACATTGTGTGACTATGAGACTACAAGCGCACATCAGTACAAACCTGTCAATGGACTATTTACATGAGAACCGAACGCAAAACAGAACACATGCCGCTGAACTAATCTAGGATTCTGAATTTCGGACCATTTATTCATCAAAAAGAAACCGGACCATCTACAGCATCAGGAGCAGTAGCAGATTCGATTAATCTCTCGAAATCAATAATGGTCGACTGAAAATTGAACTGATACCCACTTTGCATCCACGATTTTATACACATTGTAGCCTGCATGCTACTAAGAGGAAGACAGTACTGCTTCTTGTGGATACTGTCCCCTTTGCTTGTGAACAGTTCTTCAGGATCCAACGAGGTCCTTGGATTGCCAGAAAATCACGGGCCATCAAGGAGAGCCGTGGGTAACGGGAGGAATGCCCCCTCCACCATTCAAGAGCATCAGTAGAAATTGGTGCAGGGGGCTCCGCGAGATACTGAGTGAGCTCATCAGCAGCACTGCTCATGCTCACACGGCGGCGTTTACGAATAATCTCTTCAGCAAAGGAGAATGCGCCACCATCCTCAGTGCTGTCTTGGATGCTGTAACCATTTCCAGCAGCTTGGAAGATGCTGCTGTAGTCTCTGACAAAATGATCCCTTGCATCCTTCAAGTTGCTTGCGGAGTTGAGGGTGTCAGGGATGAGCTCTCCTTTAATCCTTGGATCAAGAATTGCAGCTGTGAAGGTGTAGATGTTGTAAGCTTGAGATGTGAAGTCAAGAGCTGTCTTGGACATGTCTCTGGCAATGTTCTCAAATAGTTTTTGGTGGCTGCTGTCATGGCAGACATTGATCAACTCAAAGACATGGTCCATGAAGAAGAAAACCAGCCCAACGGTTGGTAATTTGCAGGTACAAAGGTTGGTTGTAGTTTTATAGAATGGCTCAAGGTAAGAGTGCAATGAATTGACCACGGACTTCTCCTCGGCGCTCAGAACCCAGTCACTTGGCCCAAATAAGTCTTCAAACTTCTTGATGGTGTTATCCATCGCATTCGGGGCCTAAAGGAAAACATTTTAATAAAAGTGAACACAGATATGGACAATGATTGAAAATGGGATGCAGGTGTGGAATGTGCAGTACCTTCTTTACCACATCAAGCATACTGTAATTGCCATTCCAAGTTATCGAATGATCAAATGGGAGTTTCCATGAGCCCTCTTGGTAAACTTCAGTCCAGTGCTTAAAATCCTCCATCATCTCCAGGTTTGAATTGGTCTCGAGAATAAACTCACGGGTCTTGGACAAAAGTGGCGTCACATGTTTCAGGCCATCTTCTATGATAATCTCTAGTGTCCTTGCAGCACAAGGGATGTAGCAGAAGGGAGCTTCCGGGACTCGAGCTCCTGCCTGAGCTCGTGACAAGCATGTATCGCATGTTGGCTGTTATTATGTGTGCAAGCAAGGATCTTCAAATCAATGCTGAATTCCTGCAAGACAGTCAACAGAACCCTCAAAATCTCGGTGCCGGTGCACTGGTACCGAATCCGGCACACGTCAAGCAGGACTTTCTGCGAGACCCAGTTCTCATCGATCCAGTGGCACTTGACAGACAAGTACACTATCTGCTCGTAAGAAGTCCAGAAGTCGAGGGCGATGGAGAGCCGGGACCTGACACGCTGCAGAGACGCCTTGACGTCCTCCTTCATGCTCTTGAACACCTGGAGGGTAATCAACCGAGCCTTCTCCTTGGGCCAAAGCCTGACAGACGGGTTCAGATACCTGCAACTGTCAACGAACGTGGTATCCTCTAGCGCGGAAGGCGGTAAGGAGGAGCTGATGAGCCACCGAAGGAGCAACCAGTTGACGTAATCCACATCGACCCCCGGCTTCACCTTAGGCTGAGCACGAAGCACTTTCGCTTGAGACTGGACTTGAGACTGGGACTGGGGCTGAGGCTGAGCTTGGGCTCGACCTCGTACTACCGGAGGGTGAGGTTTCTTGTTTTTAGCAAACATGCTGGCAATGGTGCTCTGGGAAGGGTCACCTTGCAGATGATCGGCGAGCTGGTCGTACCCGGGGTGCCGGTTGTTCAGATGCTTCCCCAGATTCCCTGTTACACGCAACATTACAGCATATTACCACTGATGCACATCTACTTGTGCACTTTCCGCACGCAGATCAGAGAGTACATACTAATTTAGCAAGCTACTGAATCTAGCAGCTACATGTCTGAACAAATGTGCTCTTCTTGGTGTTTAAGCTAAGGTTCTGACAATGCGAAAAGAAAAGTTTGGGTTTTGATGTGTGCTGAGTTTTACCGGTGGCGGTGGTGAGGCAGTAGGTCTTGCCGCAGAACGTGCAGGCGCGGGACTTGCCGTCGGGGGCGGTCTCGAAGAAGGTGAGGTAGAGGGACTTCATGGTCTTCTTCTTCTTGGGCCTGGCCCCTCCTGCTCCTCCGTCCATGCCGTCGCCGGTGAGAGTCATGTCAGTCATCCGGATGGATCGACGGAGCTCGGACGATGTCAGGGCGAGGAGCGAGCCGGTGGCGGCGGCGAGGTGGGCCAGGGAGCCGAGCCGGCGCGGCGGGTAGAGGGGTTTGGGAGGCGGAGCCGAGGAGGGAAGAGGCGAGCCGGCGACGGCGCCGATCGGGACGGGAGGAGGGGAGCGAGCGAGGCTCGCAGCTAGGGTTTGGTTAGGTTCGGCTCGGGCTTGGGCCTGAGCTCGAGTTTGGATCGGAAGTGGGCGGCTCGATCGGTGGCGAGCCAGCCAGCCGGCTTCCTTGGGGGCTAGCAGCCAGTGGGTGCGAGCTGACCGACGCCTATCTCTTTTTTTTTTTTCTTTGAGAGCCTGATTGAGTGAGAGGCAGATTCTGCAAAGCCGAAATCTGGAGAAACACAAGACTGCAATGCCATGAAATTATTTTTACTTTCTTGAAAAGAAACTTATATATTTTTACCTTAGAGGATTTTGTGAAGACTAGAATGTTGGAGCCTACAAACATGGCTCTTTAAGGGGAGTGAAGATTTTTTTTGTTTGCTCCCGAGCACTGGTGCTCACTCTTGTTTAAAAAAATTCAAAAATCATATTTATATGTTTCAAAAATTCTGAAAACAAATCCGAGTGTAGCCAATGATATATCCTACTAACGTGCAAAATATCAACTTCAAAAACTTTGTATTCTGAGCTACACAAAATGACAAATGTGTAGATCTGAGTATGTATATTTTCAAATGAGATATATGCATGGTTGGTCAGTGAACTTGGCAGAGATGAGTAGTTGATCACTGAAGTTACAAAATGTTGCCCGTTGGTCACTCAACTTGGTAGAGATGAGTAAACAGGTCACAAACCAGCTTTATTGGCTAACCGACGCTGACCTGGCAGGTTGACTATGGTTTGACCATATGAGGCGGATGGAAGTTGAGCATAAACAACCCCGAAGAGTTTCGCCGTGTAAATGAAAGAGTTCAGCTGTTCAAGAAGAGGAACAACAGCAAAAGATTTGATGCAAATTCTTCATCAAATCAGATGGTCAAACCATAGTCAACCTGCCAGGTCAGCGTTGGTTAGCCAACAAAGCTGGTTTGTGACCTGTTTACTCATCTCTGCCAAGTTGAGTGACCAGCGGGTAATATTTGCAACTTCAGTGATCAAAGTACTCATCTCCGCCAAATTCAGTGACCAACCATGCATATATCTCTTTCAAATCTCTAATTGTTATTTTTGTGTAGCCATAATATAAGATATCTCTAATCTTTGTGGGATACACTATTGGCTACATCTGGATTTTTTTGAAACTTACAAACATGATTTTCGAGTTTACTAAATAGGAGAGAGCATGATGCTCGGGATCATAAAACGCTTTCCGCTTTAATGGCGTGTTCTTCGAGGGCATGCTTGGTTGCTCGTATTTATTTTGAACCTCTAGCACATGTGGCCCACCTGGTTGTGTTGAAACGTGATTTGGGCCAAATTTAGCATTGCGTTTGGTTTACCTATTGTATCGGTCCTTAGTTTAGGTGTCTGATGTTTGGTTAGCTACAAAGTTGGCTTGAGAATGCGATGAGGATCGACATGATACAAAGGTTTTTTTTGGCCTGATCTTTCACGATGAACCAAATAACAACAAAAGATAACTTCGATCGTTAAGCAGATTGGGTCTACTCCACAAAACGCAACACAGATCCTTACGAATCAACAAGTACGGAGGTTTTCGTACAGAAACTAATATGGGTATCTACCCTCGAAACTCATCGTGTTCATTCTTAAACATAACATAAGCTACAAACATACTCGTATACGGCGACCCATCTTCGGAAGAATGTTTCACGATAATTTTCATCTCAAAATTCTTGTCCGGTATATGTATGTGGATTTTAATCCAGTATCATGTATATGTATAGGGAGCGCCACATCAGGGGGGGGGGGGGGGGGGGGGGCTAGCAGGGGTCATCCCCCCCCCCCCCCCCCCCCCCCCCCCCCCCCCCCCCCCCCCCCCTCATAGAAATATAGCCGGTTTCCAACTAGCCGTACATAATTAGCTAATCAGTACGGAGCAAAATTATATAGGTACATATACACTCGAAGCACAGCACAGCGAAAACATCCCATCTACCTCTACATCTATCGTGGACCCTGGTCGTTTTACATCATATGGTTTCGCGAGTCGACCAGATATATAGATCGACCTCGCTAGCAGTGTGTCAGGACGCTCGCCGGCAGAGGCAATCCATGAATTTGATTGGCGGCTCGTCCAGGCAGCCTAGTAGTGGCGAATGCGGTGGCTGCCAACCACTGCTCGCTTGTCGTACGTCAGCACCACTGAATTATTAGTCAAGGTATGTACACGGCATAATATATATATATATATATAAGTATTTGTAATCAGATCTAATTCCCATTGGCTTGGGTTTAGTTATGTATTAGTTGATGAAAAATAAAGAGAAACAAATGATTTTTCACGCAAATTGTTTCGATATTGAATCTGGTGGCCTAATGTAGAAAAATTGGATCAATTTGTTGGTGAATGGTGATAGTAGGCTATTTCTAAACTTGCGAAAAAGTAGGCGAAAAATATCAGCCTTCTTGCCATTTTAGGTCATTTATATCCATATAATGGTATTGGTTTATCCCTAAACATATGGTAATTAATGACTAGATATGCTATTTTTTTACACTTGATATATTATATATACTACACATATGATCGTCGAATCCTGGCTCCACCCCTGCATCCAACACACATGTTTGGTTACATGCAAATTTTGTGGTCTGTTCCTCATTTAAACCTGATGATCTGACCACCTTTTGCAACACAACAGTACTAACTATACATCAGCACATTCAACACTAACTACACATCCGCACACTCAACATGGTAATGCATGTTTTTAGATAAAAGTCTTTAAAGCCCAGCTTTAACTTAATAAAGCCCTGCAAAGCAAGGTTCCGATACTTCACCAGGCTCAGCTACACCTGCACATATACACCAGATTCGTGCACACCTGCATATTTAACTGTGATTGCGCAATTAACATCAGAGACTCACACTCCTGACCAAAATATATAGTTTAGCGCATCGCATACCCAACAGGGCCTATGTATGGTGGATGAAGCCATGGTGATGCCAACTTAAAGAGTAGTACTAAAGGAATTTATGAGAGAGTGTCGGATTGTGCATATAAGAATTGAAATCATCTGTAGAAATCATTTGAATAACAGAGGCCTCGGATGTCCAACATCATACAGAAGCGGTATCAACGCGACTGTCCGAGGGCAGAATACATTATGATATTTTCTCTTATTCACTCAACACCCAATTTGAAGTCATCTGCACGCCACCGTCGATTCGACCGGCGGTAGCAGGAACTGCGAGCTCCAGGCGTAGCTGAAGTCGACGTCGTGGCCCTGCACCAGAGGCTCGCCATTGTTGAGCAGGCAGAGCCTGCCGTCGCCGTGGGACTGGAACTTGGACGGGTCGGCCTCGAGCGTGGTGTTGAACCCGTCGCACGCCAGCTTGATGTGGTGCTGGGGGCACTCGCACGTGTTCTTCACAGTCACGGCGTACACCGGCATGCCGTGCGCCCACTCTCCGGTGCCGGCCTGGGTCACCACGATGTTCTGCAGCGCGCAACCGGTCACGGCCCCTGCAGATCATTCGTACGTATGTCAGAGAGCAACTCTAATTCTATGCTTCTTTTTCACACTTTTGTAGAAAAAATAAGATGGATTTGATGCGCAAGAAGGTAAGTAAATGCGGGTAGATACCTCGGCTGCTAATGCAAAACAACAAGCAAGCCACAAGAATCGCTGGTAGCTTGGACTGCATGATGCTTACTGTCTCTGAAACTTGTATGTCAATCTGAATGCTCGATGTTCGTTTACCTTTGTTGTTTCAGAGGACATGTGTATATGCTGCACTATTAAGGGGCTATTTATAGAGCAATATACTGGAGAAGTTTTCGTGATAAGCATTGCATTTAACTATGGCCCTCCTTATCAAAATCTAGCATTTAATTGTATTTACTATGACCTCCTAAAAAACTACTACGTAGTAGCCTTTTATTTTCTTTATTACCTACCAAAAAATAGTAAGGTGTCATACACCAAACCCTTTATGTTGAGTACTCCCTCATCTCCAATTTTTTATGTGTTGGGCAGTGAGTACTCCTGAAATCAATCACGCACCTTCTTGTCAATTAATTACCGCTTCACCATGTACCTTTGGGGCTTCATCGAAAATTGAGTTGGACTCCATAATCTCTATTTCTCGCAATGGCGCCATCACACACTCTCAAAAGTTGGTGGCACAAAATGTCGGACGGCTCGACCCCAAATCGAAAAGCCTTGGCGTCCCTCACCTTGCTCACTCATGGGAAATATAGAACGCGCGCAACGCTCAGGTCTTCAGAAATAAGCATGCGCCCCGTGACCATTTTAGAGAAATGAAGACGGAAGCCCTCCTTGGGGTGACCGCGGATGCAAAGCGTTGGGCGGATTTTTGTCGGGAGACTGGTGGCCGGATGTAATATTTTTACTTAACTTTCTTGTAAAACTTCTAAATTAATCAATTGCGTCAAAGATTTTGCCCTGTTTCAAAAAAAAACTCAAACTTCAACATTATGCTCAAGAAACAGCGGTGAAAAAAATGTGGAAACACTGTTGTAAATTTTAGACTAATAACAATGTATTCAAGTGAAAATATTGCTTATGTTGACATGTTGTAAAAAGTATCAGATGATCATGGTTGCTTCTGTATGTCAGGCTGATACTGTGTCACCATTTTGATGCATCCTTCTCTGTGGTAGGCCATGAAGAGGTTTTCGCTGGGAGGAA
This sequence comes from Poa pratensis, assembly GCA_947311845.1. NCBI lineage: Eukaryota > Viridiplantae > Streptophyta > Magnoliopsida > Poales > Poaceae > Poa > Poa pratensis. Next base: position 28,361,180 of record CAMZMU010000110.1, on the reverse strand, counting down.
TTCGTATAGCCGACACGCTAGCGCCTAGCTGCACAGGGCAGGACGGGCGAAGCCGGCATGTAGTCACTGGTGTCAAATGACACCTATGACTTTTTGCTAATCCTCTTTAAAAATGAAGAAATACTCCAAAATATACAAAATGACACCGATGTATTAAGAGGATTGACACCAATGATCCATTTTCCTGGCTTCGCCCAGGCAGGATCCTGTTGTTCTGGTACGGACTAACCTACCTTCTCCCGAAGAAAAAACAGACCAAGGTATCAGCAGCTCCGGCCACCCTTCGAGGAAGATCAAAATAAGCAGCAAGCGGAGTAGCAACGCTGCCAACAGCTCCTAATCTTTGTGTCAAACTATTTTGCTGCCTCTACCGTTTTAGGCATGCCTCTTTTCGAACAACGCATCAAGAACAATAAAATTTGGATAAAATAATCGGTTAGGCACTTCCTGTTATGTTCATATATTGTACTGTACAGTATAGTCTTGACCCTTGAGCCATCATAAGATGGCGCAGTGGGCCTGGTGCTCATCATGGAACCCACTGTCAGTGGGTAATTTTTCTCTTTCTTTCCTTTTCTTATCTATTCCAACTGACCATTGGCCCATTTAGCTGGGCTGAAGCTCGCAGCAGGTTTCGCTCCGCCAATAGCATTCCCTGTCGTTGTGATATATTTTTACAATCCCATACGTATGTCAAGCCATGAGTACATAGGGGTTATGTGATTTCCATTTCTATTTATACCAGTCCTTTTATCACTCACTTTTTTTTCTTAGCCAACATAAGCAATATGACCTCAATCAAGGAATTAGGAGTGAGCTATATGTCGTGATTGTGTAGCCTAGGAGGCCATGTACAAGGGCATGTTGGAGCGCCTGGCAAGGTTTGCTAGATGTCGACGGGTTCCTAGCCAGGTGGGTGTTTGAAAGGTAGGTGATCCGGTGGTCGACATCTTTTAGAGGGGGATGCTAATGCACGGTCACCCCACGTTAAGCCACGCTCGATCATTTTAGGGGAGCAAAATATCAAAATAGAAACCCTAACCCTAGTTGCCCGTCTTCCCACCTCTAGCCACATGCTCTGCCCGACTCCCCTTTCTTTCTTGCCCTCGTAACCATCGATCGAAAGGTTCCCTCCTTGCACGCGGCCGACGCACTACCGCGTGCCTTACTGCCCTGCCATGAGCTCCTTCTTTATCAAATTTTGGTCGCCCTAGCAATCCATCGAGGCCCGACGCTAGCAGCTCCCACATAGCCACCCTAAGCTTCTTGAGGCGTTGCCTCCTCCAGGCTCGCCCTCGTCGTGTCGCCAGGCACGACGAGGTGGTAGGCATGGAGGGTTGGGAGGAGAAGGGAAGGGGATTGGGGAGGAGGTCTCTCGGTCTGTCGCGACGTCGCGGGGAGGAAGGGGGTCAGGAAGGGGAGAAGAAAAGCAATATGGGGTCAGAGAACAATCCGAGACAAATGCGCTCCTCGCCGCCTGCCCTGATCTCCTTATTTTTCGATTTGTCGTCGCCCTGGCCATCCATTGAGCCAGCCATGTGAGGGAGAGATAGGCGTGCCCATCGGGACACGCGCCAGCGATCATGTCTTTTGAGAGTGTATCAAAGATTTTTGACGCGAACAATAGCGTAGCCAGGATGAGCACACGCCCGGGCCACCTTCATGTAGTGTAGCGGTAAATTCGCCTAAATTGCAGGCTCACGCCCCGGGCTGGGCCAAGGCCAAGGTGGCCTGGGGCCTCTACGCCTCTGGACGCGAAGATAGCGCTGGACTAGACACGAAAAAAAAAATGCTACCACACCATTTCGGTGTGGACCCTAACGACATGTTGTTCAAACTGTCGATCTGGCATTCGAAGGCCTGAGCTTGCAGACGCGTGTCGCGTCCCAAGGATTTCAATCTGACGCATTTCGAAGCCGTAGAGCCACTTGCATGCCTTTCGTTCAAGATCGTCTATTGGAGATTTAGCTCACCAGGCTTGCCGCTTGGTGATTACACCGTCTGGACGGCCATTTATAAACTGCTCCCGTATCTTCTCTTCAAGCGATGTGGGACTAAAAGCGTGAAACGATTCAGTACGAATTGGGCCACGAAATTGCGCGGGTGAGGCACGTTAAGTGGGCCGGCCAATTTAGCGTGCGCAGCATACGCCGTACATTTTTTTTTTTGTCCCACATCGCTTGTTGAGGCTCGTTCCGACCTGTTTAACAACTGTGATCCGTTCCGCAGCTGCCTATTTACAAACTAAATTAAAACAGGCTAATTAAATATGGTTCTGACAACGTCTACGGGCGCTGTAGCAACTTCCAATCAAGAAATTCTCGAGTCGACGGTCCAAATGCACCAAATATACATCACCAGAGACGGATTTTTTGGCACCGTATAGGGATTGGCTGCTGCTCGAGACACAGTTTTTGGCCCAAATGCACTAAAAACAGTTTTTTTTGGACACCCCGCTCTGTTGGAGATGCAACTATCGATGATGTACTGAATGAAAATCTCTGCCTATCTCGTCTGCTCCTCACCTCGCCGTTCTCTTTTTTTTTGAACAAGGAGAAGGACCCCAAAGGGTCCAGACTGCATTATACGGTGGGAATACAAATTACATCAAGGACCTCAAAGAAAAGGAAAATTACATCCAAGTCCCTGGCTTTTACAAAAATGACATTAACTAAATAACAAAGAGTGCAATCAAGTCCTTCTCCACCGGGAGCGAACAGCTCGACGCAGCGGCCGCCAGCGCTATCGCCGGGGACGCAACCACTTGGCGATGGAGAGACGTATCTTGCCGCAGCGGAACTGAAGAAGGGCCTCCGATATGGCACGTCAGCCTAGTGGTTGAAGAAGCTGTGGTGCAAGCAGCACCCCAGCACGCAGCGGCCCCTTTGGCCATGGATAACAGAGGCGCGAGCTGGCCGCCGTTGAGGATCTCCGCAGGTTGCAGTCGAATGATCTCCTCGTAGAACTTCGGATCCAAGTCGTCTTCTCTTCTTCCCGCATCCACCGCAGCATAGAAGAAGAAGAAGTTCCTCTTCTCCAGAAATCCCACCAAACCTAGCTTCCCACCACGAAGCAATATGCACCGATCCACCATCAAACTCTGCATCCATGCCACTGGGCAGAGGAGGCAAATCGAAGAAGATGCAGCGAAAAACTAGGGATTCGGCCTTATGAAAGCTGGTCGATCTCCTCTTCACTGTGAACTCCGACCTCCAGAGCACCACATCAAGAAGACAAAGACGAACCCGAGTCCAGAGCTGGCCGGAAAGCTCCAGATCGATGCTTCCTGAGCGTACCTTATTAAGAGAGATGCGCGTCTTCATCGACGTCGCTCACAGCGCCGTCCGCAGGACTGCAGCTAGAAGGAAGAAGACCACGGAGCAACGGATCTGGCCGCCAAGATCCGTCGACCTACACTCACACGCCAAAGAGGCAAACAAAGCACAGAGGCTAAAATTAAACCTACCACTATTATATACAAGCCAAGCGACGCATCCAAGCCCACGCCAAGCGGCAGCGCCGCCGGAGAGAAGCAAGGAGCGCGCCGACGAGGCGGCGGAGGAAAAGAGAAAAACGACTCTCAAACCACTGTTTGTTTGGGAGCTCCCAGCCACCTCGCCGTTCTCAATTTTCTCATCTCACTTCTTCGTTGATCGAGGATATATACAACACTTCTTTAGATAAAAATATGTAATACTATCTTCTGTTGATGTGTTGTGTCAGTGATTTTTTCTGATAAAACTATAGAAGATGGCTGTACAAAAGCAAGGCTAGCAGAGGGGATTGATGAAACTCCAGAGGAACAGCATGGCCGCCTGGGCGGTCCAGGCCGGCTCGATCTGCCGCTATCTCTGACAAAATCCATCCCCTTCGCTGATTCATTTCCTCCTCTTGGACTTGGATGATGATGATCTCCTAAATATCACGCCCAGCGGCAGCGTGAAGATCGGGAACGGGATCTTCGGCGGCGGAACGCTGCAAAATCCAACAGAGATTGTCGATCAGTCGGAGCAAGAGCTTGATTGGTATGTCAAAAAAGAAAGTCCTGCATCGACGTTTTTCGCTCTGGTTTACTTACTGCAGTCTGATGGTCTCGATCTGGGTGAGCTCCGCTTCCAGGAACCCATGCCGCGCCGTGGCGTGCTGCCGGATGGCGAGAACTCTGCACCCGAGGCTGCTCACTCCGGCGTACGGGCTCGGCGCGCTGACAGAACACAAAAATTCAGTTTGTTGTGTTTCCTGGCGATACTTGAATCAAAAATTTAGTGGTACCTGTAAAGGAAGCTCTTGTCGTGGACGCCGAGGACGAGCGTGGTGGCGGCGAGCTGGCGCACCGCAGCCGCCACCGTCTCCCCAAGCTCCTTCCCCTCCCTCACCACGATCTCCATCTTGGCCTAAGCTCACTAATCAATCATCAGAAGAAACAACAACGGTGACAGAAAGAAAGAAACCCGCTTACCTCTGCGATGCCGTTGCAGAGGTCCTTGAAGGCGAGCGCGAGCTGGAAGCCGCGGAGGCGGAGGCTTCGCCGCCGCCGCCGTGACCGTGCCGGCGGGCACACGTGCAGCAGCGCGATGGAGTCTCCGCCGCGGATGAAGTTGCGCACCGCCCACTGCAGCGCCGCGCGGGACGCCGGCGCGTCCTCCACCAGCACCACCACCCTCTGCGTCTCCATCCCCCTTGCTAATTAAACTACCCAGCGCTAAGAAGCTCAAGGATTACTAGAACCCAAGCTAACTAATCACCCATTCATCCATGTAGTAGCATCGATCGAGAAGGAGGGGAGGATTGGTGAGGAGCTGTAGCTACCCAGCGAGCTAGAGTGCAAGAATGGAGCTGGGACCAGAGGGAGGGACCTCTACCTTAGCTTAGCGACATCTAGCTTAGCTTACCTTCTTTTGTTTGTGTTATCATTATTAACATGCTATATACTTTTGTGCAAAAAAAATGCTATATACTGCTAACTGTCCTAAATGGTCGAGTTGATTGAACTGTCTCGCCGGGGCAATTGCTAATAACCCCCAGTCACTTAAAACCCCACATGTCATTGACTCAGAAAAGAGGCCTGTGGGCGATATTTAAGCCACGTGGGGGGTTATCGTAGATTTCCCCCTGTCTCGCCTTAACTTGCTTTCTTGCAATGGATCACGTGCACACAAACCTACTGCTTGGGCGTTAGTGCAATTTTGTCAGGTTCAACAAGTAAATTACAATGTAAATTATCGTTTAAAGTTATATTTTGAAGACTATTTTTTTTTAGAAAAGGGGCAGTCCCAGCCATGCATGCGGCTTTTATTTTTATTAAAACTTCATTTATTCTTACAGACCAAGTACATCAAGAATCGCATAAAGTTGCGACATGAATCAGCCACTTAAAAAACACGTACAACAAGGAATGACTCTGCATCAACATGTTATCCTAAAATCAGAACACCAGCTGAACTGGGAATATAGATCCGACGCGACCGATTCCACGCGGCTGCACCCAGAAACCATCTCGTCGCGCTTCTCCGTTGATTGTAGGAAGGACCACGTACGGATCCAATGCGTAGCCATCGGGATAACTAGCATAAACGAAGTTTTTTTTGCTCTATTAAAAATATAGTCATTACGTATGTTCCACATGGCCCAAAACAAGGCACAAACACCAACTCGAATTTGAACCTTCTCTTTTTTAGAGACTCCCCTCAACCAATTGCCAAATAAATTTGCTATGTCAGTTGGCGGTTTAATATTAAAAGCCAAGTGAACAATGCGCCAAGTCATTTTTGCAAGTGGACAAGAAAAGAATAAATGTTGGGGGAGTGGTTTAGGGCACCACTAATTTAGGGGTTTCTGTTTATCTCGCCGATCATGACAACACATCATGTCTCTCTTCCAGGTCCAGCTAGTGTAGCAGTTGGTTAATTAGGTGGAAGAGATTAGACATCGCCCGCCTAGGGAGGGATGACACAGCCAGTGGATTATTATGTCACGCTGCTCTTATTGGTATTTCCAGCCTGTTAATTAACTCGTTTAGGATTCTTCTAGGATTTGCGTACTATTTGATTTCTTGGGTTGGGTTGGCTGACACTGTTGAACAACAATAGACACGGATTCTTTCTGGCTGACTACATATTTATTCATTATTGTGGAGCAACTAAGGGGCCATATGACTGTGCGCTGATCAGCTGTTCTCTCCTACTAATGAAAGTTGGTTCCATACGCGTCAGATGAACAAACCATTGATATTCAGAGAGATTCTGTCTCAAGCCCACTGGTTTTAAATTGAATCAGTCCATTGTTACAGACAAACAGGGCCCTGCTGCACAGTTGATATTTAGTTGCTCGAGTTGTCCTCATCTGACATCTCGGTGATTAGCTTACGGATTAGTATATAACTGGGGACACCGTCACTCACATCGTGTCCCATATGTTGCTGTGCATTGCATCAGTGCACCTGTGGCTACAGCTACGGCTTCCTGTTACTGTAAACGGAACGAAAAGCATTAGAGCATCAAGTCGATTGTTTTAAAGCTATTTTCATGAGGAATTATTACAACAAACCAACGCCCTGCTGGTTGCTGCACAGTTGATGGTTTCGGTTGCTTGTGCTGTCCTCCTCTGCTTGGCACATCTCAGTGTGACTAAATAAGGATTATAACTGGGGACGCCATGTCATGTCGCTGCGGCCATGGCGTTGCATCAGTGAACTTATGGCCGACAAACCCCTTGCCTCTGGTAGTCTGGTGTGCACCGTTTGTTCCCCTGTTTCTTCTTCTCCTGGCTCGAGGATTAGTACAAACCCTGCGTCGCATCCTCCCAAGATTTACACTCTGTTCGTGTGGGATTCCTGTACGGGTCCCAAACCGGTCATTACGATCTCACTCTAGACTATTCCAAGCAAAGTTTTGGCTGGGTTCTCGTCAGCATCCCTCGTAAAAGCAATGAAAAGGAGGCTACAGCTGTGTGTATGCGTTTGCTTTCTCATGTCTGGTGCAGGTGCACGTGTGCTTCTTCACGGCCATTCAAGACGAGATACACCAACCCCGACCTTCACTCTAAGCCAACCACGCAAAGTTTGCAACAAATGAGCCGCCTGCTGCAGCAGCAGCTTCATAAGTTCAAATCCAAATAAATACACATCCCGTGTACCAGGTTACAGCCATCATCCTGGACGGAAGAAACACATTGTCGACTACTAGCAGTAGTAATAATGGTACCAAACCATGAAAGCACTGGCTCAACTTATCTATCAACATCATCCCAACCAACAAACCAAACAACCATAAACAAGCACTTGCACACATTATCGCACAGGTCCAGGTGACCCTTTCAAAACAAGTTGGGACAGAAAGGAAACCAAACAGAAACTAAACAAAGCTTGTGATCAGTTGTAACAACAGTGCTGACGGTTGTGTTTACAAATGTAGTATTACATGACCTGTGAATCCTGGCAACAATAATAACGTTGCACTCTTTGTAAAGTACAACAAAACAGGTAACAAGATACAGCTAGAGGTAAGCAAATCAAAGACGAAAGCTACAGCGTGAGATAAAAGCCCAGCGCTGCAGTACCAGGTACGAGATCGGCCTATACAACTACATCTCAGATACGCGGTACACGCTCAGCAAGTAAGAAGCGCGCGCAGCAGCAGCTTAGAAGCGCCAGACAGCTGCTCATCTACACAACACCAGGGTGTATGAACTGGACCAACATGAGTTACGAGGAGCCTACAGTAAGCCCTCCCTGCTTCTGGGGCAAGGGCCACACGCTAAGGAGCATTTATTTGCACAACGATAAGAGAGAAGCGCTGTGGTAAAAGCTACAACACCAGGGTATGATGGGCAGGCGGGCGTGCTCAGATGCTATCGTCAACCTCTTCCATATCCACGCTGCTGGTAGGAGTCTTCCTGTCCACCACCTCTCCCCGTGTTTCCGTAGCCTCTTCCGCCGTAGTAGTTTTCCTGGCCACCGCCCCTGCCCGTGTTTCCATACCCTCCTCTGCCACCGTAGTAATTTTCCTGGCCACCTCTTCCCATATTTCCATAGTCTCTGCCACCACCCATGCTTCCATAGTCTCTGCCACCACCCATATTTCCGTAGTCTCTGCCACCATAGTACGACCCACGGGAACGGCCACCGCCACGGTAACCACGTGCACCACCACGGTAGGGCTGGCGATGCCTTGGGAAATCGCCAAAAGTCTGCGCAAAGATATCAATTAGAGACAGATAGATATACTACATAAAAAAAAGGAAGTTGCTAATGTACCTCTGTGTCCATTTTCCTCAGTTCTGAGAATCTTGGTCTTCCGTTTTGCCCTCCACGTCCAAATGTTCCACCAGAAAGGGAATCGAAAAAATCATCCTTGACATAGACAGGCTGCATAAAGGACGACACAGGTTAAATTTTTGCCACAGCACCAAACGTTTGAATGTACCAACAGGCACAAGAAATTAGCATACCTTAACATCTAACTCTGGATTGTCTGTTTCCTCATACTGCAGGTCTTCATCAAATACATCATCTCCTGGCTCACCGTCTTTATCCCTAGACTGGGATTTCTTACCAAGATGACCCCATACTTCATCTTTGTTAAACTTCTCATTCATGGCCATGAAATCAAATTCTTCAGTAAATTTTGTTACCGATTGCGACAACTGCATGGCAAAAAAACCAGAAAGCATGAGTAACTCTTATCCTCCGAAGCCAAATGTTATTTGAATTTCGTAAGCAGCATATTCTCGCTGTTTCATAAGAACATGTAAACATGATACGGGAGTCGAGCTCTGCAAGATAGATAACCTGAATAAAATTTACATTTATTTAGACCTCATTATAGTTGAAGGGCTTTGAATTTTGTTCGTTGAAGTTAAAAACTCCTCTCCTCTAGTTCTATGTACATTATATCCTACATATCTCTATTTGTTTCTCGTTGTACATGGAAAACATGTTGATCTCTAACTTTATACTAACAAAAAATAAATTGAAGCTAAAAGGTAACGGAAAATAGGTACAGTATACATACACAAAAATAATTTTTATTGCAATACAGAAGTATGTACATTGAGCATACCAAATGATAATCATATATGTATTCTCAAGTGTCAAATGTTGACATTAGCTATGTACCAAAAAATCATTTTCTTGCATGGATAATAAGAAGGTGCAGAAGATAATTTGGATAACATTTGTTGCCTGATAGAAATAGTGATACCAGTGAAACAAGAGATGAAGTGTACAACATAGGGAAACTGCACGCACCACACTAATACAGATTGCAACATTTAGGAGTAAAATAATAGTTTTGATGCAGATGATGCTAACACAAAGCAGCAATGCATGCTGGACGGTGTGTGGCTTACCGCACTGCCTCTACCTCTTCCACGGCCTCTAAAGTTGTGGTGACTCTGTGAACTAGCTCCATTGTACTGAAAGGTGAAAACAAAGTCAGGGACAACATAATAAGGAAATCCCTGATAATGAGCACAGAAATTTAAACAAGATAATCCAGAAGTTTATGATGAGGAAATATGCTTCGTTAGTTTTAAAAATGTTACTACAATAAAAGCGAGTTTGACATAAGAATAGGTGTAAAACAAAATTCAAGCGTCCATTATTGTGCCTTAAGAAACAAGATAATTAGAGATGTGTATGGCTAGCAGATGGCATCTGATAAAAATTATCGATCAGAAAACTGTTAATATTTTAGGTTGAACTGGTGAGCAGTGCTTCCTGGTAGTTAACTAGACGCTAAGTAATCAGCGAAATTCAGAACTTGATTTCATAATTAATAATTTAAACTGTCCGGTAGAGAACTAGTTACCACCATTAACCCTGGTTTTACACTACCTTACAGGCATTCATAAAAAATATTGGAGCATCAATCTATATTAAACTAGTTACAGACGGCTAGTGCTGTTTTGAATTGAAAAGGATAATTTATAACATTCTATTACAAAAAGTTCCTGCTTAAACATGTGCAGCCACACAAAGTCAGGAACGATGGTAAGTTCTATGGTTCTAGAACAGAATAGTCAGAAAAAAAGAATATAAGAAGCAAAGGGGTCACTGCAATTTCTTTTAACAAATCAAGAAAAAATGTATAAGGATAAGCTCATCAGGTCTCTAGTTCTATAGAACTCTGAAAAAAAGCATGTATGTGAACGCGTGCAGAAAATGGATACAGAAATGATGGCATACCTTTTGTGGTGCCTGTTTTGGCAGTGGTAATATAGGCTCATTGTTTTCAGGCAGAGCCCGTGTCGGCGGATCAGGTAGCAATGGTTCTGCAACCTGTGTTTTAGGGTCTGCAGGCTTAACAGTGTTGTTGCTCATCTGTAAAGGTGTTTGCATGGACTGAGATGATGAAGCATGGATGGAGCATTCTGCAGTAGTTGACCTGATGATGCCAACAAAGGTGCTGGCATCTCCAATCCAGCTGGACTAGATGAGGCAACAGTGGAAGAAATTGCCTGAGATGCTGTTTGATATGACAGTGATGAGCTTGGATTTACAGCAGTCTTACTGCCAACGAGAGAATTTAAGTTCTTTGATGCTGCTGCACTAGTTTCAGTCAAGGAAATTGGCTGGCTGGCTACAGGAAGGGAGGTACCATGAGATGGCACTGGAGGAGTAAACAAAGGTACCATGTTCGGCAGAGGCTTTGATGTTTCTGGACCTAATAAGCTAGCAGAAGGTGCTGCTGTAGTGGGCATGATACTCGAGGAAGGACCTTGGCCAGTAACTGATGGTTGCAACATGGGAGGCTGGAGTTCTGAAAGTTTCTGTGGCCCAGACGGTAAAGAGGGATTCATTCCTGGATACTGGAAAGTCTGTGGAGCTGATAATCCAGGTGTGGGCTGAAGCAAAGGAGGTTGCTGCAAATGCTGTGGAAGGCTACCTGGAGGTGCATAGTATCCCTGCCAGTACATTGGAGGGACTGAGAGTCCTGCAGCATTTCCAGCAGGAGGTGGACCAGAAGATCCCCACGGAGTACTTCCAGGTTGATACAGAGGAATATTACTCTGAAAAGTTGGCCTCTGAAACCCATATTGAGTTTGCTGGGAGCTGAGATCTGGTAAAGCTGCACCACCAGCAACGGCAAACTTGAAGAAGTCGATGCTGGCTGAGGATAATGTGACTGCAGATAAAAAACTGCATGAGCTGAGTGGGCTCATAAGGTACAGGTTCCATGTATTTGCATCATAGTAGTACCTGGATTATGGCAGGATCATTGTGCAGGGGAGTTGGTTGTGGTGGCTGTGGTGCCGGTGGTGACGACTTAACTTGCAAATCCTGCAGAAGCAAAGTCAATTGTCTTGTCCCCCATAAGATACGACAGTAACACAACACTCAAATAGACGGTTCATAGCAGATACTGTAAATGGAAAGTCAGAAGCAAGTTCAACTGTCTGCACCAAGAACATGCCGTGGCTACTATACATTACCAATACAAAATATCTATCCATCATAATAGCATACACATCGAAAAATTAAAACATAACATGGTGTTACAAACAAGCCCGGGTATAATTAATGCGTGACATACAACAGGAGCAACAATCATGGATTTGACTTCACGTAACCGAGATTAATTAACTTGTGACAGGGATAAGAAATAAAACAATATCCTGCCTATCTGCAGCTTCTTTATCAGTGAAACAAGGTTCGAGCAATACAATGGGATTATTGTAAGCATATGCATCAGTGCGAGAAGAGAAACAGCTGGGGGGTTAGACAAAGAGGTCCTATCCATAGTGCCAACAAGGTACCTTGATATCACTTCCTCGGAAAAGTATGTACTCGTAAACTTTGTCGCTTCCAGGAATCTGCATCCCGTCTTTCTTCCGCCCTTCGGTTCCAAATGACCGAACTACAAAACAAGACAATGAACGAGGTGTAAGTAAATAAGGCACAAACATACCAAAGCGACGAGTGAAAGCTACCAAGGCAAACATCTCAGTTCAAAGTTATACGCATATGAGAGCATGCAGCAGTTGGCTTCATAAATAAATCCTAAAAAAAAGGAAACACGCTACAAACAGGTCCACATAATCACATCAGCAAACCGTCCAAATTTCCCTCAACTGGCGCCTCGGAGGCTTGGCTAAGGCCTACGGTCCACATAACTGAATCAGCTAACCGTCGCCGCACTGGCTGGGCTAAGGCCTAGGATCTGCCACATCGGACGCGCGCAGCAGCGGAAACCAAATCTAGGGCTAAAACAAGCGCATCTCGGCGAGGGGAAGGGAAGGGAGGGGAGGGGAGAGGGATTCTCACCATTGCTGAGGCCGATGCTGGACTCCTCGGTGTTGATGTTGTAGAGGACGCCCTCGTACCTGATCTCGCTCTTGGATGTGAGGCTGATGAGGCTGCCGAGGTACGTCTCCGGCGACGCGGCCCCTGCGGGGGCGGGCGCGCGGCCGACGAGGAGGACGGTGGTGGTGGCGCTTCCGCCGCCATGGCCACCGGCGGGATTGGTAGAGGTGCTAGGGTTAGGGGAGCGAGAGGGGCGGGAGGGAGCGGGGAAAGGAGATGGAGAAACCCTAGGCGGGCGGGCGATCCGGTTTTGCTGTGCGGATGGTGTTTTCCGTTCCGTTTATGGGCTCGGGCGAGCGGGCCCAGATTCGGAATTTCTTACGGCGGCGGGCGGATGCCGATCCAATCCAATCATCGGATCCATTGTGGTCTTGTGGATGAAATTTGAACCGATGTTTGAGAGTCCAGATCTCTATCTCTATCTATTATTATATTTATTATATTTATTATATTTATCTACTATTAAATAATGAAGTATATTAAAAATGATAAAGAGGTATATATGATTCACCTATGTGGTATATTGAACGTGAGAGTACATACGCCTAGGAGTACAGAACCATTTTCCTTATTATATATTATATATATTATATATTATTATTATATACTCCCTCCGTTCGAAAATAGATGTCTTATCTATCTCAAAATTTGGATGTATGTACACACTAAAATATGTCTAGATACATCCAAATTTTGAGATAGCTATGACATCTATTTCCGAACGGAGGGAGTATATATCTTAAAAAAGAATTTGGTTCCACTTTCTGCCCACCTTCGTCCGTCGCTCTGCATCATCCTGCCTCATCTTTCATCGCTCTCCATGATTCCACTGCTAATCAACTCCCTAATTACCGCCGCTTCTCCCTCTCAAATAAAATACAACGCAATACGTGTCGTTTGGTTTTGTCACTCGACCAATTTTTTTGTCCAACTTCGCTTCCCCATCGAAGCCGTCGGGCCTCGCGCGATCCCAGCTCCTCTCTCACACATCTGTTAGTGTTAACCTTGTTGTCTAGTTGGTTTTCGTCATGTTTATTTTCTGTCAGTGCATTTAGTCGAGTCAGGTAGTAGAGGCTGTGGGGATATGCATGCACAGAGAAGTGGCGAGTATGTACAGTACATCCAAGCTGATAGTCTACATGTGATCAGTGTCTAGCTGTGTAGTAGTCCCATGGACCAAGTCGTGTTGCAGTGAACGTGTGCGGAGACAGAAGCGGGAGCAATTAGTTGAGGCTTGCAGCCCGAACGTGTGTGTCCAATGTTCTGTAGACTTGGTAAGTGGGTGCGTGTGTAGCTAGTAGTGGAGTAGAAATGGGATCAAGCCGTTGTGTGGCTTGGCCGGTGCGTTTGCTTCTCTTTAAAAGGATCTGTAATCAGTTTGGTTCATCAAGCAAAAGAACAAGAGCAAAGGCAGAAGTGCGTTGCCACCAAAAGCTCTGTGTGTTCTTTGTGTGCTGTGCGTGTGCGTGAGTTCATCTTCTTCCTTGGGCCAGGAATATCAACATCATGCACGCTGCCGCCGCTCGGTTGCCCTATCCTATCCAGCGCCGCCATCCTCTTCCCTCCCACGCTCCCCGACTACCTCGCTGCTGGCGCGAACCCCCGCGCCGCCATGCCTTCCTCGCGCATACCCCCTTGCTCCCCAATAGCGGCAGCCGCCGCAGTTCCTCTCAAGAGCCGTCATGTTCTCCCCATCGCCATTCAAGAGGGACCGCTGTCCTCCACCCTGTGTCCGGCGCAGAGCGGCGTCGACCTCGACGACCCCACCGTGAAGACGACGGCGGCCCTAGCGCACGGGCACCGCGTCTCCATTTCATTGGATCTAGGTGGATAGGTGTTTGTCGTGAACGCCGCCAGCAGTCTTGGCTGTCATGACAATGCCTACTGGTTGCGCATCTAGGGGATCCAAATCTCATGCATTCATCATAGCGGGAGGAAGACATGTGTAGGCACGTGTAGATCAATTTCTTAATTAACTGCTCATATCTTGCAGATCACCGGAGGAAGGCACTTGAAGGGCAGGATTCGTGCCGTCAGGCCTTCGGCGCTTCTTGCTCTTGTTCTCATCCTGTTTGAAATTGGTCGCATGAGATTGTTCAAATAATTAATTCACACGAGATTCTCGTCCTGGACTTTCTTCAGGTTTGACGTCTCTAGATTAGCTTAGAATACAAAGAATAGCCTAGGATCAGAAACGGTCTTCAGATTATCCTACGTTCAGTTCATGATCTTCAGGTTTGATCATTTGGTTGATATGAATTTGGGTCCATTTTGTACCTCTGCCTATGATACAGATGCTGCTAAATGGTTCAACTGTTCATGCTTATTTTGTGCCTCTACTTGTCTAATTGATCAGAAAGTGTGCAATTTTTATGATATTTCTCTTAACCTGTTGATTTGTTGCCAAGTTGCTGTACTGCAATGTTCTATTTGTTTGAGGGGTAATGTCTAACAACTTTTGGATTGTACTTAGGCTGCAGTCTTCCACTATGGATCAATAAGTTTGATTGCAAAGCCTTGCCGGTCAGCACATCTGCGCGCCATGGAGATTGCCATTAGCAAAGCCCCAACCATTAGCTGCTGAAAATCAGGTAATCATCTCGACACATCATTGTCGATTTACATATGAAAGCTTTATGTATTACCCATGACATGCTCATTATACGCATCTGTGCCATGTTGTAAAAGCATGACCAGACTTGGAAGAACCTGGCGTGACTAATATTCCACAACTCATTATTTCTGTTACTTATTGTCATTGAGGCACGTGATGACTTGCTGACTTGAATATGTGTCCTTCAGGATAATAAGTTTGATGGCGAGTCAAAGTAGAAGAGGGTTAGGGAGCGGAAGAGAAGCAGTGACAGTGGGCTGATGGGCTCACGAAATTGCAAACAACAGTACCTTTAGAATGATGTGTTCTAACAATTTGAGTTCCACTTTACCTGCAGAATTAGGAGGGAGTTTGTTGCCAGGGGTACCAAGACCGTTCAGAACCTTGGAAGCATGATCTGGCCCGGGTTGATGAAGATATAATGAACTCCAGTGTCATCTTATCATTTTATAGGGATAGGGGAAACTATCCGGCCTTCCAAGTTTTCTTTTTACCTCAATTGTTGCTTCAGCATATGACAACATATTGTTGTGAGGGTGTAGGTTAGATATATATATATGTCTCGGTTCACTTTATACCAATTCCATAGATGAGTTGGTTATCTAATATAGTATTATTTTTATTTTCATTATTAGCAATATCTTACAATACTGATTAAATATTGTTTTGCAAAAAGTAGTCGATCATGGCTTGTGTCTAAATCTTCCATTTCGGTAGTGAAAATATTCATGCCCTAAAAGATATTCAATAATAAGATTGTTTTGCAAAGAGTGTAATCGATCATGACTTGTGTCCCCTTCCCACTTATCCGTTTTTGGGATTTGCTAAATGTGGGTGAAAACTATTTCCATCGTGTTCTGTCTCTCAGTGAGAGAATCGTCAAAATAACAAGCCCATGAGTCATGAAAGGTGACGTGGAACACGATGTAGCCAAATATCGTGAGCATGTAATGAGATAGTATTATGGAGAGTGATGTTTTGTAGCCGGGCTACATGTAGTCTTTTATTTTGGCTATTCAAAAAATATTTTAAATTTTTTTCAAATATCCAAAAATAAATATGTAGATGTAGCAACGAATAAATCTTAAAAGTGCGAAAAATCCAAATCCTAAATACATTTATTATACACTACACAAAAAAGATAAAATTATAGATGTGTGTGAATAGTAACCACCAAATCTTGTCAGAATTTTTCTTTTTTACGTACCCAGAAATAAAACTAATTTTGGATTGAAACTTTGCACAACTATAGGATAGAGTATTGCCTAACTTTGATTATTTTAAGAATTTTCTAAAACTTCAAAATACCGTTTTCAAAAATTCAAAATAAAGGATGACATGTAGCCCAGGCTACAAATGCCTTTTTCCGTAGTATTATGGCTTTACTCAAAACTTGACAATGATGCTTGACATGCAATTTTTTTTATAAAATTACATGTTTGAACCACAAGAATATTTATACACCCGTTGCAAAGCACGGGCAATTAGCTAGTAGTTCTAAAGAAAAACAAGTCCAAATTATCCTAAATGTGTTGATGTGATTATTTGTTAGGCTTAAGTTTAAAATATTATTCAAAGTTTAAGCATAATTTGACTTCTTAGCTCTCTAAATTTTCTTGGCCACGTCAATAATATTCCCTAGTGGCCTTCTTGCTAACTTTCTCAATTCATATTTTCTTCTCTTCTTAGTGTAATTCAATAAAAATGTTGGCAGTGTAATTTGTTTGCAATTATAGTTATTGGGTATCACGTATGACCCAGTAAGAGTGGGGTTCATTCAAACTTACGATGGTGGAGCCATGGACGACTAGGATCTAGCCTACATAACAATTTTTGATTTAGTAAGCTAATGAACGACCGACCTAGCTAGGGAAGCGAATGTGATTAATGAATAGTTGGATAACTTTGATGGGAGACCCACTCCCCGTAGCTGGATCGAATAAACGCAGTTTACTTCTTTTTGTTGATAATGTAACTCTCATAAATATTTGTTGCTAAAAAGAAACAGAAAAACATATGTCCTCTCCTAATTAGATGAAACACAATTATGCCTTCTGTTCGTAACACCCCCCCCCCCCCCCACTCCACCCATCCTGAACTCTGGCTCTGACCTCCCAAACTGTTTTCCACAGTGGCAGTTGTTAGAGTACTTGTGATCTTCTCTCACCCCTTCTATCATTCTTTCCTTTTCTGAACTATAACCTTTGGTGATTAAATTACTCACAGTTACATTTGTTTAAGTATATTATTTTAAACATATTTACGATAAAAATGTAGAAAGAGTTAGAATGATGTTTACATTTTAGTTTTACTATAACTAAATTCAAATGTTATAGAAAATAAACCTTTAGATTTACCACAAGTTTATAATCTAACTAGCTTCCAAAATGGGATGATAGACGAAATGCCAATAAATGGTTATCATGACACCACAGTAAGAATGTTTGTCAATCAACATATTCGTACACCCTATTGTAATCAATCTAAACTTTTTACAAAGCAAAGCCCCACTAGCTGTAATTAACATTAGTCTATCTCAACTTGCAAGCTAGTCACATCACTTACCCTTTTATCCAACCAATTGTCCACACCATCCAACTAACATTTATTAATTATTTTCTATTTGCACATCCACGTCATATTTTCCTTTCTCCATCAAAATGTTCAGGTCATCCTTTTTTTGTCGTTTGAATGATAAGATAACACCATGCCGCTATGTAATTACAAGTAAATTATGTGCAAGTAAAACGCCGAAATTAGTTTCGTCAATCAAGTGAACTTTTTGCCAATTATTTTCAATGATGAAATCATATAACTATTATTCAAGATTATATGCTCTTCTATATTTATATGCTCAAAAAGTTTGTAGAAACATATTGCGGCAATGTACATGGTATCTTCATGCAAGCCATCCACATCGTTTGTTTCTTAAACTCATTGATTTCACGGTCGGCGAGTGTGGGATAATGTTTGCTTTGCTAGTTACCCCCTTATATCTTGCTGTCTCTGTGAGAACCTGTATGTTCTTCGTTTAGCCTTTTGTGTTCAAGGTCGAATCGTAAAGATCGTGCCACCAAAATATATCGTGTGGAGTTTAGGAGTTGTGTAGAATTTAGGAGTATCACTCACCTCCTTTCTTCGCTTCAAGGTGTGTGAGCTTGCAAGTTCTTTTCGTGGCTTCTTTTAGGTGAAAAACATACCACCAAATTTTAAGGTGTGTGATATTGTGACCTCTTTCGATCGCTTGGCCCGTTGTTGATATGGGATGCTCTGATATCACGAGTGTAGAGGTAATGTATGTGGGGCCATGGCGTTGTGGCTTGCAAGAACCATGACGATATAGAAGGCCATGACAAGCTCAATGGACATGCCTATGAATAGGCGCGAACACGAGCTTCAAGTTGACCAGGCTTTATCCTACTGTGTAATGTAACCAAGTTTTTTTTTTATGCTTTTGATTCATGAAATTGTTTTAACGACTTTGTAATTCAAATATACACACATGATTTATACAAGGTAATATGCAAATGTCCAGATATACAAACTACATCTATGATACTATTATATGTTTCAAAATGTGTGATTTTTTTCAAGAAACTATATACGAGACAATTTTAATATGTGGGGTTGGCATGTTTAAAAAATAATAATGCAGTGATGCTATTTTCGCCTTAGCAAACTAAATAATTTTTTATTATACCAATAGTCAAAGTAATAAAATATTTTAGAAAAAACATATAAAGTCTGATCAAATGCTTGTATTTATGAACATACAGTACTGCATAACAGTATTAGAGACCGAATTTAATTCCACATTCTTTTCATAGCAAGAAGTACTTGTGTCAACTATATCAAATTCAGTAGTATCAGTATATGTATGTGCATGTTTTATTCAACATTATTCAGTCCATCTACACCATACAATTGAGATAGCGGGAAATCACAAGGCACGCCCAGCAACAGCAAATGGATTTGGCTCCTCATCCAGTCGCGGGCACCCACTCCCCACAGCAGCAACAATGTCGCATCGAATCCTCAACACCTCCAAGCCCAAGCTGCCGCCGCCACCCAGCTCCATCACCCTCCGCCGGCACCGCCGCCGAAGCTCAGTCGCCGCGCCGCTTTCGCCATCGCGGTCTCGCCAGCGCTTCTCGGCATCACCCCTGTGGTGGCGGCGCCACCGTCCGCCAGGGCGCAGGAAGCGGTACCAGCAGCAGCAGCGGCAGCGGCACCCTGCATCGAGGAGCTGCCGATCACGGCGAAGGCCTTCCTGGACGTGTCCATCGGCGGCGAGCCGGCGGGCCGCATCACCATCGGCCTGTTCGGCGACGCGGCCCCCGCGGGCGCGGCCCGGTTCATGTCCCTCGCCACGGGCGTCGGCTACCGGCGCAAGGAATTCGTGAAGGTGGTGCCGGGGTATGTCCAGCACGCCGGCGTGGTGTCCTACCCTGCCATCCCGGCGGTGATAGACCGGCTGGCCGCCGAGATGGAGGCCGTCCGCGCGCGCTGCGGCAGCGGGAACGGAATGATGATGCACGCGGCCGGGGCGGTGTCAATCGTGGTGCGGGACCCGAGCCTGCCGCCGCCGAAGCCGAAGCTGGTGGCGCGGGGCGGGAAGTTCGAGATACAGGAGGAGCAGGTGGGCGTGGTGCCCAACGGCACCGAGTTCGTGATCGCGACCAGGGACTCCCCCGAGCTGGACGCATCGGCGCTGGTGGTGGGCAGGGTCGTGGACGGCATGGACGTCGTGGGGAAGATCGCCGCCGTGCCAACCGTCAGGGACAACACCGGCTCCGCCTACTTCAAGTCAGTGCCCAATTCGCTTAATTAGCTACAAATTCACCAATCTTCTATGCACGACTGTGTTTCCTTTGTTTCGATTTGATTGTGTTGCTACAATGCAGAGTGGCCAAGCTGACCGGGGACAAGAGAGCGGTGGTTGCAGAGCGAGGGTTCAACCGCCCCTACACCAAGATTCTAGTCACCAACTGTGGAATCCTTGAGTAGTACGGAGTAACTAGTAATCTAGTATAGAACAGTAGTTCGAGTCGACTGAGCTTGGACGGTGGATTCCTTGACATGCTTTGTTACTTCTTTCTCATTCTTCTTCAAATGGAGTCCCAGCTCCAAGGAGTCTGATCTTTTAAATTTTCCGGTTTTTTTTCACTTTACAAGATTTTGAAAAAGTATATACAAAGACATGTCGATATCTAGGACGCCCGCACAAATTTTCATTGAATTATGTTTTCATTAGTGACCTACACAAAAAACACAATATGAAACCAAAATCAATTTATATTGCCTATTTAGAGGCACGTTTTTGTAGTTATTGTGTAACCCAAAGTAGAACATTATTTTCAACAAAATTTACACGTTCATAGGAATCATCTTTATGTATCTTTGTACAAAGATCCAGAAATACCGATTTTGACTTTTTAAACAGCGGTCTCCCTGTTTTATATTAGATAAAGAGAACATTGTGTTTTTGTACAATCAGATAATATGGTGACTTAATCCATAAACACATAAAATCCTAAACAAGCAACAAATTACGACCATGCCCATAGTCCCAAAAATCTCACCAAAGCCCACCACCATAAGCCCGAAATTGTCACCAAAACCGCAAGTTAACTCGTCGTTGTTGCACCACCAAATCTCACGATTGGTGAGGCGGTGTTAGAAATATGCATAAATACAATCGATAGATATGATGAAATTCTTGTGATTGATTTGGCAAGTACACAACTTGTTGTGAAATACTTGTATGGTTATTCTAAAGTTATCTCTAGTCGAAATTCATGTGAGGACACAAATGAATATTTATTGGCACATGTATTGATTGATGACTATGTTTTGCAGGTCATAGACATGTAGATGTCAAACTAATAATGTGGACACATTTTATGTTATGAACATGGGTTGGAGCGACCCCACATGAGACACAACAATAATGCTTTTGGTCCTCTCTCTACTTTAATTTGTTCTTATAATATGAGATTGTCGCATGTATTTTGAGATGTGAATGGACCTATTTAGGGGCTATCAAACGCTAAACTGTAACTGTGTAGTTATAGATGTTGCTTTCGGATTTGTCACGAATCGTGCTGTAAGGCATGTTGAGTCAAGATGAGATTTGCCCTCTCTACTTGAGAGAGAGATATTTGCCCACCTCAAGTGACCAGATTCATAAATTATGGCCGTGTTAGTTAAGTTTAATACTTAACCTAGTAAGGATTATAATCAAGAAACAGTGATCAGTTTGGAGCTCAACCAAATATCGCGAGGCAAATGAAATGACATGTACATAACATTGCGATAGTCCATCTGATGTGGTATATATAGGCCTTTAGGCCAACAAAGTCTAAAGGTGGCCCACTACAAGGATTTGGACCCATCATACATCATCCCATCAACCATAGGCAAATTCGAGCATCCCTCGAGATAGCCAAGAGCTCCGACACATAATTAAGCCGCCACAATCAGGAAGTAGGGCTATTATTCGACGTTGCTCACTGAGGCCTAAACCTGTATAGACCTTCTCTCGTGTGGTACCATCTAGATTTGTTGAGTGTGACCCCTTTGAATACAAATCTAGCGTCGAAAAAAAAACCATGACAACAAGCAATATTATTATTTGAGATTTTCGTTTTACTTGTTGGTCCAAACCAATATGTTCTAGAAAAGTTACATTTATTTTGAAGAGCTATAAATAAAAAAAGTGGAGGGGTTTGAACCATGTGTTATACTTTTATTTATCGGGGATGTAAATAAAATACATCTGTTGCTTCACGTTGTTATATCATATTTGACGAATTGTTTGCATTGCATGTAGGAGCTCGTTCCTCCAAGTGTAGGGACATACAGATATCATCCGAGGAAGAAGAGAAAGATTTAATATAATCTTATGTTACTCGTTTCTTTACTACTACTAATTTCAGAGTTTACGAATCAAACCCTTCAAATAATGCATATATCTAATAATAATAAACATTTTGTTTGGCTAGTAGACAAGAACGAAGAACCTAATGTGGCATTATGTATATTCTTTGTATATAACTTGCTACATCTATCAATGTCTCCTTTATTTAATTGTATCCTTTAGTTTTTTAAATTACCTATAACCTATTGGAAACTACAGATTTGGATATGAACCTGAACATAGAAGATGAATACCAAGAGGATTCCCAACTCACCTGCAAAGGTAGAGTCACCCGACAAAGACGAGAAGAAGGCCCAAAAAATGAGGGGAGGAAGAGAAATATTGGTGAGAAGAGGTAGTTAAGAACACATATTTTATACTAAACATGTATACTTATCGTAAACTTACTTTAGTCCTATACGTTTATGTTTTAATTATTTGGATGACATATTTAATCCGTAAGAATAATTCGTAATATTACTTATAGTAGTTGTTACACATTTTTATGTATATCGCCGCAAATTTTGTAATGCTAAATTTAAATTGAATGTTGTAATAAAGTTCAACTTAAGCTATTTTTTATGGTTGCGTAAATTATATAGTGTATACATATGTATTTGTATGCAAGTATTTTTTTGTATGTGTATATTTATATCCTAAAATATTAGGATAGAGATTCTAAAGCGTACACTCTGACCGGATATCTTGGTAGTAATTCTAGTGTATTATTAGGCAAGTATAATTACAGAAGATTCTGGAGTATAGTTTGAACCATTGGCAAATCAACAAATGTGTCTTGCGTATTGGTTCAGTAGTTAGTGAAAACATGTGAATCATCTGCATTTGGTATTTTTATATAGCATCTCTTATAGTAATCAGTGACAAACATAAAATTGACATACATATAGCTTGATTGTTTGGTAAGCTGAGAACTCTTCCGTGGACTAATGGTAGCCGTGCATATGCGCATAAGGGCCAGGTCTCGGGTTCGAGTCCTCACTTCTACCTTAATGACAAAGCCGGGTGGAGTCCCCCCTCCGGTCTTGTTATTTTGATTGTTTGGTAAGCTCGTCTTGAATGCATTTGGTGCCATGTGGTGTATATAATAGTCCCTGACAATTTCTAAAATAAGAAAAGAGCTAAACATGGGAATCCAATTACAACTTTTAGGGCATCCATGAGAGAGACTAGAATCCTAACTAAACTCATTAACATCGATCATTTTTGTTTAATAGTTCCTATATAGTATAAGTCATTGCTATGTGGTGAGGACCTGCTAATGTAATATGAGGCTATTTGCATATATTCAATAATCTATTGGAATAAAATGATAGAATGATATAGTTGTTACTATTACAATTTACTGTTTGGGCCTTCCTCTTCTCCGGGACTAGGATGGTCGCGGGGCGCAGGGCGGTGCCGGCGGCCGGCGGTGGCACAGGGGCTCCTCCTGCGCCGCCGACCATTAAGGGGATGCGCCGCCCCTTAGTCCCCTTCCTCCATGGCTTCTAGGTGTTGTATGAGGTCCATGCGGGAGGCAAAATCGTGGCTTTGGTGGCTGCAAATTCGTGATAATGGGTGGCTCTCCTGAAAATTAGAGTTTTCTCTCTTTATATAAGTTGGGACCATCATCCTTGGCCCTCCGATGGATGCCCCTTTGATCCAAGGGCTCTTGGGCACCTCTAGAACCTTACTAGTTCCCCAGCCTCCATAAGTCAATGGGGTCGTGACTTGGCCGAATCAAACAAGTTTGGTAAGAGTTGGAGTCAATCACGTCACAAACTTTCGGATTTTCTGTAATCAGATATTTTTTCTTCGGTAAAACGGGTCTACAGGCCGCATCCGAACTCCGATTAAGTTGTTCTTGGGCTTGAATTATAGCTATGGAAATTTCCAAGAACTTTGTAGTCCACGAGATTTTCAGTTGACGTCGTCTTCGATGGTAAAACTGACGATCACTGAAATCTGTAGGGTGGACAGATTTCAGTAAAGTCAGAGTCCACCTCTAACAAGGCTCCTTTTACGTTTTTGTCAATTTCCAAGTAGTTTCTACACATTACTAGACGAGGAGTTGTTTGAGCCCATTTGATGTATCAAGTTTATTGCATCTATGACATAAAGCACTCGGTTTTCTCTCTGCAATGGGGTTGAAGAATGGATTAAATAGTTCCATAGACAACCTAAATGGGATGGATGAATCCTGGACATTTATATGAGTGAATTAGTGTTGACCAGATCTTGACGAGCACCAAATTTACAACTAAAAAAACTGATCCAGAAATTTCAACAAACGGAATAATTTAAACACAACTTTTGTCCTGCTTTCTAGAGTAGCTTGCACTCAGTCAACTCGGATCGTGTTTCTGTCAAGCTCAAATGCTCACATTTATTGGTGAGCCAGCCGCCATGCAACCAGAATCTTTTAGGTGTGCCATAAATTACGGAGGATTCAGAGGGAAGACCCCTCCACGTCACCGATCCACGCCTCATAATATATCGGCCGTCCATCCAAGTGAGCAACAAACCGATTGTTTCTTCTACCCACAACACCAGAGCTCTCTTTCCTTTATTCTAAAAAAAGAGCTCTCACTCGAGTGACCTCTAGAAAAAGTCCCCTAGCGAAAAAAGCTAGGGTTCCACAGTCCTCCGACGGCGACCACCATCGTGAGTTTTGATCGCTAGAGGAGTGCTCGCTCGTTTTGCTAGCCGTTCACCGGTGTCGGCCGGTGTTCGTCTAGGGTTTTGCGTTGGTGCTGTGACTTCAGGGTGTTCGTCTAGGGTTTGGCGGCGGTGCTCTACACACGCCATGGATAGTTCTTCGGGAGGCATCGCATGTCAGGGAAAAAGCATGGAGGATCCTAGCTCTCTGCTAGATCGGCTCCACTTAGAGGAGGATGAGAAGGACAATTTGATTTGGGAGGACGAGGCCGATACTTCAGAGGTTTTACCAAAGTGGCTAGCCCTAGCTAGGGTTTTGACAAACAAATCTTTCAGCTAAGGTGCTCTGATTGCTGATATGAGGGCGGCTTGGACCCTGGCACAAAACGTGGTCTGGAGAATATTCAATTCAAATCTCTTCTCGATTCAATTCCATTGCTTGGCTGACTGGAACAAAGCGATGCATCAGGGGCCATGGGAATTTCGTGGATTTGGAGCCATGATCCTGGCAGAGTATGATGGTTTCTCTAATCCGGAGGGAATAAAATTGGACAGGCTTGAAACTTGGAGTCAAATTTACAAATTACCAGACGGTGTTTTGAAGAATAAAGTGTTTGTGGAGAACATGGCCAAACGCATAGGAGATGTACAGGAAGTCCAAATCACACTTCCTAGCGGATTTGTTGGCGAATTTATCAGAGTGAGGGTCAAGCTTGATGTCAACAAAAAATTAACTCGCTTTGTGAGCTTTACGAAGGGGGGAAAGACTGAATATTTTCAAGTGAAATATGAGAAACTTCCTACCTTTTGCCATGCTTGTGGAAAACTAGGGCACTGGCATCAAGAGTGCGGCACAGGGGAACACGATGAAGATAAGCTTGAGTGTGGATCTTTCATCCTGGCACCGAGACGTGGTAGAGGAGGTGGTCGTACACCTGGAACTTGCCGAGGTTTTGGAGGGGGCAGAGGTGATTTGCTGGACCCTTCCGGGGCAGAGGTGGAGGCGTTAGAGGTGGAAGAAGTAATACAGGCAGAGCTGATGGTCAATATGATCAGGGAGATTTGAACCAATCAATAAGCTGGAGGTGGAATAGTCTGCACTCTCACCCGTCGGAGGAAACGGAAGATACTTTGTCGAAGGAACCTCTGGGTCCAAATATTGGTGATACAACTATGTCTGATGGTACAATTTTGGCAAGAAAATGCCTGATCGTGGATCCTGCACCAAATCCTGGTGAAAATATGGCAATAGTGCCGGTTGAAACGGATAGTGAGAATACACGGGCAGCAGATCATGTTGAAAACGGTAGTGAACACAGTTATGATCTAGTGGGGACTCCGCAGAAAAGCTTGAACAAAAAGAAGCTCAAAGCAAACAATGGTACTGCGGTGGACACCAAGGAGAATGATAATAGTTCTGCTAGGCTAGACACAGAACTACTTCCGACTGTATAAGGAATCGAGATTGACAACCAAACAAATGCAATATCGGTGGGCTCCCTCGAGGGGTGCCGCCGGGCACAATGAGACTCTTAGGCTTGAACTGTCAGGGTTTGGGTAACGCCCCGACAGTTCTAGCGCTGTTGGATGTCGAACGACGAAGTGACCCCGAAGTGATGTTCTTGTCGGAAACTCACTTGGATAATTATCCGGCAGATTTTCTTAGGAGGAGGTTGAAGATGGACTTTAAAATAGTGAATCCTAGTAATAGTCGCAGTGGTGGTGTTATTTTATTCTGGAAAAGAGAGATTACCATCCAACAGATTTTCTCGGACCCGAAGTATATTGATGTAAAAATTGTGGAAGCTCCGGATAAAGTTTGGAGATTGACAGGCATCTACGGCGAGCCAAGATGGGAAGATAAATATAAACTTAGGACAAGCTAAGAGAGCTTAATGGACAGTTTAATATCCCCAGGGCTGTTATTGGAGATTTCAATGAGATTCTTTTTTCTCATGAGAAGGAGGGAGGGAATCCAAGACCCCAGGGGTATATGCAAGCCTTTCGTGATGCCTTATTTGATTGTGATTTACATGACCTTGGTTTTAGTGGTGACCCGTTCACGTGGAAGAGAGGCCGGATCCGGGAAAGATTAGACCGGGTGGTAGCCAATGGAGCATGGATGAATTTGTTCCCTGACGCTTCGGTTGTGCATTTGGAGTACTCCCGATCTGATCATCGACCGCTTTTATTACATACCGAGAGTCAAGTTGCTATTCCTCGCTCTTACCCTAGACGTTTTGAGGCAAAATGGCTCCAAGAAGAGTCCTTTCGAGAGGTGGTGATGCAAGCCTGGGAGAGCGCAACAAATGCAAATCTTGATGGAGGTGTGTTGGCCAAATTAGGTCATTTGCATAGAAACCTGCATGACTGGGACAAACGAGTGCTAAAAAATCCTAAGAAACGGATTCGTAATGCCCAGCGTGAGCTAGAGAAAGCTATGAGTGGCCCAATGAATGCTGAAAATGAAACAGTGGCAAAGGAGATGGCAGCTTTGATTGAGCTACTTCTTGAACAGGAGGAGATCCACTGGCTCCAACGTTCCCGGGCTAACTGGTTACGTGATGGAGACAGAAACACAGCTTTCTTCCATCAAATCGCTTCTACAAGAAGGAAGAAAAATTTGATTAAAAAGCTAAGAGGGGATGATAACGATTGGTTGCACTACAACAGGACAGATCTTTGGTAACACAGTCTTGTGTTACCACAGGTTCAAAACAGTGTTACTACGCCAGACAGTAACACAATTTTAGATGTGTTCCATTAGGCCGTGTTACTACGAGTTGTCCACTGTCACACATATTGATTGTTACCACAGGTTAGAAATTGTGTTACCATTATGTCGTAGTAACACGCATATTATCTGTTACCAACTGCACTAGTAACACCATTTCCTAACTGCGGTAACATAAGTAGAAACATATATTCATGGAGGTAGAACATTGGTGGTAACATATTTTCTAACTGCAGTAACACGATTAGTAACATCATTTTTAGCTTCAGAATACAATTAGTAACATAATATCCAAATGGTGTAACACAATAATCATTGTTGCCAACTACCGTAGTAACACAATTGTGTACTTATAGTAACACCATGAGTAACACTACACATTGCAAGAGAATTAACGTATTTATTTTTTAATTAATAACCACAAAATTAGGTATATTCCATTTATGTATATACCTTTGTTAATAAAAAATAATTGCACCTCTTGACCGAATTAATTTATTTGATGCTTAATACTTTGAAAATGAAAAATAAAATGAAGCATGACACATTCACGAATTTAAAATATCAAGATATCGCAAAGACACAAGACGGTAGGATAGATATTGCACTTCAATAAATAAATATCAAGATTACACCGGTGCAAAAATTCATATCAAATTGACTACAGAAAACACCATCTGAAAGAATATTACACCAGAGCATACGCATCCGTTCCACGAAAGAAAACATTGTGAATAATACTACATTTTTTAATCTATCCATGAAAAACTATAATTATTGATAACTGAAGTTCATTTCCTTCTTCATCTAGCCGGAGAATTAAGCTGGAACTCAACCATCCTTCTTGAACTCAACCATCCTTCTTTCGAATCTGCAAAAAACAAATTGGACATATAGCTATGATCAAATATACAGAAATATGATACTAGAAATTGAAAAAGATATTTAATCAACTTACAAAAGCTGAAGGCCAAGCAATTAAGAATCCTGAAGAAAATGCATCACCAACTGTCATGCAACCAGCTACTTCTCTCACTAACTCTTCATTATCCAGAAGAGATTCATCTATGCGAACAAGTGTGAATTCAGCACCTAACTCGATCCCACCAGCCTTAGTTGCAGGATCAGTACTTCGGATAGTAGCATATGCAACATTCCGCTTGTTGGGATATGTTGAAGTCTTTAGAACTACTTCAGAACCAACCTACATTAGGATCAGTATTAGTATTCAACTGACAATAATGTGCATAAACACGTGAATAGAGTGCCAACAAGGGTCGTGCAAGAGGGAAGCAAGCTGCAGCTTGGGCCACTAGGGTCGTGCCATAGATACTATCGGAATGGGATGCTAGTTGGGCTGAAAGTTTGAGGATATCTTATACAAATTGAGATGTAGTTTATTCAGCACAGCTAACACATTTACTTAGTATGCAGAATATACAGAAAGTGGTAGCCAAAAAAACTGGTTGTAGAAACACTCATGCCCTTGGTGGATCTTTACCTTGAGTGAAGAAGTGCGCCTTCTTTTTGAGGAAGTTGGGCGTGGGTGTTGATTTCTAGTCCCTTGCTGCTCTAGTCTTGAAGAAAGTTCACCCGCATGATCTCTCTGTTTCCTCACCTACAAAGAGACAATAAAAGTACATCAAATGATATTCATATCCAGGAGCTACCAAAAGTTGTAACTTCAAAACTCAAAACCACAGAAATATTACCCCTCGCACAGAATCAATAGCAAGGTCTTTTTGTGATGTTGAATTGTGTTGAATCTGTAGCTGATTGACATTATCCTGCTCGCCATTCTGGTTCTGTGACACAACAATGATGAGAAAATAATTGTTTCACCATTGAATATTTGCGACATGATTAAGAGTGCAGTAATAACCTTTTCACGTGAAAGAAGTAAATTGTTATCCTCAATCATGCCATGTTGCGTAGACGAACGTACTTCAGCAGGTCCGTTACATTGAACTCTCTGGATTTCAAAATATTAATACAGAGGTTTCAAGTGACTAGCAATGATATAGCCATGTATTGACATTACCTTTCTTTTACCATGCCGTACTAGTAATCGAGAAATACCATTATCGTTTGACTGGAGATTTTCCTACAGAACTAACAAGTATGAGTAAAATATCAAAAACAAATGCATACAAAAGCAAGAGAAAAGGAATTCCTTCACCTCTTCTTCTATTCCAATATTCCCATAACCTTCTTTGTCTTTCTTATTCCTATCTTCAATAATCTGGTCTTGCCTTCTTATATGTTCCTTAAGCTTTGCTATTTCCTCCCAAACATCAGCTCCACCTTCACATGGTGATCCATCAGTAGTGGTCATATTGATGTTCTTCAGATACCGTGGTGTTCGACCGTATGCTTGCTTTGGAGTTGAAAGCAATCCCATGCCATGCACTTGTCCAGTCTTTTCTGTACCTAACACCTGCAGCAGGGCATCACCTTCCCATGCCACTCTTCCATTGACATTTTGTGCCAGCTCTGGTTGTTCAGCTCTTAGACCCTCCAATCGAGCCTACAAGAAAAGAAACATGCATATTGTACTAGTAAACTGAATTGTGAGGCGGTCCCAAAAAACATTAGATGTATATTGACTGCCTACCAGGCGCTCATTTCTATCTTTATTTGTAGCATTATCCTTCTTCTTGTGAGTTGCTAAGTAAACCTTTGCTCTATGTGGTCGTTTCTTTTCCAGATCAGCTTCTCGCTACAAAACAAAAAGAACACTGATATGACAAAAAAAGACTAATTAGAAGGGCTCCATTTATAGGAGCTATCAACGAGGGAAAAATTTATGTTGGCGGGAATAATTAAAAGTTTTCCCTCCGCTTCTTTTTCATCTGAACAAAAATAACCGGACTGGTGGAGGGAAATAATTTCTGAACAAAAATAACCGGACTGGTGGAGGGAAATAATTTCTTTACGAAAACAAGTTTTGGTGTGGTGGTTCACTCATTTTTCGCTCTGTATGTAGTCATTTTGGCATATATATGTAAAATATTACCCATATGAAAAAAAGTCACCCCTAATAAATAAATAAAATACATCAAGGTTCCTGAGACAATCGTCTTCCAAAGCGTCGGAGCATATTTTGCATGAATTCGTCCATTGAAAAAAGCTAGATATGCCCAAATTACACGATTGGTTTAGAAACTTTATTATATTTAATACTCCCTCCGTTCAAAATAAGTGTTTTAGATTTATCAAAAAATGGATGGATCGACGAAATAGGCCGTAGCCCCGCTATATTAATATAGCAACCACCCGATACAACCAACATAACTGCAATGCCGGGGCGGTAGTAAACATACACCCAAAGACACGAAAGGAAAGAGAAAACAAAATGGAGACAAAGGCGGATTGACTAAACTACAGTGACTCGCAACCGCTGCGTCCTCTCCGAAGAAGTACCACCACGCTCCTAGCACCGAATCGCCGAGTACCAAGCAGCACCTTCAAGAAGGCACACACCGCTGCTGCCCGGATCAGCGCACCGATCCTAGGGTTTCCCCCGGCACATAGAAGGGTGCGGACGAAGGGTAGCCACGACGCCCTTCAAGAAGGGATGACGCCACCCAAAGGCGGCATCGCGTCGGTGTCGGCCAAGCCGACAAGGATTTCTCCCGAAAAACCCTATCCACCACCCCAGACGATCTGTAGCATCGGAGCCCCGCAAGACGAGGGCTTGCCACCACCAAACTAGCCGCCCACCAACAAGCGCCACCACGGTCACAAAGCCACCATCGCCGTCGCACCGAAGAAGTCATCACGAGGTCCGCAAGCCGGAGGTGAGGAAAAGTATGAACCGGGGGCAGTAGAACCGCAGCCGAGCGGGAGGGAACAACCTCCACCACCGAGGACGGTAGTCGACCGGACGCGGCAGCAAGGCACACCAATCTCCGTCAGGTCCGGCCGGGCCCAGCGGGCCCGTAAAGCCCCCACGGGGCACACCAGTCCTAACAGGGTCCGGCCGGGCCTATAACGGGCCCGTGAAGCTTGCCGCCACACTGCAACAAGGTCGGCCGCCGTCGCCGCTGCCCCTGCCCTCTCTTCGTGGCGACGCCGCCATCCGATATGGCAAGTCGAATCTAAGGTTTTCCAAAATGCTCGGGGTCGGACAACACATTAATTCCATGGCGACGGCCCCAAGGGGGAATGGTGCACGCGGACGTAGCCATCGCCAGCTTCAAGCAGATCTTTCATCCTAACACATTCTTTAGCCGAGAAGACCGCCAGCAAGTGTAGATTTGAGTCCGGAACTGTTGGTCCAACTATAAGGACACCATCCTAGAGGAGAGCCAGAGCCAACACCTTCGTCGCCGTAAGCTAGATCGGTTCTTCCAAAACATCGGAGCATACTTTGCATGAATTCATCCTTGTGAAAAGTCATATATGCACAAGTTGTCGATTGATTTAGGTACTTTATTATATGTAATAATTTAAACTCTTGTAAACCCTAGACAGTGCCTCCAAGGAGGAGATGACATCGTGGCGACGCTGCTATCCCATCTCCAAGGAGGAGATGACATCGGCAAGAGCACCACCACTGATATTTCAGGGAAAAATAACCGAACAAATTTGTCGACGTCGTTGGGAGCCGAGAGAAGGAGATCTCGCCATCGAACGAAGACCAGAAGATTGCTTATTGTAAAAGATGTCATCTCGATTGATGAAGACGACGACAACCAAAACCCTAAATTGAAACACTACTTCTATTAGAAACTCCACTCATAGATCGGATTTCCCACCCCTCCCGACGCCGGCAAGGCCGACCGGAGGAGGGGGAACCAATCTACGATGGAGGAGAAGAAGTGGCAGCGCCTAGGTTCTAAGCGGCGGCGGCGGAAAAAGGAGACCTAGCCGGTCGTTCATAAATCTAGTCAGCGCAATCACCTGTATGTGATACATCTTAATGTTTCTGGTGCAAAATAATTTAACTTATTACAAAAAAAAATGACACATCATTTTTTACTTATGTCACACAATTTAATAAAAATAATTAAATTATGTGTACGAAAAGCTCAGCACGCAAGCTCAGCACGCAAGCTCAGCACTTGCGTGCACTAATACATAAATTAGATCACTTGCGTGCACTAATACATAAATTAGATCACATCGCTTTTATACTAGTATAAGTAATGTCTCCCGTAAACAAAAGTAATGTCTGATTTGGACTTGGGAAAAAGACTGGCCCGTGCCGACCCAGCCGCCTCCCGCAGTCCAGATCCCCTGCTCGATTCACGGCCACAAAATCCGCAAACTGCTCCCTCGAGCGTGCAATCCTCCTCCACTTTTTCCAACCTGGACTTCCTCCTCCACCATCAGCGCCTCCAAGATCCTACCCTCGACCCCTCCGCCGCTGCAGCCTAGAGCCCTTCTCCTCGATTGGGAACGCCGCCACCGTCGCCGAGGCACCGCCCAACTCCGAGTCTCCGATCCCCCACCGCACCGCCACAATATTTCCTCGCAGCTTCGTCGGCCGGCGAGGAGGAGCAGCCACAGTAGGACTCGCACAAGTTGGCACATGGGCGCAAGTCGGGCTCCTAGATGAACGCCGATACCAAGAATGGCGGCCGACGACTTACAGGATCTCGATCTCATCAGCATGTGCCGGTGGTGGCCTACGACCAATCGCATGCCTGCACAGCGTAAACTTTCGTCAGCTTCTCGGGTTA
Organism: Poa pratensis; assembly: GCA_947311845.1. Classification (NCBI taxonomy): domain Eukaryota; kingdom Viridiplantae; phylum Streptophyta; class Magnoliopsida; order Poales; family Poaceae; genus Poa; species Poa pratensis. The sequence goes on along the minus strand of CAMZMU010000110.1, from coordinate 28,328,264 downwards.
GTTTTTGAATAATATAAGTGGGTGAATAATATGCGGATGAATTGCTTAATCTCATAATCTGCATCTCGCTTTTTGTCCAGTCTTGCCAATGGTTTTGGACTGCTGAAACCATATGATTTATTTTTAGTTTCAGATAGTAGTGGTCACAGCATGTGTCCATCTCTATAGATATCTCCAGTTAATATTTCCTTGCAAACATGTTAGTTTCGGCCCTTGTCACTCAGTAACTATGTTTCATTTTGTTACACAGTTTATCTATGGATTTAGAATCTATAAAAGAGCTATTGCTTTCTCCTAGACCAAGTGATGAATACGTGGCCGGCGTAGATGGTTTTCTTGACTTCGCCTACATGGGAAAAAGTGTGGATGCCAAGATCCGTTGCCCATTTGTCAACTGTGTCAATACATTGTTACTGAAGCGGGAGGACGTGTATGGTCACTTGGTTTGTAGTGGAATTTCACTGGGATATAGTGTTTGGGGTTGCCATTCACCAATGCAAGCAAGCGCAGAAGGAGGTGGTCATTTTGAAGCTCGATTTTGCCAAAGCATTTGACACCATTGAGCATGCGGCAATAATAAATATTCTAAGATGTTGGGGTTTTGATGATAGATGGATACATTGGGTCCAGTCCATCTTCTCTTCTGGGACTTCTTCAGTTCTCTTAAATGGTGTGCCCGGAAAAAAATTCCCTTGCAGACGTGGTGTTCGGCAGGGTGATCCGTTCTCGCCGATCTTTGTTTGTTGCAGGGGCTGATCTGCTTCAGTCCATGGTGAACACTCTCGTTAATGAAGGCATTCTGCATCCTCCTTTGCCCATTCCTGACACCGACTTCCCCATTGCGCAATACGCCGATGATACACTGCTCATTTTGCAAGCTTGCCCTGCTCAGCTTCTAGCTCTCAAGAACTTACTAGCATCTTTCTCTCTGGCCACTAGACTCCGAGTCAACTACGCCAAGTCATGTCTCATGCCGGTGAATATTTCTAACGCTCGCCTTGCTGAACTTGCTGCGGTTTTTGGCTGTTCTCCGGGCTCTATGCCGTTCACGTACCTTGGTCTCCCTCTTGAGCCCTCTAGGCCTACGGTTCAGGATCTATCTCCTATTGTTGATCAGGTTGAGCGACGTCTGAATGCTAGTGTCCGTTTCCTTGATTATGGCAGCCGTTTAACCTTTATTAATTCTGTGTTGTCCTCCCTGCCGATGCACTTTCTTTGCTCACTAAAAGTCCACAAAACGGTTCTGAAATCTTTTGACAGAGCTCGCCGCCATTGTCTGTGGGCTAAGGAGGAGGATTCCAGTTCTGTCAATGCTCTGGCTGCGTGGTCGCTTGTCTGTCGCCCTAAAAATTATGGTGGCTTAGGCATTCTGAACTTGGAAATCCAGAACACTGCTCTTCTGCTCAAGCAACTTCATAAAATTTTCACTGCTGCCGACACTCCTTGGGTGAAGTTGGTTTGGTCTCTGTATGATCCAGCCTCTCCTCCTCAGTCACAATCTGCTCGAGGCTCCTTTTGGTGGAAGGATATTTTTAGACTGATCGATATCTATAGAAGCATCACACGGTCCAACATTATTGGTGGCCAGTCCACGTTGTTCTGGAAGGATTTCTGGCATGGCCATAACTTACTTTGTTATGAATTCCCACGGCTGTTCTCTTTTGCTCTCCGTGAGGACGCCTCTGTGCGCAGCATGGCGCCACCATTTGATCTCAGCGCTAGTTTTGCCCTTCCTCTATCTCCAGAGGCCTTTCTTGAGCTGCAGCAAGTTGAGGAGATTCTCATGGACCATGACTTCTCCCTCGTTGAGCCAGATATTAAAATCTTCCCTTGGGGGAGTTCTTCTTATACTTCTGCTAAGTTTTATAATTTTCTGTTCTCTCATTTGGTGGTGGACCCCTCTCTTCAAGCTATCTGGAATTCAAATTTGACACCTAAGTTACGTGTGTTTGCGTGGCTGCTTCAGAAGGATCGCCTCAACACCAAGGATCTTATGATCAGAAAGCAGTGGCAAATTGATGGAGGAACATCCTGTGTTCTCTGCCACAGTTCTGTTTTGGAAAATCGAGATCATCTCTTCTTCACCTGCCATTTCGCTCGAGAATGCTGGAACTTCTTGGATATTTCTTGGGACTGTGCTTTACCCATCTCGAGCCGCTTCATCAGAGCGAAGAGCTTATTCAGGGGGCCCTGCTTCATGGAAATCGCTGTCTGTGCCCTGTGGTGTATTTGGAAGAGCCGTAATAATCTTATCTTTCAAAACCTTCAGCCCTCTTTGGCTCGCTGGAAGGTCCTTGTTCAGGCAGACATTTGGCTGCACCAATTTAGGGTGAAGTCTTCCCTTGTTCAGCCCCTTGTTGCTTGGGTTCTAGATCTCTTTACCTAGATGTGTACTGCTTCTTCCTTGTTGCTCCTTTTTCATTTCCTACCCCCCTGATTTTTTGAGCATGGTACCACGACTGTTTTTGTAAGGAAACCTCTGGTTTTCATTCTTTATTTATATAAAATTTACACCGTAGGGTCTTACCCTACGGTACCATGTTCAAAAAAAAAACAGCATCATTCATCTTTGCTAATAAACAAGGTGAAAGTCGAACTCACATGAGAACCAACAAAAGGTCACGGTCACAGTTTGAAGGAACAAAATCTAATATGCGCCAACTAGTGGAAGATGTTTTTAGCGGACCTCCAACAAGCGAACCTGAAACCCAAAATCCATCTGAACCAGGACCAGACCCTGAATCCCAAACTTTCTATGACCTTTTGAGAGATGCAGACCAACCTTTATGGCCAGAGTGTGAACTATCCATACTTTCTCTTGTTGTTGTTCGCTTCCATATAAAAGCCACTAACAAGTGGAGCAATAAATCTTTAAATGATTTGCTAGCAGTTCTGCAGAAAGCAATTCCAAATGGTAAGAAGAATTTACCTAGTACATTTTCCGAGGCTAAGAAGATCATTGGAAAGCTTGGGCTTAATTATGTGAATTTTCCTGATTATATATACTGTCTTTTTTACCTCAAGAAAAAATCTGATTTTGCAGGACATTAAGAATCATTGTATGTTCTTGCAGGTCTTTAGCCGCACAGGTCTTTTGGTTTTATATGTATCTTCTGTTTAGTGAGCTTACAGCCCTTCAAAATTTGAAGAACTAAGGTCTGCCATTCAACAAATAAACCTGACTTTTGCTTTTCTGTATTGCTTTCCAGTTTCTCGTTCTATATTTTCCATGGATGTTGCCATTGTGGATTATTATTAGTACTGCATCCTTACTATCATGACACTTGGTTGATAATACATGCAAACTGTCATCCGTGGATGAAATAAATCATTGTTAAGAGATGTAGCTAGTTACTTAGCTAGTTCTGTATAGACGCTGACATATCCTTTTGTACAAGCGAACATAGCACTAGCTACTTAGCTAGTTTGTATACACGCTGACATATCCTTTTATACTGAGTTGTTACGGACATGTCTAGGCATCACCGAATTGTTATCTTCAGAGCTAACTTGCATATAGTCTATTCTGCCTATTCATGCAATCAAATATTCCAAGACGTGAGGGTTTGCTAATTTCTAAGTTGAACTTTCCTAATTGTCGTTGTTCACTCTGAGACATACACAGTTTCAGTTTTCTGTAACCTGACATACAAGTCCTCGATATGTGGAGCATTCTGGCAAGATTACTCCAGCTTCACACAACTCCTGCCTGACTCTCATTTTGTACTACTCCGTATAAAGTATTAAGTTAACATACATGTACTGAATTTAATTCACACTCTTCTGATTTCTAATGAACTTGCTCAAACGCTTCATTGAATCTTATTTTTCAGGAAATTTTCCAAGTGGAGATTAGAAGGATTGTTCTGAACCGATGGATGAAGCTATGCGTTCCACTAGCGAACTTCTATATTTGCATAGATTTTACTATTTGAACCTTTATGACAGATTTTCGTTGGGAATAAATAAACTATTTGTCAAAGAAGTATTATTGTCAGATTTACCATCTTGACAAGATGATCTTGTAAACTGAACTACTACTTTTAGAAATGGATATTTTGATTTAGATCGGATGTTTGTTTGGTGTGAAAACCTGGACACGCTTTCTTCCTTTTCTTGTGAACTGTCGTTGCCTATGTGACTTATGTGCCATGCAGTTGCAGCTGGGCGCTGGCCATCTTGCCGAGTGCCGACTTGTCGGTTGGGCGTTGTATGCTGGGCACCCATCGCTTGTTTGCTTGCTGTAGATCTTGTTGTGACAATGATGCTGTTCGAGTGAATTCAGTTACGGCTACGGACGATATATGGTGTACGGTGTACTAGTGTGATTGGTGTCCAGGGAAAAACTATTATTACCACAAGACAACTTGCTTTCCTTCGTCTTACGCTACTATGACACTCGTGTGCTAAACCTATCAGTTAGTACTTTGATTCATGATTCAACTTGTACTACTGTATATAATTCAACCGTTATGATCTTGTTTGTTGCTGGTGTTCCGCTTCTTCATGAGGCCCGGGCCCATGGGTGTGCAGTCCGTGCGGCCGCATAAGGCCTCAAATTATTGGGGGCCCAAAATTTTAACTACAATTGTAGTGTCCCATATAAATAATAATTATAAGTACCCTATATCTGACATAAATAATAATTTTAACTACAATTGGGGGCCCAAAATTTTAACTACAATATTGTTGTAACACATTATTTATAACACGTACTTATGTGTTACTTGGTAGACATCCCTGTAACACATTTTTGGGCCTTGTATAGTTTGTGTTACTGTCTGTCGATGCTGCAGAAATGATGTGTTACTGGAATTTTACCTGTAACATAATTTTCTATGTGTTACATGATTGTGTTACCAAAGCTCTGTCCTGTTGTAGTGTTGGAAGGAACGGATCAGTTAAAACCTTTTATTTTCCAGTACTTTTCCAACTTGTTTATGTCTGAGGTGTAGGAGACCGACCCGGTGTTGCTGGATAAAATACAGCCGAAAGTTTCTACCGAAATGAATGAGAAATTAATTGCTCCATATTCGGCGGATGATGTTAAAAAAGCAGCTTTCAGTATTGGTGATTTTAAGACACCAGGCCCTGATGGTCTTCATGCAGTTTTTTATAAACGGTTTTGGGATGTGTGTGGAGAAGAAATTACACATGAACTTTTACAGGCTTTGAACACGGGAATCATACCGGAAGGTTGGAATGACACCACTATAATTCTAATTCCGAAGGTAGATAATCCTGAACTTGTTACCCAGTTCCGTCCAATTAGCTTATGCAATGTCATTTATAAGATTATTTCAAAGATGTTGGCATTTCGGTTGAAAGCTATCCTACCAGATAGTATCTCTCCTACACAAAGTGCCTTTGTCCCAGGTCTTCTTATCACTGATAACGTCCTTGTGGCATACGAGTGCGTTCATACCATCAAGAATAAAAGATCCTGGGTGACAGGCGCCTGTGCAGTGAAATTAGATATGCATAAAGCCTATGATCGCGTCAAGTGGATTTTCTTGGAGAACATGATGAGGAAATTGGGTTTTCACGAGAGATCAATTTCTCTCATGATGGCTTGCGTAAGCTCGGTAAGATATCAAGTTAGATTCAATTCTGAAGATACAGAGATGTTTGTTCCGACTAGAGGATTGAGGCAGGGGATCCTCTCTCTCCATATTTGTTCCTTATATGTGCGGAAGGCTTATCCAGTTTATTGCTGCATGAAGAGGAAGTTGGTGGCATTGATGGGTTAAGAGTGTGCAGGAATGCACCGTCAGTTTCACACCTTTTATTTGCTGATGATTCTCTTATTCTCATGAAGGCAAGGACTAATGCAACTTCCCTACAGAAAGTGTTGGATACCTAATGTGCTAATTCGGGTCAATTGGTGAGTTTGGCTAAATCTAGTATTATCTTTTCCCCTAATACTCATGTCGTTGTTCGAGCAGAAATTTGTGAAGCGCTCCATATTGACACAGAAGCCATTTCAGATAAATGCTTGTGTCTCCCAGCGCTTGTGGGGGCGGATAGAAGTGATTTTTTTTGCATTTTGTTGAAAGAATTATTCAGCGTATTAATGGATGGAAAGAGAAACAATTATCCATTGGGGGTAAGGAGATTCTTCTAAAAGCTGTTTCCCAAGCAATTCTGGTCTATGCAATGTCGGTGTTCCAGATTCCAATTGGAGTTTGCAAAAAGATGACGGATGATATATCTCAATTTTGGTGGGGTGATGATGAAAACAGTAAGAGAATGCACTGGTTTGCATGGTGGAAATTATGCTATCCCAAAAGTGAAGGTGATATGGGTTTTAGAATTTTCAATCATTCAATTTAGCCATGCTGGCTAAACAAGTGTGGCGGCTGATTAATTCTCCTGAATCACTTTGCGCTCGAGTGCTGCGGGCGAAATACTTTCCCTAGGGAGACATACTGAAGGCTGGACCGAAGGCTCTTCCTTCACATGGCAGAGTTTGCTGGCAGGTTTGACTACATTCAAAAGAGGGTATATTTGGAGAGTCGGGAATGGTGAAAACATCAATATTTATTCTGATCCGTGGATTCCTTCTAGCCCTGATAGAAAGGTCGTCACGCCGAGAGGTCAAAATCACTATACCAAAGTTTCTCAGCTTATTAGTCCAATTACAGGACATTGGGATCATGTGCTGCTACGTGAGGTGTTCTTCACTGTTGATGTGAATCGGATCTTACAGATTCCCCTAAATACTAATGGTTTTGATGATTTTGTTGCGTGGAACTTTACTAAGAATGGCAGATACTCTGTTAGGTCTGGCTATCACTTGCAATGGAGGCACCAATTCGGTCCAATAGCTGCACAATTAGCCCTTCCTGGTTCGGCTGCTAATAACCCTGTTTGGAAAACTCTCTGGAAACTTAAAATTCCTAGCAAAAGTAAGGTTTTTGTGTGGAGAGCTCTACATGGAATCATGCCATTAAAATCTATTATGATGAACAGACATGTTGGAACAAGTGGAGAATGTCCTATCTGTCACCTAGCGGCTGAAGATATTGCTTATCTTCTTTTCCTTTGCCCTACGGCTCAAGAAATGTGGCAGCAGCTTGGTTTAAGCTCAGTAATTGAAGATGCTACAAGGGTGGATCGTTCTGGTTCTGCGGTCTTGGAACATCTCCTCCGTAGAGAGAGCGGTGCAACTCCGGATATTGATTTCATTGGCTTGAAAGAGACGATTGCTGTAGCATGTTGGTACCTTTGGTGGATCCGCCGAAGACGCACGCACAATGAGACAGTGTCTCCCATGTTTAAATGCAAGATGTCTGTGTTGAGTATTACTGCCAACGCAGCTAAATCCGTGAAAAAACCGAACCCATCAAAACAAAAATGGACCTGGCCAAAACCTAGACAGCTAAAGGTAAATGTTGATGGTTCGTTCCACGCTGATGTTTTTGCAGGTTCTGCAGGAGCAGTGCTTCGAGATTTTGAAGGACGATTTGTTGCAGCTACTTCTACCTTTATCCCTAACATTGCTTCAGCTGCTGCGGAAGAGGCAGTAGCTATGAAGGAAGGGTTAGTGCTTGCCAATCGCTTCGGTTGCAATGATGTTGTAGCAGAATCGAATTCTCTAGAGGTCATTGAAGCTTGCTCAGGTGAAGAAGCGTGGTGCGGGGACTCTTCCGCTATTTTTGCTGATTGTGTCGATCTTGTGTCTCAAATTGGGAGAGTTTCTTTCAACCATTGCCCGAGGGAAGCAAATGAAGTAGCTCATGAACTAGCTAGGTCTTGTTTTATTGCTAGAAGGTCTTGGAATTGGGTCGATGAGCCCCCTAGCTTTATTGTTGGCAAACTCATAAACGATGTAACGATTGTGGATGCTTAAAGACAGCAAGTTTCAAACACACTCTTTTCCTTACCAGGGTACCTAACGAGATTGAAAGATTTTTAATGAGGCGGCTTGCTGACCTAATATATGGGGTTTTAAGTTAAAAAAAAAAGCTCTCTTTCCTTTCCTCCCTCTATAAGTATAACCCATATTCACCGGAGCCGCGTGCAGTATGCACGTGACTTGCGACTTGGGCTTGGCGAGGCGAGGCGTGAGCGTGTGGTTAGCACGTCGTCGTTTCCATCTCCGGTCGGCTGGCCACGAGCTTGATACAACAAGGAAGACATTCTCCATCTTTTTCTTTCCCAAGTCCTCCTCTTTTAAGACTGGTCCCGTATGTGTGCCATATATAGTACGTACTGCCGGCCCTTTTGAATTAGCACACCAGCCGTGCAGGCGGATTTATCGATTTATTGGATGGTTTCCGTTCTGATCCAGAAAATTTGGCTCTGTGGAGGAAGCGCGCAGCCATGCCCGGCCTCGCCCTGTGGTAGGAGAAATAATAGTAGCTTCATGTCCGTTTGTCTTCAGAGCACAGTACACTTCATTTTCCCTAAACTAGTAATGTTGCACGTGCCACGCACGTATGTATCTCTTGTGTAATTATCAAGCAAATACTCATGTATACAAATAATTTTGAGTAAGCAAATAATATCTTGAAGCCTCGGAGGCAGCGGTGCTCCTGGTAACGGACAGTTTTGCGAAACCCTTCCGCTCGCTCGCCCTCCCGCGGGCGACGGGCGAGCCTGGCTCCTCTCCCCTCCTTCGGCCCCCTCCCCCTGCTCTCCCCTTCCGCCGCCGCCGGCGTAGTCTGCCGGGCTTCTCCCGCGCGGGGCTGGCGGCGGCGGGTCGGTCTCTTCCCGCGCGCGCAAAGGGGGGCGGGAACCTCGACGGCGGCGGAGCTCCTCGGCAGGCGGCGGTCCGGCTCGACGGCGTGAGATCCCGCGACCGGGTGGCGCGCGAAGCGGCGGCGCGGCCCTTGGCCGCTAGAGGCGTGGCTTGCTCGCGGCCGGCTGGTGGCCGAAGGCGACCGGCGGCGCCCTTCCGGCCTAGATCTGGGCCCTGTGGGGCCCATCTGGGTCTGGGCGGGCCGCGGCAGTGACGTCCTCTCCGGTGGACGACGAGCAAAGACGGGTGCTTGAGATGGCGGCGCCGGCGGTGTGCCTGCTGCAGTGCGGCGGCGGGACTTCACGGGCCCACTCGGGCCCGGCCGGGTCAGCGAGGGCTTGGTTTGTCTTGCTGCTGCATCCGGTCGGCTACCACCATCTGGTGGTGGTGGAAGTTCCCTCCCGTGTGCTGCTGTCCCACGGTCCCTTATCGGCGTTTTTGCTTCTCGGTTTCACCGGCCTCGCGTTGTGTGCCACGGTGAGACGGCGGTGGTGATTGCAAGACCGTGGTGGCGTGCGCTGGTGGGTGGCAAGCTTGGTGGAGCGTCCCGAAGTGCCCGGGGGTGTGATTTTTTGGAGGTCGGAGAAATCCTTGTCGTCTCGGCACCGACGTGGTGACGCCCGCGGGTGTCACCTTCCTTCTTGAAGGGCGTCGGGTGTACCTCTTTCACACCCCCCGTTGCGAACCGGGGGAAACCCTAGGATGACGGTCCGGGCAGCAGCGTCGTCGTCGTCGCTTCCCTTCTTGGAGGTGTTGCTTGGTTCGCGGTGCTTCGGAGTGCTAGGAGCGGGGTGGACTTTCTTCGGAGGGCGCAGCGGTTGAGGATCACCTCCGTTTTCGTCGAACCGTTGGTGTCGGCTTTGTTTTCTTTTTTCTCTTTTATCTTTTTTGTTTCTTTTGGGCTTGCTTTGTGCTGTTTTGCCCCAGCGGTGGTCTCACGGTTGTATTGGTGGTTGCTATATTAATATAGCGGGGCGAAAGCCTGTTTCGAGGAGGCAGCGGCGAAGATTGAACAAAATCTTATGGGGGGCAAGGAGGTTACCCTCAGGACGTCTGGTTGATTTAGATGGTTTCTTGTGATATGTTTAGGGGCACACCATCTGAATCAAAATGCTTCGCCGTCCTTTGGTGTCTTTTCTTTAAAAAAAAATCCTTCGTCGGCTTCAGAGCTCGAGATGATGTGGGTATAAAAACTACTAGAAGGAAAAGGAGCGCTTCGTTGCGCCCGTTTAATTAATTTCTGATAATATTTTGGAAGATCCATGTGAATTTATTCAATTATGTGTGATAATCCTGAAAAACAGAAACTAATATTTTCCACATGATCTTCATGTGAATAAACGATCTGGGTAAAGTAGTCGGAAGCATCGCCTCCCTCCAACACGGACTCCCCCTCCTAAACAGCCCACCTGTCCAGCAAACAAGAACTAATCATTTCAAAAAGAAACAAAGAACTTAAAGCGGGGAATTAAATGAATCTGACGCTGACATTAGTATGGAGTTGTGCATATAGTAATCATTTTTACATCACACGCTGGCCTACTTCACCCTTTGCTACAACATCAGAGTCTTCATCTACTTGCGTCATAAGATATTAGTGTATTACGTTCCCATGATGCATATATTTTGGCCAAGATCAGAATCCAATAATGCAAGATCTCATTACTTAACAACAGAAAGTTACATTTACCTGTCAAGACAACCAAGAGCGATCACACTTTTTTTTGCCACAATCAAAAATTTAGACCTTGCACACCATAAACTTTCCAAAAAAAAGATGTTTCAATTGTCTGAATAATCAAGGCCTCGGGATTTCATTTCTTTCCAGATTGTGTTCCTAGGTTATTGTTGGTTAGTTGATGTTCTTTCCAAAGATCAAAAGTTTATTAACTTCCCCGAAACTAAGAGTTATGGTGTTTGTGATGGAACAAAACAATCAACGGTGGTCTTGTGCTGATGGAAATAGGAGTTTTCCTTTCAAAAAAAAAGGAAATAGGAGATTTTGTATCAATTAATCCATAGCAAATGAAGTATCCGGGTCTTTTCATTGCATTCACGTACAACAAGAAACAACCACAAGCGTTTGGTGCATCACCTGCATTTTGATGCATTCTTTTTTCCTTTCCTTGGTCTTTTGTTCCGTCCTATTCCAAATAACTTATCTGATTACAACGTATTAACCGCTAATGCACCTTTCTTTTATCAAATATCAGGGACATGGTCTAAAACATCTGTACAAAAATCCATCTCTCGATTGCATTTATCACGACTGCTCCTTTTCAACCGAAGTAGGATCTCTCGATTAAGCAACTATTGCTGATAAACGTAGCACTTGCATTGTCAAACAAACATGATTGAAATCAGCCATCCTTTATAGAGGTAACCTAGAGATCCTTTAGGCCAAAACCAATGGTTTGCACAGGGATAAATCTGCCCTAAAATCACACTGTTGTGGTTCACCTATTTTGGATGTTATGATGCATTAGAGTACTCCATTAAGAACATGACAGCCAGAAAGAATGCGAACCCAAATATCATTACAACAATTATGTAGCCGTTTTAACAACACATGTCACCTTCACCTCCCAAGGTCACATATATTTGACTCATGAAAATGGCGAATAAATCACAATAGTAGTATTGGGCCACTAAACAAAAAACCTATAAGTCAATGAAAGACAATATTGACAAACAGGGGTCTTTTTTTTTGCATATCTCCTGTATATTCTGTAGCGCATGTACTTAAGTTGTTGTCGATTCAATGTTCACTTCACATAAAGCTGCAATTATGAGAATCAATGTAAGAACCAATATTTGGGTAATCTGCAATCAACATACCAAACCAGGTTCTTCATTCTCCACGCATAAACATGAGAACTCATCTCCACTTCCACCAGTCATCAGATTAAAAACATATGATCCAATAGAAGACTTGTACTATTGGCTTTCTAGCAAACAAATTTTGACTGGATGGAAGTGGAATACACACATCATACCAAAAGCTCTATATTTCTGATTAACAGAAGTTCGATCAGGCAAGTTGACAAAAAATAAGTTTCAGTAGAACCTATACATCCCCGAAACAAATTTGTACACATGATACCCAAGTTACATTAGAAATTGATATTAACTACTGAAATAACTACTCCCTCAGTTTTTAAATATAAGATGTGTATGTTCACTCATATTAGTCCGCGTGTAGACAATATGTACAACCCATAAAACATCTTATATTAAAAAAACGAAGGGAGTAATAGTTAATAAAACTCCATTAAAATCGACTGAATATATTGTCCACTGAATATTACTAAAGAAAGGCAAGTCAAAATATTACCACTTATGAGATGTAATCCCCTGGCTTTCATGCAGATGCGGACCACTGAAGCTAAACAACTACATGACCCTTGTATTTAAAGGGCACATCGAAATCAAATCATAGTAGACCAGAGGCACATAGATTCAGTTCTTTGGGGCACAATATCATTTCACCTCTGACATAGTGAAAATTCAAATAAAAGTTGTTGGAATAATTTGAAACATGAGACTTCAACAACAAAGATTACTTAGGTATTTCAACGAATTTATATGCCTCTGGTATCACAGGCATGACCAGGGCGTCCACATCCTCTGTACCACAACATGAAAGGAGTTTAAAAAATGGTGAGCTACATAACTGTGGAAGCCTAATCCAGTCAAAGGAAAAAATGAAAAGAAAAACAAAGGAAAAGGTGCACTTTATGTAAATGTTTCTTGACCATTTACACCTATAATTTGCAGTTGGGTAGTCTATGTTACCTTCCAATTCACTGCTCAATACATGTCGCTGAGCTTATTATACCCTATACAGAACTGAGCGCCTTGATAATAATCTCATATGTTGGCATCCTTGTAACTTTAAGATATGACTATATACAATATGGACAACCATGAAGGGTGCAGATTATGTCACAATGAAGCGTGTAGACTCTCTCATTCAGAGCTTCAGGCAACAGCTCCACTATATATCCCCCGCCAACATTGGTCGTGCTGAAAGTGACACACTCAATCCATTGTTCTCATGCCGGGGGACAGTTGTTTTGTATGCATATTGCTTTCCTGAGTAAACAATATAGATATAGTACATTAGATATTAACTTAATTGTCCACCATGAATGCCACTGTGAACCAACAGCCAAAGTTCATTATTCCGATCGCGTGAAGCCAGTGAATGTACTAAATATTTAATGAAGAAGAAGATAGAATAAGCATGTGATCGAGAACTAACCTTTTCCCGCCATGACTTGAAGGATTTTAGCACAACGTCAATCTTTTGTCAGTTCAAAAACCTCTGAAAAGTAAGCAAGATATCTTTTTCGTGGGACACAATAACATGACTTCAGCATTCTTAAAGAAGATACATCCAGCATGGAGTCCCAACATTTGGTAGAACGCTTTTCTTTTTCCCATTAAATCTGGAGCTGCTCATATGTTATAAAGCTAGATTAACATATCCTGAAAGGCACAAGAAAATAGTTTGAAGAAAAAATAGTACAGCTTCTGTGTATATTTTTCGGAGACTAACCAGACAAAAAATACATAAGGTAACAGCATATCCTAAAATTCTGCAAGCACACAACTAACAGGGAACTACCAGAAGCGCGCACATAACCGCGCACATAACCTCGTATCTGCCAAATCTTTAAGCATGAATAGAGGTCGTACGTGACAGTATAAGAATACAATTTACTATTATTGCAGTTGTCACAAAAGTTAATCAATCTTCAGTACAAAGTACATAGTTCGATTTCACGTACATCTTAGGAAGTTATGATGTGCTCAGTTTGAAGAATATAAGACTTCTACAAAAGAAGTCAAATTTATTCAATAATTCTGGCTTGTAGTTTAGAACGACTTGAACTTGACCTTACATGCAACCATCATTACTCAATATCCCAATCAGAGGATGGCCACTGTAGTATGAATCTCTGGCCTATGACGAATTATGAAGAATTGGAAATAATTGGCTCACATCACATGTACAGCAATAGGAGCTGCTGGCTGCTGCACACGCACGCGGAGATAAAAGAGCAGCATCGGCAGTAGGCCGGCCTGGGTCCTGGAGGCACAACAAAGGTGGGGGTATTAGAGAAAATAGGATCAATGATCTGAATTCAAGCATGTACTGCTTGTGCTAGAACGGAACTTCACGTACAAGACATGGTGTACTTACTGCCCCTGGAGCGCAGCAGGATTTTTTTTGCCTCTTCCTGATTGATGAGCCCCCGACGGAAATTGTGAGATTGAAAGCCCAAAACGAATGCCGGCCAAAGGTGTGTGCTTCTACGGTTCTACCGCCGGCACACAACCGGTCTGGATGAGGTGCAGAGAGATGCGTAACACTTTGGGCTGCAGTAGAAGCAGGGTTGCATGCCCAAAATTCCCGCATCTGAGGGTGAGAAGCGCTGAAGCCTCACGCACGCTTGGACGAAATCGGAGGGCGCTCACCGGAGCTTTGTAGGGGGCATCCAGATGCGCTCGCGCCCTGGAGCAAGGAGATCGGGCCAGCGGCGTTGGGGCCGGGGCGAACGCGATCTGAAGCCAAGTCGGCGGCAAGAAACCAAGTCGGCGGCAACCAGCCAACCATGGATGCGATATGGTGTGAACTGGGTGGCCGACAACGACCATGGAGGTGGGGTGGAGGCGACTGGCAAGCTGGGGCGGCGAGCGTTTCCCGCGGGGAGGTAGGCCGGTGGCCCGCCGGCTGCGCGCGGGAGGTCGGGACGGTGCATGGTGTAGGAAGGTGAGGCGGGCGCGGTGGAGGGAGGTAGCGCCCGGCCCGGGGAAGGAGGTGGTCGGCGCGTGGAGGAGGTGGCGGCGCCCCCCGACGCGGGTATTGACCGAAGAAACTGACCTGCTGTCGTGTCCCACCACGTGAGGAATCGCCTGGAGCAAACTGACCTGAGAGGTGGGGCCGTTTGACCGGAGAACGCACCAGAACAACCACATACACTCGACACGTGTGATGCTCCATTGCTCAAGAATCCTAGGGAGGTTAGATATCTTAGAGATAAGTACAACATCATTGTGTCACTTGGTGTAACATAACCAACACCAAGAAATAATATTACAAGTTACACCCGTGAAAAGGAAATTAATGTTTAATCTCTGGATGCAATACGTCTTCCTTTTCACAGATCAGGACTTTTTCAGCACAAAGATGTAAATTCTAAAACAATAATCAGAATAAACATATCCAAATTAGCACGCAAAGTTACACGTCCATAGGTTAATACTAGTGGTATTTGGCGCGGCGCACGCCGCGCACTTGATGTGAAATTTTAATGATGGTTTGGATTTTTTTTAAAAAGAGAAATGTTCAGATTTAAATTGTTTGAAATGAAGACAAAATGTGTGAGTTTTTTGTAAGGCATTTTTCTTGGAATCTTCGAATTTGATTTTCGGCAATGTGGCACGTAATGTTAGCATTTTTTGTGTGTTGTTATGTTGGTATGTCTTCATTTTTTTTGATGAGTATGTTTGAATAGAAAATTCTTGATGAATTAATATATTTACATTTTTGATATATGTAGATAACGGGTTTTCTATAGCATTTTTTTTATATTTTATGGAATGTCGGAATATTCGCGAAAATTTTGGCCAAATTAGAATATTCAAACATGTTTTTACTTTTGTGTGAGTATGTAGCAATTTTGACGATCATTTTTTTATATGTTTTGTACAATATTCAAATGTTTAGTAGTTTGAAAAGTCCAAACATGTTTGTATTTCGACGTGAACATTTAATCGAGATTAGGAGAAGTGAACATGTTTGAATTTGATTCCATATTTGAGGAAAGTTTGCTCGTGTCGAGTTGAATTGCTAGCCAAATTGAAATGTTGAAACAAATTTGGTATTTGTTTTGAGTGCACTTCGGTTATTTTTTATGAGCATTTTGGTTTTTATTTTACGGAATATCGGAATATTTGCAGAAATGTTAGACAAATTGCAACTTGAGAATATGTTTTTTATTTTGTTATTTTAAAGTTGAACAATACATGTAGTTCTTAGATAAATGACGGCATTATTAAGTGAGACATGAAGCATTTGGAGTGTTGTAAAAAAATGATTCCATTATCATTTGTTTAAGAATTTGGAACATTACATAAAAAGTCTTTTCTTTTTTATCTATTTCTTTTGTTTAAATAAAACTCCGAATATTTCATATTTCTTTTATTTTTTGTAGACCATAAGAAAAGATTCGTTCAAATGAAATATAAACAGATTTTATATTCCATCATTAAGTAGACCCCATCCGCGTTTGTGTGATTTTTTTTTAATTTTGAAATGTGTAAATAAGTTCATATTTTGGCATTAATAAGTATTATTTATTTTGGTGAGCATGTAGATATATTCTGTAGTACCTTTAATACTGTAGGAAGTTGTAATATGCAAATATATTTCTATCTTCCAAATAATATTTAATGTAAGTACATTGTTAGTAGTAATGCATTTTTTTTTGAATTCGAGTTCACAATTCGGGAAAGTTCATTTATATTGCATCTAAATATTGACTATTTTGAATTCTGTAAATATGTTTCGTGTTTTGCCATAGATGGTTAGTGTTGGTTTTTATGAGCATTTGTTATATAGTTTAGAGAATATCCAAATATATAGCAAATGGAAGTATTTAAATACGTTTCTTTGTTGGCATGAATTTTTAAATGTAATTAAAAAAATGTATCTGAGTTAGAAATGTTCGAACATCTTTGTATGTTGGTGTTAATATTTAATTGAAATTAGGAGAAGAATGAATATGTATTATTTGTATATGGTGACAAAATTTGAATATTTTGGGGAGAAAAATCAGCGTAAGTATTTTTCGTCATATTTTTTTCTAATTGTTTTGATATGTACTTGTATTTTTCAGTGGATATATTTAGAGATGTTCATTTACATTTTGTTTGAATTGTAAAGTTGATGAAAGTGGGAAGATATGTGTATGTTTCCTTTTTTTTTGTTGCAAATTATCAGGTTTCGAAGATATTGGAAATTTTGAAGTTTTCGGTTTCGAAATTTCGGACATATGTCATAAATAGTAAATGTATATATTTATGTGGTCATGTTGATATTTTTTTCCCCAACAGTTAGGTTTAAAGATATTGGTCTAGTTCATATTTCACATTTCTTTTATTCCATTTCTTTTGCTGAAATAACACTTCAAATATTTGGGTGTTTTATTTTTTGGAGTGATGATTTTGTTGTTGTTAATTACTGTCGTATCTTTGTGAGAAATAGTTGTTCTGATTAAGTTGTAATTCGAAATTTAAAACTTGCTGAAATATCACTATTTGGAATTTGTTCCACTTTGTTTTTTGCAAATATTTTAAATAGTTGTTCCGATTAAGTTTCAAATCTAATTTTCTTTTCTGTAGTTCAATTTTTTTTCTTTGCTTAAGTACTACTATTTGGAGTTTGTAAGATTTTTTTTTTTTGCGAATGGTGCAAAGCTTCTAAAATGTTCATCTTGATTTGTTTGAAATCTGTAGAAGTTCGTGCGTCCTAATCTGAATCTGGTGGGAAGCGATTTGAATTTATATTTGAAAATTACAGGAGTATTTGGAAATAGAAAGAGAGAAATAAGGGAAAGTGCAATATGCGAGATAATTTGGGAAGTACATGTGTTTTTAGAAATCCTTGAATTTGTTTTAGGTAGCTGAATTTTAAAATTCAAATTTAGAAATGTCCCTTTTTTTTAAGTGTCAAAATATGGAAAAATGTGAAAAATGTCCTCTTTTTTTTTTGTTTTTTTATAAAGTCTGGGAATTTCGGAAATCATCGAATTTATGCTAAATGTAGAATTTTTCAGAATAATTGGAAAATTTGGAAATGTCCCTTTTTTTTACGAAGTGTGGGAATTTGGGAACCGTTGAATTTATGTTAGATGTATAATTAAGCTCAATAATTGGAGGGAATACGTTATATGAGTTTTTTTGAGAAATTAAATTTATATCCAATCAATAATTAGGGGATATAATTGTGTATTATTTGCAATTATTCATATAATTAAGCATTTGTGGGAAAATTTGCCTTCATATATTCAATGTTGGCCATTTTTATGGATATTGAAAACATGTTTATATTCTTGTCATAAATAGATAGGATTTATTTCTTCTGATGGGTTGGATATGTTATTCGTATTTTTCAGGTAGATAGATTCGAAAATATTGGTTTGTTAAAATGGGCTTACTTGCTAGGAATGGAACATTTTTGTAAATATATTTTTTAAAAGGGATATGATTCATGTTAATTTGTCGGATGTAGTTAAATATTATCGTCTAGAAGGCTATTTTTTTTAATGCATCTATTGTGTGGTGAGTTTTGGAACATGTTAATTTTGTTATTTTTTCGATATGTTGTTCGCATTTTTTCAGAATGCAACTTTTTTTTTGTAAATCTATCAATATATTTTAAAAGGGATATGGTTTACGTTAATTTGTTTGATGGGTTCAGATACTATTGTCTGCATTTTTTTAAATGTATCTTTTGTGCCGAGAGTTTGAAAGTATGTTAAGTTTGAATTTTTTCGATATGTTGTTCGCATTTTTTTAGGAGAGTCAAGTGTAATTTGAGCATTTGTTAATTCCGATATGCATAATTAGGGGGATCTTAGTTATATTATTTGTGAATATCAACTGTAATTCGAATCGCTATGATATGTTTGTGTTTTGTGCTAAATATTTAATCTAGCTTAATAATCGAAGGGAATACGGTGTATATGATAATTTATTAAATTCATTTTAAAATTAAGCCGTAGTCAAAGGAAATATTTTTGCATTTTCTCGGAATATTCATGTAGTATAACATTTTTTTTAAATGGTACATTATTATTTCTAAACGTGAACTTAGCCGTCGCTTTTTGTTCATGTTAGTGCTGACACGTTTGTCACATTTTTATATACTTGATGTATTTGTAAAGCTGGAATTTTTTTTTAGAAACAGAGAGGTAAAACAAAAAAGGGATTGTAAAAAAAAAAAGGGCCGTCGCAGCCCAGAACGGCCCACGAAGCGGCCCGTCCGGCCAGCCCAGCTACGCCGACACGTCACGGTGACGTGTACGGCGGCTGAAGCTGCCGCGGCGGCAGTGAGGTCGCCGGCGGCGGTACGGCGCCTCCTGGGTCGCGCGGCTGGGCGCGTCCGAGTCGCGCGGATGCGGGCAAGCTGGGGGAGGCGGCGCCGCCCCGTTTTGGTCGCCGGGGCGGCCGCGGCGGAAGCGGTGGAAGAACCTCGGCACGGTACCGACGATTCCGCCGCCGATGAGGCGTCACGGGACGCGGCGCTCGGCCAGGACGGAGCGGCGGCGACGGCGGACCGCGGCGTGGCCTTCGATTTGGCCGCGGAGACGTGCTGCGGCGGCGGGCCGCGTCGGCGTCCGCGGCGAGCTCGGCGCCGGTCGCGAGAGAGGAGAGGGGCTTAGGGGGTTTCGTGGCAATTCTACAAAAAAGAATCCGGACTTTCGCCTATTCGCAAACAGGTCCCTCGCGGCGGATTTTGTGAGAAGAACATGGAATTTTAGCCCCCCGTGTGCTTCTTCGCAAAAAACGGCAGCCCGCTGTGCCGCTGACATGTGAGACCCACCGAGCACTGTAGAACACTGTAGAAGTCTACAGTGTCAACTGTAGCTATCTACAATGACGCGGGGCGCGGAGAGGCCGAGAAATTGCACGTCTATTATACAATCGATGATTGTGATGATGGTCTGGCATCAAGAAAATTAGCTAATCACGGAATTGAAGAAAGTTGGTCTGTCCATGCATGATTACGTGAGTTTCTACTACCATTGATCATTCTTTGCTAGCTAATCTAAGTAACTGTGCATGGCCTCCTGTCGCATGCTGTTTATTTAAGTTGTCGTCTGAGGAAGAACGGGTGGTGTATGAAGGCAGGCCCACTCAAGCACATAGGATCAGGAACTTCCAGGCCGGTGAAGGAAGTCTACGCTCCCAGACCAAGAAAGAATGTGTCGTTGTGCAGAAATTAGACGGGCGCGACGGCTCACCTTCGCGGACAGTGGGATAGGACGCGGTCGAACTTGCCTTGGAGTACGGCCCTCGAGCAGGACGGCGCGGGCAGTGCGGCGGCGGTGTGTAGTACATCGGCCGTGCAACTCGGCGTCCTCGTGCAGGCAGTGCGGCACAGCGGCAGCGTGCGTGGCGGGCGCGTCGGACAGGCTTGATGGCCTGCAGGTCTCCAGTTGGGGGTAAAACGACGGATTGGAAGTTACGTGGGATGGATGGATGTGCGTATCGTGGGCTTTATTTGATTGAGATAATTTTGTAGGATTGGCTGGATTAGCGGACGGGATTAGATTAGGCGTCCCTGACGGAGTGTTTTAGCGTTCACTAATAGAAAACATGCCTTCGGTTCGAAGCTTTAGTTCCGGCCATGTTTGGAACGGGACTAATATGAGCATTAATTCCGGTTCCAATGGCTAGAACGCCGCACAGATCTAGTTCCGGGTTGAACAACCGGGACTAAAGGGGTTGCGGCAGGGTGGGACGGCTGCGAGCCCCTTTAGTCCTGGTTGGTATCCCGGTTCGTGAAACCAACTGGGACTAAAGATAGCTATGTTTTTTATTTTATTTTCTATTTTTCATTTAATATGGAATAATTCATATATTTAATTCCGTAAATTGAAATTTAACAAATAAAATGTCTAAATTGATTAAAAAAATGAGAGCAATCCAAATATGACAACTATATCATCTTTTGCATCACAAAAACTCATTTTACTAGGTGAAATTATTTTCGAAAAATCGACATAAACTCATTTAAGTTGGCGAAATTAGGTAGAAATCAATAAAATTCCTAATACTTGGGGATTATTCATAAGATGTGGATTACTTTTTGTGAAATTAGATGGGTGCCATTTTGCACCATATCTTTTTTGGAGGTTTTTTTACTTTATTTGATTTTTTTCAAAAAGCGGTCAAAATGGCCACCATGACTCTCATCGAAAGAGGTCAAAAATTATAAAACTATCGATATTTCTGTGATGTAACCACTAGTTGTGTACCTTAAGATGATTAAAAAAAAATTCAGACCAAACTATCAAACACCTGTAGTTCAAATTTGGATTACTTTTGAAAAATCAGCATAAACTCATTTAACTAGACGAAATTAGATAGAAATAAAGAAAATTCCTAACACTTGAGGATTATCCATCAAATGTGGACTACTCTTTCTGAGAATTAGATGTGTGCCATTTTGCACCATATATTTTGTACTTGGTTTCACAAAAAAAGTCATTTTTGCCACTCAGAAAAAAGAAAATGATATTTATATTAATAATTTGAAAATTCCTTCGAAACCATTGTTTCCTATACCAAGATACACCTATTTGTCTAATATGAGAACTTTATCACAAACTATGCCGTGAGAATGGTAATAACTTGGTCAGGGCCGGTCCTGAGATTTTGGGGGCCCGGGGCGAAAATAAAAGTTTGGACCCCTTAATACAAAATTATAATAATAGTAAATATGCGTGCATATAAAATATTATGTCAATTAAAGTGCGAAATAATATTAATTTTTGTAGAAAAAGAAAAAAACATTTTTTTGTTCTTGGCCTCAAATTGTTTTTGTTTGCACAAACATATTGTTGCGCGCAATGAGGTCTCCACGTGATGTCTTGGCCTCTAGCCTTTCGACGTGGCCGCATGAGGGCCGGGATAGGGCGTCTCCATGAAACGGTCGAACGGTGTTGCGAACGATACACCATATGAAAATTGGACTCATAACTGGTCATGACTTTGTAGTTTTTGTTCTTTTTCTGAAATGCCGTCTGATTTGATATTCTTTTTTTTTGTTGGATCAGACCATTTAATCGTTGTCGGACTATTGTCTGCCGCCACCGTTCAATGGACGCTCGACCGTCAATCATTTGGCGTGCAGGCTTGCACACCGTGTTCTAAAATCATGAGCGTTAGCTGGGTGTGCTTATCACACTAGGATTGGTTATTCCGTTTCGCAAAAATTAGAGCAATGCGCCCCGTGATGGAACAAGAAATTTTGTAAGGGAGATCATGTGCTACAATCTGATCGGTACTTTAGCTATTGTCTACCACACTGGCCGCACCCACTTAATCACCTCGTAGGCTCATACCTATTTTTCTAATCAAAACACCTCGAAGTGCTAATAAGAGCAAAGGCCCAAAATTCTTTCCCGACCAAATCCACCCCTTTTTCCCTAAAAAAAAGAGCAAAGGCCCAAGTTAACTAAAGAAAAAAGCCCACTAGAAGATGCATGTAATGGTTCCTTTCGTTTCTTCGTCTCCCTGAAGCCTGAAGACAGAATCGCAAGGAATAAAAAGCTTCAGACCTGTCTCTAATGGTGCTCGAAGCTCTTCCCCCTCGTTATATGAACACCTAGCTGGGGCCTGATGGCCCTTGACGTAGTTACCTGCGTCAAAAGAATATGGGTTAGGTTGAGACTCCAAGTGCAGAGTGTATAGTATAGGAAAGACGGTTTTCCCCACGAAGGGTGACTCGAGGGTTTAATATCGAACTCTCGGTGAATCAGTAGTGAAAGATTTATCTTCTTATCCTTCTCTTGAAAACCTACAATACAAAGTAAATTGTTTGTGCCCTCAACCTCACCAAGTGGTTGTCAAGCACAAGGTGTGAGAATGATATGAAAATATAATGAATGCAAAACAGTAAATAAATATGCAATGATGATAAATAAATATGCAAGGATGGTGGAAACAATGATGGATGGTATTTTTGGGTTTTGTATTGTGAATGCAATATGTAAAAGTGTTTTTGTATTTTCGGATTTTTAAATGGCAGAAAATGTAAAGTGGATAAAAGTTGGAAATGTGTTTCTTATGATTAAAAATGGACCGGGGTTCATGGTTTCACAAATACACTCTCTCTTTAATAAAGTGGTAGACAATGGAACACTAGAATTGAGATATGAGATTGCAACAAAAAGGTTTCATGACAAGTTACTAATTATATGGGCATCACGTCCTAACATAGAGATCTTTTGTTTATTAATCTCTCTTATACTCCACCAAGATGCGAACTAAATCATAACACCTTAGTAATTAAGATAAATCAGAGCATAGCATTAAGTATCATGACATGAAGTTAAAATAAGAACATGCTAGATCTAGTCATGGAGTAGTGGCAATGGTCACACCCACATCTCCGGTAGCAAGGTATTTTTCTTTATCCCTAGTGAGGCAACAAAGTAAGGTAAAACACCCAAGTGGATCGCGGAACTTTCTCTCACGTTCACCGCACTAGCCACCCCCGTTACTCCAACTAATGCACACGTTCCCCCTCACACGCTCTCATACACATGCTTGATCAAACAAGTAAATAAGAACGGGGTACATAATATGCATCTACTTTCATAACTGAAACAAAACTATTGCAATCTCAAATATATATTAACTCATAAAAAGATCCACCACAAAGGTATTACATAGATGACCGTAATCATGTTCAGCAGCTCATACGGTACTAATTAGTGAAGCTCAAGAGAGAGAGATACATAAGTTACTTCCACAAACCCATAGTCCAGGGGTGGACTACTCCCTCTTCATCATGGAGACGGTGGAGAAGTCGTTGGAGAAGATGGAGACCACGCCGGCAGCGCCCCGCCGGAGTTTTCCCCCTCCAATCTGCAACTCCAGGTCTCTGTTTCGTGGTTTCTGTGTTTCTGCGGCGCTCCTTTCCGAAGGCGTCGGGGACTATTTTTATAGTCGTTTTTAGGTCAAGACGGAGGCTCGGGAAAAAAGATCGACGGCAACGGAGCCACGAGGCCCAGATGGTGGGTCCCACGCGGCCAAGGAATCTGGCCGCGTGGGCCCCTCTTCTGGCCCTCGGGCCTCCGTTTGTTCGCTTCCTTCGCTCCCACGCTTGTTCCTTCCAAAAACTGATGCTCGTAAATTATTAGGTCATTTGGACGTCGTTTGGGTCCCTGAAACATCAAAATATAGAAAATAGGGTTTTCTGCCTGTGCAGGGTTAATTCCAGAAAAATAGGGAAACAATGAAATATTCCCAAAATCAATATAAAACAATGATATAACCCTTATATGATGCAAATATGATTGAAATATAAGTAATATAATGCAAAGTTCATGTATGCATTTTACATGCATCAACATCCCCAAGCTTAACCTATACTCGTCCTCGAGTATGAAGGTGATAAAACTAACATGGACTTTGCAATTTAATACTATCAAAGGATATCAAAGATGATTACTATTGCTACATAGAGTCAAATGATTCATTCTTCAAAGGAGTAGCAATATACAAGATATTATGAAGTGATATCAAATATTCAATAAGGATGTTCAATGATAATTCACAAAGTGTAACATAGAAGAAAGTACTATGGACCAAATGTATGCATAATGAAAAGTAAAAACACCCTATAATGGTCATAGAGTATTCTTGTAAATCTGAATATAAAAGGTGGACACTTTGGAAAGATGTATAAATGAGTAGAGGTAAAACATGAATAAGTTTCATCTAACTTCCAAATGCTTCTACTTAAGTTAATGTTTGCAATGTGGTATTCATGGGTGTCAAGCTCTCATTACCCCTATCATAGCATCTTGAATGGTTAAAGTTTAAAGTGAAAGCAAATATGAGTAGTATGCTTGACAAAGTATGGGTTGAATGTCTCATGCCCCGTGAATACGAGTATCTACACCACGGTGTTACTCAACTTGGGACACAAAAGCAAGTTCAAGTTAAGGTCATTGTAAGTAATATAATAGCGTCATCAAGAGCGTCAACTGGGGTACCTCTTGTCCCAGGACATGGAACAAGCCCATGTCAAAATGACAAGACAAACAAACAAAATGAACAATCTCCACACCCTTTTTATTTACTATTGGTATAGTTTTTTTATTGTAGGGTGCATCACTGAAGGTTCACCATAGCATGTAAGTAAATCTCCAGGCGTCTCTCTAGCCATTTATACAAACTCATTAAACTCACTAAGTTTCCACATTTATTTGGCACCATAATAAGCATCCATAAACAAAAGTACATGATATCAACAAAATATAAAGAGCACGTTGAAAGCTTGCCATGTGACAGCACATATGAGTAACTCCCAACCAAGACTCTTGTCAAGCTCACAACTTCATAATTTTAATCACAATGGGTCATGTTTATTAAGTGCAATAAAAGTAAGGTGTGCATCAAGTTCGTGAGAGCTCTTTAACCAACTTTTCCCATAACAATCAATAACATAAGCATTTTAATTCAGAAGTATAGATAATACAAAATAACATGATAAACATACTCGGAATAGCATAAAGCTAATAGGTAGATATGGTGGACTCACTGGAAAAACTTTGGTTGAAGGTGTTGGGAAACAAGTTTTTACTTGTTGGAATTTTTGGGC
The DNA here is from genome assembly GCA_947311845.1 of Poa pratensis. NCBI lineage: Eukaryota > Viridiplantae > Streptophyta > Magnoliopsida > Poales > Poaceae > Poa > Poa pratensis. The sequence continues at coordinate 28,303,110 of CAMZMU010000110.1, read as the reverse complement.
TAGCAAGAGGGAGAAAGCTGACCGTCTAAATGCATGCATAAGTGTCCATAGAACTAACCAATCCATGTTAAACAAAGTAAAGTAATATTCAGCATCAAAACATGAATAAGAGATAGCTCTTGATAAAACACTTGCAAATTAATATTCATTAAAAGCATATGAATCATGCAACTATATGTATCTTTTTGAATCAACTCAAACATCCCTTTCCCAATCTTTTTAATAGCATCCAACTTAATTCAACTCAAATTTCCAGTAGCGCTCTCATATATAAATGATAGTGGCGGTCTCAAGACAAACAAAAATCAAACCGAAATAAAAAGCAAATAAAAGACGCTCCAAGTTTATGCGATAAAGTGCATTGATCGAAAAACAGAAGTTAGACGTGTGCAAACCGAGAGTGTGTTGGTCCAGTGAGGTTGTCTTCACATCCCCAAGCTTATGGTCTTCACCACCCTTGGATAGCTCTTGGTGCATCTCCTCTAATCCTGTGAAAAAACTTCAAAACACCGTTTCTCCCATTTCTTTTCTGTGGGGTGACATTAGTAGTGATAGACAAACGAATTGCTTGCTGCATAAAATCCTTAAACAAAAATTCATATGAATTTCCAGAAGGTGTATAATGTTGTATGCCTACTTATAAACTCAATTGGATAAAAAAGATTCAAATTAAAAGTTCAAAGAATGCATCAAACAAAATGGGACATAATCTGTCCAGAAAAACAGCAGCAAGAAAACGTATTTTTCTACCCTACTTAAATGTGTCGAAAAATTCTGAGCAAATTCATGCTTGCAGAGGATGAAAAGTTGCAACTACAGTTCAAATATCAGCTCATGCGGAGTTACAGAATAGGAATTAAAAATCATACCGTGCACAGATTCGTGCTGGAATAAAATCTCCGATTGCAAATAGCAACTTTTTCAAACCAAATTAGGTAAAACTTGGCACTTTATTAAAAATTCCAGAAACAAAACTAAAAACTAAGTCTCTTGTTAATCAAGAGGACACAAAGAAAATAAAAAAAAACAACCGGGTTGCCTCCTGTAAAGCGCTTTCTTTATAGCCATGTAGCTAGGCTTCTTACTTGATATTTATTGTGGACGAAGCTCATGAGGGAGCTTGAACTTTGATGTGTCCCGCTTCCTTGGGAAGTGTTCCATGCACTTCTTGTGTGGAAAATGAAACTTCACATTCCCTTCTTTTGAATCAATGATAGCACCTGTGGTACGAAGAAAAGGTCTTCCAAGAATAATTAGACTAGAGGTTTTATTCCCCATATCCATGATTAGAAAATTGATGCATGTAAAATGCATACATGAACTTTACATTTTATTACATGTTATTCCATGTTATTTGCATCATATAAGAGTTATATTCATGATTTATATTGAGTTTTGGGGATAATTAACAATTTCCCCATTTTTCTGGAATTAACCCTGCACTGTCAGAAAACCCGTTTTTCTATATTTTTACGTTTCAGGCGACCAAATCACGTCATAATGACCTGAGATTTTACGGGGATCACTTTTTTGGAAGGAACGAAACGTAGGCGCAAAGAAAACGAAGAAACAGAGACTAGAAGGCCGAAAGAGGTGGTCCCACGCGGCCAGATTCCCTGACCGCGTGGGACCCACCAAAATGGCCCTCGGGCCTCCGCTGCCGTCGATCCTTCTTCCCGAAGCTTCGTCTTGACCTAAAAACGACTATATATAGACCCCCCCAGGGCTTTCGCGAAAGGGAGCGCCGTCGAAACACAGAAACCACGAAACAGAGACCTGGAGCTGAAGATTGGAGGGGAAAAACTCCGGCGGGGCGCTGCCGGCGTGGTCTCCTTCCCATCCAACAACATCTCCACCGACACCATGATGAAGAGGGAGTAGTCCACCCCTGGACTATGGGTTTGTGGAAGTAACTTATGTACTTCACTAATTAGTACATAAGTTACTTCCACAAACCCATAGTCCAGGGGTGGACTACTCCCTCTTCATCATGGAGACGGTGGAGAAGTCGTTGGAGAAGATGGAGACCACGCCGGCAGCGCCCCGCCGGAGTTTCCCCCCTCCAATCTGCAACTCCAGGTCTCTGTTTCATGGTTTCTGTGTTTCTGCGGCGCTCCTTTCCGAAGAGCGTCAGGGACTATTTTTATAGTCGTTTTTAGGTCAAGACGGAGGCTCGGGAAAAAAGATCGACGGCAACGGAGCCACGAGGGCCCAGATGGTGGGTCCCACGCGGCCAAGGAATCTGGCCACGTGGGCCCCCCTCTTCTGGCCCTCGGGCCTCCGTTTGTTTGCTTCCTTCGCTCCCACGCTTCGTTCCTTCCAAAAACTGATGCTCGTAAATTATTAGGTCATTTGGACGTCGTTTGGGTCCCTGAAACATCAAAATATAGAAAATAGGGTTTTCTGCCTGTGCAGGGTTAATTCCAGAAAAATAGGAAACAATGAAATATTCCCAAAATCAATATAAAACAAAGATATAACCCTTATATGATGCAAATATGATTGAAATATAAGTAATATAATGCAAAGTTCATGTATGCATTTTACATGCATCAGGGCCCCCTTGGGTTCGGGGCCCGGGCGGCCGCCCCTCCTGACCCCCCTCAGGGCCGGGCCTGAACTTGGTCATGTGGCTTGAAACTTGTAGATGTTTATACATGATAGATCTTTTTGTGAAGATTTTTTTGAACAATTTGTCATAAATTAAGTTTATCATTTTTCATAGCAACTAGTACACATAAAGGGACTCCATGCCAGAGGATATCTTTTCTTGCGGTTTTTTTTACTTTATTTGATTTGTTTTTCAAAAAAGGTCAAAATGGCCACCATGATTATTCATCGAAAGAGGTCAAATTTTTAAAACTATCGATGTTTCTGTGATATAACCACTAGTTGTGTACCTTAAAATGTTTTTTAAAAATTTCAGACCAAACTATCAAACACTTGTAGTTCAAATTTGGATTACTTTCGAAAATCATCATAAATTCATTTCACTAGGCGAAATTAGATAGAAATCAAGAAAAATTCTAATATTTAGGGATTATCCATCAAATGTGGACTACTCTTTGTAAGAATTAGATTGGTGCCATTTTGCACCATATTTTTGTACTTGGTTCACAAAAATGGTCATTTTTGCCACTTAGAAAAAGAAAAATGATATTTATAAAAATAATTTGAAAAATCCATTCGGAACCATTGCTTCCTATACCAAGATACACCTATTTGTCGAATATGAGAATTTTATCACAAACTATGCCGTGTGAATTGCCATAACTTGATCATTTGGCTCCATGCTAGAGGTTTCTTTTAATAGCAAGTTTATCGATATTTCTGTGATGCAAAAGATGATATGGATGGCATATTGAATTCCTCTCATTTTTCAAATCGACTTAGACATTTTATTTGTCAAATTTCGATTTATGGATTTAAAGATATGAATTATTCCATATTAAATATTATTACATAATCACAATTATTTATTCGAAAATATTATTACAAAATCATTATTATTTATTCAAAAAATATTATTACATAATCATTGTTATTTATTCAGATAAATTTTGAAAAATTAAACAATAAAAAATTGTAACATCACGAACCAGAGGTTAATATGATTGATATGATAATATCAGTAAGTTCTAACTTCTCATTTGGAAGCTAATTTGGAAGGAACTCAAAAGTTAAGCGTGCATGTGATAACCCACAAGTATAGGGGGTGTATCGTAGTACTTTCGATAAATAAGAGTGTCGAACCCAACGAGGAGCAGAAGGTGTTGACAAGCGGTTTTGATGAAGGATTCACTGTAAATGCTCACAGACAAGTTTTTAGGAGTTTTTGATATGACAGATAAATAAAGTACAAGTAAATAAAATGCAGTAGTAATAGTTGCAGCGAGTGGCCCAATCCTTTCTACAGCAAAGGACAAGCCGGTTGTTGTACTTATAATGACCAAACGTTCTTGAGGACACACGGGAATATTGTCAAGTGCTTTCGCTTCATATAGTTGATTAATCTTCATTGTTTTGATAAGTGTTGTGTGGGTGAACCTATGCTAATGCACCGCCCTTCCTAGGACTAATACATACTTGTGATTATACCCCTTGCAAGCATCCGCAAATACAAGAAAGTAATTAAGTTAAACTAACCACAGCCTTAAACTTTGAGATCCTGCTATCCCTCATGCATCGATATACCAACGGGTGTTCAGGTTTCTGTCACTCCGGCAACCCCACAATTGGCAAACGAATACACAATGCATTCCCCTAGGCCCATAAAGGTGAAGTATCATGTAGTCGACGTTCACATGACACCACTAGAAGAATAACACCACAACTTAAGCATCAAACCATTAAATATTACTCAACATAGTTCACTACTAACATCAAGACTTCTCCCATGTCCTCAAGAACTAAACGAACTACTCACAAGACATCATACGGAACATGATCAGAGGTGATATGATGATGAATAACAATCTGAACATAAACCTTAGTCCAATGGTTTCACCCAATAGCATCAATAACAAGAGTAATCAACACCGGGAGAGTTTCCCCTATGAAATAGACAAGATTCAGCCCTAGATGTTATAGCGGAGACGGGTGCAGCGGCGGTGATGATGGTTGGCGGTGGAGATGATGATGATGATCCCGATGAAGTCCAGCTCGATGACGGTGATGATGGCGACGATTTCCCCCTCCGGGAGGGAATTTCCCCCGGCAGATTTCTTCCTGCAGGGGAGCTTTTCGCTCTCTGGTGTTTTCCGCCTCGTGGAGGCGGCGGAATATTTCGATGGCCTCTCCTGTGTTAGGGTTCCGAGGGGGTCAAGTACGCGAAGGGGGAACGGCTGAGGTGGGCCAGGGCCCCCAAACCACCTCTCGGCGCGGCAGGGGGCCCCACCGCGCCAAGGGTGAGGAGGGCCCACCATGGCCCATCTCAGCTCCCCTTTTGGCCTCCTCCATCTTCTGGTAAAATAGGAACTTCCATATGTCTCCTTCGATTTATTGATCTTCAGAAATAGTGCATCTCGACGGTGCTTTTTCCAGCAGAATCCTGACTCCGGTGTCCAATTCTCCATTATTCATCAAACATGCAAAATAGGTAAAATAACATAAGTAACACTTCTAAATATGAAATATATCGATGAATAGCAGTAAATTATGATATAAAATAGTGATGCAAAATGGACGTATCAACCCCCCCAAGCTTAGACCTCGCTTGTCCCCAAGCGAAAACTGAGCTCAGTAAACATGACCACAAGTTTATGGAGCAAAGTGTCGATAAATAAAATACGGACAAGAAGCATCACATTCATTGATACACAAGTCATTCTAGACAGCAACTTCCCTTCATATAATCTAACTTGAAATAAGTAAAGGGAACCACGATGAAGTGCATAAAGAGAACCATGATTGGTGAAGGCAAACTTAAACTCTTGGTCAGAGAACAATTAACAGATCATACTTATCTTTCGAGAAGAGTCTTTATATCAGAGCTTATATAGCAGAACTTACATGCTTAATCATAACAGTCTCCTTACAGTCATTGATAACTTTCAAAGTTATATTCATTCGGATAAAAGCTATTGTGCGAAACAAGGAAATGAGAGATATGATTAGAAGTATCAACACATATAACTAATTGGATCTCAACAACTCAAATGCTTGCTTGAGATAGAGAGGAATGGGTTTACTGACTCAACAATAATGTAAAAGATAGGCCCTTCGCAGAGGGAAGCAGGGATTAAATCATGTGCTAGAGCTTTTAAGTTTTGCAAAGCATATAGAGAGTATGAAAATAGTTGTTTGAGCTATGTATGTCGTTGTCAACGAATCGTAGTAAAGTGAACACTAACCCCTTGTCAACCAGACTTTCAAGAGCGGCTCCCATGAAGGACGTTATCTCTACCAGCAAGGTAGATCATCCCTCTTCTCTTTTGTTTACACATGTATTTTAGTTTCTTTATAGTTGACACTCCTCCCAACCTTTTGCTTACACAAGCCATGGCTAACCGAATCCTCGGGTGCCTTCCAACATTCACATACCATGGAGGAGTGTCTATTTGCAAATTAAGTTGCTTACTGATAAATCAGGGCAAAACATGTGAAGAGAATTATTAATGAAAGTTGTAGTTAATTGGGACTGGGCACCCCATTTGCCAGCTCTTTTTGCAAATTGTTGGATAAGCGGTGTATATGCCACTAGTCCATTGGTGAAAGTCTGTTTGACAAAAGTGCTAGAGAAACTCTACAGAACCCTCATGAGCTAATAAACAGTGACACAAAACTAGGAGTAATAAGTTTTGAATAATTTAAAGGTAGCACATGAAGTATTTACTTGGAATGGCGCAAAATACCATATAGTAGGAAGTTATGGTGGACTCGAATGGCAATGGTTTGGCTCAAGGTTTGGATGTATGAGAAGCATTCCCTCTCGATACAGGTCTTTGGCTAGCAAGGTTATGTAGCAAGCATAAGAGTTGAGGGATACAAACAATTATACAAGTGATAAGAATAATCATGCAATCTTCCTTAGAAGCACAAATAGTTTAACTTAAGAATACTAAGCTTATGAGCTACAAAGAAAGAAAGATCATGGAATAATATATTTGCATGCACTCCCTCTCTCTACTTAAGTCTCAAAGTATTGTCTACTACTGACCAATGCTAAGTTTGCCAAAACCAAAAAGATTAACTTGGTGCTCTAAAAAGTGATCCCTATACTAACAACAAGGTTATCAATATGAAAGAGAATTGCAAGCTAAAATAAAGTATGCAGAAAGTAAATGATAAAACTTCTCATTAATATTTCATAACGGCAACTCACACCAAGGGATACATAGATAACCAACTAAAAGAGAGATACTTCCACATTGCAAACCATCATATAAGATAACTTCCCTACTCACGATATGACTTTATGGAAAAGTAAAAGGTAAAGATAATGATGTGATACCGCGGCACTCCCCCAAGCTTGGAACAAACCAAGGGGATGCCAATACTTATGATGAATTACTCCTTCGGTGGTGGTGGTGAATTGTCCTCATCATCAGACTTCCAGGGAAGGGGTTTCCCATCAACAAAGGACGACTTGGATTCGATTATCCTGAAACTAGCAGCAGCGCTTATGTTTTTAAACCGAGTTTCATACTCACAGTTTTGATTCTGGACATCATAGAGTTGCGCCTGCAGTTTGTTGGTGGTGTTGATGAGGTGAAATATGTCTTCCCAGAGTTGTGCAGTCTCCTTCTTATGTTCAGCGACCAGCGCGGACACCATTGAGTGGAAGACTCCCACTTCACGTTCCGCCAGCTTTTTGTATGTGAAGACCTCTTGCTCCAGCTTCTCCATCCTGGCTTCCAGGCTCCCTTCTCCTTTGGGTCCTCGCACGTCTTCCGTCTGCAGCTTTCCATCAACCATCTGCGACTCCTTGGGATGCATCTTCAGCTCATCCATGTATGGGGTGACGACGTTCACAAAGAAACTGTCCTTTGGAGGCTTCGATGAAGACATGGCAGCTCTAGATCTGAAAACAATATCTGGACAGAAACAGCTCGAAACGAAACACGATGAAAAGGCGAGATACGAACCTCGGGGGTTCGGGTGAGTTATATAGCAAAAAGTTTTACAACATAAGGAAGGTACAGGAGGAAACCTGATCGGAGACGAGCTCCGGGGTGCTCAAACCACCAGGCGGCGCGGCTGGGGGCCCACCGCGCCGACCTATGGTTTGGGCACCACGGGTGCCGTCTCCCATCCGGTTCGGTCTCTTATTTTTCCATATTTAATAAAAACGAAAAATATCTTCTAGAAAGTTATTCGCGAAACTTTTCTTACCGAAACTGTTACCTATTCGAATCGAATTCTGCAGTCCCAGAAAAATGTTCTTCAATGAAAGTTTCCGGAGTCACCACTTTAATTGTATCAACCTCTTCATTAATAGAATCTCCAGAAATATAATGCTTGAGTCTTTGACCATTTACCACTTGTGTAGAGTTATCTTTCAATGAAGCAATTTTTATTGCACCTGAACGATACACCTCCACAATAACAAATGGTCCTTCCCATTTTGAGAGTAACTTTCCTGCAAAAAATCTGAGACGAGACCTATACAATAGAACTTTCTCACCAACATTAAATTCTCTTTTAAGAATTCTCCTATCATGCCATCTCTTAACTTTTTCTTTAAAGAGTCTAGCATTTTCATAAGCCTCACTTCTCCATTCATCTAAAGAACTTAATGCAACAACCTTTTCTCACCGGCAAGTTTAAAATCTCTATTAAGTTCTCTCACTGCCCAATAAGCTTTGTGTTCTAATTCTAAAGGCAAGTGACAAGCTTTACCATAAACCATTTTATAAGGAGACATGCCCATGGGGTTCTTATAAGCAGTTCTATAAGCCCATAAAGCATCATTTAACTTACTAGCCCAATTTTTTCTAGATTTATTAACAGTCTTTTGCAAGATAGATTTAATCTCCCTATTTGACAATTCTACTTGTCCACTAGTTTGAGGATGATAGGCTGAAGCAATTCTATGATTAACACCATATTTAGCAAGAGTCTTTCTAAAACCACCATGGATAAAATGAGAACCTCCATCAGTCATAAGATATCTAGGTACACCAAACCTAGGAAAAATGACATCTTGAAGCATTTTTAAAGAGGTCTCACCATCAGCACTTTTAGTAGGTATAGCTTCTACCCATTTAGTGACATAATCAACAGCAACAAGTATATGAGTATTACCTTGTGAAGAAGGAAAAGGACCCATGAAGTCGAATCCCCAACAATCAAATGGTTCAATAACAAGAGAATAACTCATAGGCATTTCATTGCGTCTAGAGATATTACCAACCCTTTGACATTCATCACAAGATAAAATAAACTTTCTTGCATCCTTAAAGAGGGTAGGCCAATAAAAACCTGATTGTAGAACTTTCTGCGCAGTTCTATCTCCAGCGTGATGCCCTCCATAAGCACTTCCATGGCATTTCCTCAGTATTTCCTGTTGTTCATATTCAGGAACACATCTTCGCATAATACCATCGACTCCTTCTTTATATAAGTGTGGGTCATCCCAAAAGTAATGCCGCAAGTCATAAAAGAATTTCCTTCTTTGCTGAGCTGAAAAGGTTGGAGGCAAGTACTTGGAAACAATAAAGTTAGCATAATCAGCATACCAAGGACTATCTCGCGAACTTACACTTATTGCAGCCAATTGTTCATTTGGAAAGCTATCATTAACAGGAATAGGATCATAAGGAATGCTTTCCAATCTAGACAAATTATCAGCAACAGGATTTTCAGCACCTTTTCTATCTATGATATGCAAATCAAATTCTTGCAAAAGAAGTACCCATCTAATAAGCCTTGGCTTAGCATCTTTCTTTTCCATAAGGTATCTAATTGCAGCATGATCAGTATGAATAGTGACTTTCGAATCAACTATGTAGGGTCGAAATTTGTCACAAGCAAAAACTACAGCTAGAAATTCTTTTTCAGTAGTGGCATAATTCTTTTGAGCAGAATCAAGAGTTTTACTAGCATAATGAATAACATTTAACTTTTTATCTACTCGCTGCCCAAGAACAGCGCCTACAGCATAATCACTAGCATCACACATAATTTCAAAAGGTAAATTCCAATCAGGTGGTTCAACTACAGGAGCGGTGATTAAAGCCTTTTTCAAAGTTTCAAAAGCTTCCTTACAATCATCATCAAAAACAAAGGTACATCTTTTTGAAGAAGATTAGTAAGAGGCTTGGAAATTTTAGAGAAATCTTTAATAAACCTCCTATAAAAACCAGCATGACCAAGAATACTACGAATACCTTTAACATCTTTGGGACAAGGCATCTTTTCAATTGCCTCCACTTTAGCTCGATCAACTTCAATACCTCTTTCAGAAATTTTGTCCAAGAACAATTCCTTCATTAACCATAAAGTGGCATTTCTCCCAATTAAGAACAAGGCTAGTTTCTTCACATCTCTGCAAAACTTTGTCAAGGTTGTGCAAACAATTATCAAAGGAAGTTCCATAGACGGAGAAATCGTCCATGAAGACTTCCACAATTTCCTCACAAAAGCCATGAAAAATAGCAGACATGCATCTTTGAAAAGTAGCAGGAGCATTACATAAACCAAAAGGCATACGTCTATAAGCATAAGTTCCATAAGGACAAGTAAAAGTAGTTTTCTCTTGATCTTGCGCTCTCACAGCAATTTGAGAAAACCCAGAATACCCATCAAGGAAACAAAAGTGAGTTTTCTTGGACAACCTCTCAAGCATTTGATCAATAAAAGGCAAAGGATAATGATCTTTCTTAGTTACTTTGTTAACCTTTCTAAAATCAATGCACATCCTATAACCAACTACTACTCTTTGAGGAATTAGTTCATCATTTTCATTAGGAACAACGGTAATTCCTCCTTTCTTAGGAACACAATGCACAGGACTTACCCATCTACTATCAGCAATAGGATAAATAATACCAGCTTCAAGAAGTTTTAATACCTCATTTCTTACCACTTCTTTCATCTTGGGTATTAAACGACGCTGATGCTCAACAACAGGCTTTGCATCAGGTTCCATGTTGATGGCGTGCTGACATATAGTAGGAGAAATTCCCTTCAGGTCATCAAGAGTATATCCCATAGCTCCGCGGTGTTTCCTCAACACTCCCAATAACCTTTCCTCCTCTGTACCTGAAAGTTTAGAGCTGATAATAACAGGATATATTTTCTTATCATCAATATAAGCATATTTAAGATTATCAGGCAGAGGTTTCAAATCAAAAACAGGATCCTCCTTGGGTGGCATTGTGGTACCCAAATCTTCCACAGGTAAATTGTGTTTGAGCATAGGTTGACGAAGGAATACTTCATCAAGCTCATTCCTTTCTTCCCTGAAGTTCTCACTTTCATGATTCTCCATATGTTGCTGCAAAGCATTGTTAGGAGCAAGAACAATAGATGCAAGTTGAGCAATTTCAAAATCCTCACTAGGCAATTCAGTTTCATAAGGTGCTTTAGCAAATTTAGAGAAATTGAATTCATAAGATTCACCAGCAAATTTAGTAAAGATTTTCTCTTTCTTACAATCTATAACAGCACCACAAGTATTCAGAAAAGGTCTACCAAAAATAATAGGACAACTATCATTGGCAGCCGACCCAAGTACAAGAAAATCAGCAGGGTATTTAGTCTTACCACAAAGGACTTCGACATCTCTAATGATACCAATTGGAGAGATAGTTTCCCTATTAGCAAGCTGAATAACCACATCAATCTCTTCAAGTTTACAAGGAGCAATTTCGTGCATAATTTCCCTGTAAAGCTCATAAGGAATAGCACTAGAACTTGCACCAATATCACATAAACCATAATAGCAATGATCACCTATCCTAACAGAAAGCACAGGAACACTAGACTTCCTAGAACTTTTAGGATGTGAGACAATATTAGAAGCATCCTCACAAAAGATAATGTGTCTATCTTCTAAATTTTCAGTGACAAGATCTTTAACCAATGCTACAACAGGTTCAACAGTTATTTGCTCATCAGGTTTGGTAGTTTTCTTATTACTTTTACTAACAACACCAGTTATGATAGTATGTTCCTTAATCTTATTAGGAAAAGGAACTTTTTCAATATAAGGTTCTGGAATAATGCGATCAGCAACATTAACCTCAACACCTTTAGATATATGAGAAACAGATTCATCTTTATATGGTTCATGATAATTTTTAAAACCCTCCTTCGGCAAACCGAAATAGGAAGCAAAGGCTTTATAAAAGTTTGCAACAATTTGAGAGTCAAGACCATAAGTAGTGCTAATTTTGCGATAATCATCAGTATCCATAAAATTTTTAACACACTCAAAGTCATAGTTATACCTGACTCCCTACCTTTGTCATTCTCCCATCCTTCAGTGTTCTCCTGAATCCGATCAAGAAGGTCCCACTTAAACTCTTCTTTATTACGAGTGAACGATCCAGCACAAGTGGTATCCAATAGAGTTTTATCTTGAAAGGAGAGTCTTGCATAAAAGTTATCAATAACAATATTACCAGGAAGCTCATGAATGGGACATTTGAGCATTAATGCCTTCAATCTCCCCCACGCTTGAGCGATACTCTCTCCATCATAGGGCCAGAAGTTATATATGAGGTTCCGATCCTTATGAATCTCACTTGGAGGATAGAATTTGGAGTAAAAGAGAGGTACAATTTCCTCCCATCCAAGAGAATACCCATTCTTCAGCAGTTTATACCAATGTGCAGCTTTACCAGACAGTGATAGAGAGAATAATTTCTTCTTAACTTCTCCCATCGAGATACCTGCACACTTAAATAACTCGCACAATTCATGCAGAAATAACAAATGATCTCCAGGATGGACAGTTCCATCTCCTGCATAGCGGTTATTTGTGACACGTTCAACAATTTTCATAGGAATTTTGAACGGTATTACCTGCTCATCTGGCGCCTCCTCTACTACCTTAGCAGTGGTAGTTGTTTTCCCAAATAGGAATTCAAGAGAAGACCCCTCCATAATGAGATATAGCAGCAGGCAAAAATAAAAACAGCACGTACAATAAATGTTTCCCTTACCAATTCCACTTACCAATAGCGCTACACTCCCCGGCAACGGCGCCAGAAAATAGTCTTGATGACCCACAAGTATAGGGGGTGTATCGTAGTACTTTCGATAAATAAGAGTGTCGAACCCAACGAGGAGCAGAAGGTGTTGACAAGCGGTTTTGATGAAGGATTCACTGTAAATGCTCACAGACAAGTTTTTAGGAGTTTTTGATATGACAGATAAATAAAGTACAAGTAAATAAAATGCAGTAATAATAGTTGCAGCGAGTGGCCCAATCCTTTCTACAGCAAAGGACAAGCCGGTTGTTGTACTTATAATGACCAAACGTTCTTGAGGACACACGGGAATATTGTCAAGTGCTTTCGCTTCATATAGTTGATTAATCTTCATTGTTTTGATAAGTGTTGTGTGGGTGAACCTATGCTAATGCACCGCCCTTCCTAGGACTAATACATACTTGTGATTATACCCCTTGCAAGCATCCGCAAATACAAGAAAGTAATTAAGTAAACTAACCACAGCCTTAAACTTTGAGATCCTGCTATCCCTCATGCATCGATATACCAACGGGTGTTCAGGTTTCTGTCACTCCGGCAACCCCACAATTGGCAAACGAATACACAATGCATTCCCCTAGGCCCATAAAGGTGAAGTATCATGTAGTCGACGTTCACATGACACCACTAGAAGAATAACACCACAACTTAAGCATCAAACCATTAAATATTACTCAACATAGTTCACTACTAACATCAAGACTTCTCCCATGTCCTCAAGAACTAAACGAACTACTCACAAGACATCATACGGAACATGATCAGAGGTGATATGATGATGAATAACAATCTGAACATAAACCTTAGTCCAATGGTTTCACCCAATAGCATCAATAACAAGAGTAATCAACACCGGGAGAGTTTCCCCTATGAAATAGACAAGATTCAGCCCTAGATGTTATAGCGGAGACGGGGTGCAGCGGCGGTGATGATGGTTGCGGTGGAGATGATGATGATGATGATCCCGATGAAGTCCAGCTCGATGACGGTGATGATGGCGACGATTTCCCCCTCCGGGAGGGAATTTCCCCCGGCAGATTTCTTCCTGCAGGGGAGCTTTTCGCTCTCTGGTGTTTTCCGCCTCGTGGAGGCGGCGGAATATTTCGATGGCCCTCTCTGTGTTAGGGTTCCGAGGGGGTCAAGTACGCGAAGGGGGAACGGCTGAGGTGGGCCAGGGCCCCCAAACCACCTCGGCGCGGCAGGGGGCCCCACCGCGCCAAGGGTGAGGAGGGCCCACCATGGCCCATCTCAGCTCCCCTTTTGGCCTCCTCCATCTTCTGGTAAAATAGGAACTTCCATATGTCTCCTTCGATTTATTGATCTTCAGAAATAGTGCATCTCGACGGTGCTTTTTCCAGCAGAATCCTGACTCCGGTGTCCAATTCTCCATTATTCATCAAACATGCAAAATAGGTAAAATAACATAAGTAACACTTCTAAATATGAAATATATCGATGAATAGCAGTAAATTATGATATAAAATAGTGATGCAAATGGACGTATCGGCATGGGCTAAGAGTACTTTGACCTGAGATTATGTGTATAATTAGAGATTAAGTGTGTGGCTAAGTGGAAAATTTCGGAATAGAATTGAGAATAATTAAGAAAAAATTGCGAATAATTGAGAATAGATTTGAAAATAGAATAAAAAAACTCCCGGTACCTTTAGTACGGTTGGTAACACCAACGGACTAAAGGTCCTCCAACCAGCGCTCGACCGCAGCCACGTGGAGAGCCTTAGTCCCGGTTTGTGGCCAACCGACATTAAAGGACGGGGCCTTTAATCCCGATTGGGTAGTACCGTTGGAAAACCGGACTAAAGGCCCTTAGCAACTGGTAGTAAAGACCCTTTTTCTACTAGTGGTTAAACATGGGTGCTAAGTCGATCGTTAGATTTAGTGGTTAGAATGGCTAGGATGTATTGGATCTGCCACCTCTCTCTCTTTTTATTTAGTGGTGATGATTAATGCAAATCATATATCTTGAATAAGTCCTAGGTGCACGCGAGAGGAATGATAGTTAATCTTTCTAAAATTATAGCAATACTACATGGAAATACAAACAAATTTCGAATAATACATGGCAATACAACAAATTTCGAATGTAAAATAAAGGGGTTTCACACCCTGTTTTGTAGTTCAGGCCCAGGGGTGATGTACCTGAATTGTGAAATTGTACATGGTGGACATTGGTGAATGTTTGTTATGGATTGAATATTTCTTTTGGTATGTGTGGACTGTGAGTATGTATTGATTGTGCATAGGAGAGCATATATTTGATTATATTATATTTGGCGTTACAGTAATGTATGGATATGAAGAATGATTCATATTGTCTCCTTTTCAAATCTGTTGTAGGTTTAAGTTATGCCAAGAACTTGGGGTAAATGTAGTGCCCGTGACGCGGTGGATTGGACTGTCAACGTGGTCACAATCCAGCTCAGAGGCACGAGTTCTTTGCCATTCCAACATTCATATGTGGTTGTCACTGTGGATAGGAGGTAGGTGCAGGTTTTGTTGTTATTGTTAATGTGGTCCATGTTCTAATTTGTTATTGTTCTGTAACGTATCCATATGATTTCGAGATCTATCTAGAAGATTATAGTAAATGGACAAGTTCTTTGTGATATGCCAGAAGAGAAATCAAATGCAAGTCCCGTGTGTTGTCAATTTCTGTTGTGAATTATTTTGCACTGCTAGATTTGCCCTTTTATATTGGACGTCAGTCCATGCCTAGTAATTCACTAATTTGCATGTGCAATGCACATTTTTTGTATAACGTATGCTTTCTAGAGTACTTACAAATATGGAGAACATGGCAGACCCGGTCTAATGCATTTTTTGACATAGGCAAATTTTAAAAACATATTTTATATTTAACTTTTGTACTTATTTCTAAACCTACTTTGATCAAGCTATAGCCTAGATGAGCATGTTTTCTATATTTGGATGACATAGTTAATCCATAAAATGTTCTTATAATAATATTTGTTACACATTTTTATGTATATCACTACAAAGTTGTCGTGCCAAAGTTAAATGTATGCTGAAATAGAGTTCTCCTTTCATGGTCGCTGAGTTATATAGTGTGTACATATGTATTTTTGTGCAAGTATGTTTTTTGTGTATATATTTATAACCTAAAATGTTATGATAGCAATCGTTAAACTATACACTGACCAAATATCTTGGTAGTAATTCTAGTATATTATTAGGAATGTATATAAAAGAAACTTCTGGACTATAGTTTGAAAGTTTACAAATCCAAGAGATCAGAATGGTACTTTGCTAGGGGCTTCATGCCTGGTGATTGAAGGTATTACAGATCCAGAAGTGATGGAATTCTGGATGTTAGGGAGGGCGCTAGCACCTTTTGGTGATCTGTGCATCAATAAAATACATGTGCCTATTAATTTCTTATAAGGGTTCATCACAAATCATGATGACTCAAGGCCTTAGTATGCCCAGATCATCGTGAAATCAGGGCAAGGGAGAAATCCTTCGACAGACTTCACTTCGTGGATGAGGGAAGGAAATTGAATGGAGAATTCATAGCATTTCAAGATATTCACTGAACCTCGACGAAATCGACGTGTGTGTCTAGTTAATCGTCCTAAGAGCATCTAGTAGATCTCTTAAAAAAGGGAAAGCCCTTATAATTCCTGCCGATTTAAGGGTCCAGGCCGTTTTGTCGGCCTGACCAAAGCCCGTAAAAACTCGTGGCCCATAAAACATTTTACGGTGGCCCTTATATCGCTGCGCAGAAACTCTATATGTATGAGGTCGCAGTGATTTAGGTTCCTTGCCCTCATTTCCCCGCCGGAAATCCCTCGCTGTCGCCGTACAAATCCGCCTCCTCCGGCGAGCAATCGCAGCCGTGCTTGCACTTTCCTCCCGCCTAGCTCCTAGCCCTGACATGCGGCCCTGAACAACACCCCGACCATGCTAGGTCCTGGATGGCCACGGGTCGTGGCCGTGCTGCGACCGCCGCCGATTTCCGTGGCATGGAGAGAGGAGGCTGCAACGCGGTTCGTGCAGGGCCGCACCGTGGGCATGCTGTCAAAATTTTCTGAACTTTTTTGCAGATGAAATGCATGTGTTGAACTTCTGTAATTTTAGTGCCAAATTTTTTCTTTCGCATTTGAGGTTCGATTTACTGGTTTCTGTTCTTGCCATCATGTTTTGAATCCTTATAACCATTTTAAGGTTCCTTAACATGTTATAAGGGTTCGATTTATAAGGGATCTGCTAGAGATGCTCTAATGGCGTTTGTATCCCAACTGTTATATAATTCTGAACAAAGTGAGTTAACTTTTTCTCACAAAAAATGTTAAATATTACTGTCACCAAACTAAGTACAGTTTTTTATATGAAAGAAAATCTTAGTTAATGTTGCATGCAATGTACAGTACATATTCGATAACCAAGCTAGGACATCCCTGAAAAACAATTAAAGCTACACAAATACTTGCGCCGGCCATTTTGGGCGATATGTAGGCTGAGATTGAGATCGCTGATGTCGGAGTTGATCCTAGCATGACTTCCCTGAACTTATCAGCGCGGCGGCGCCCTGAAGAGCTGGTGACGGCGCTACCGCTTCTGGCACGCAACCACCAGGCCGTGCGCCTCCTGCACGTTTTGTTCAGCCGGCCAGCGCCCGCGCCACCGCCGGTCCAGCTCCACGGCAGGCGAGACAGAGCCGCACCGATCGTAGACAGGCGGTTCGCGAGGAGCTCGCACTCCACCTTGTTCTGACGTGCCGTCTGCGCCGCCTCACTGATCTGGCGATGAGCCCGCCGACGAACTGCGTCGTTGACCGTTGGCGATGGTTACTGAGTAGGCTGAGACTGAGACGTCGATGTGGGAGTTGACTTGGCGTTGGCTTCTCTGAACTCGTCAGCGCGGTGGCTAGCCCGGAAGAGCTGGTTGACGGTGCCCCGCCCGCTTCTTGCAGGCAACCACCCAGTCGTGCGCTCCTGCAGCCTGTTGTTCAGCTCCGACAGCGGCCGCGCCACCTCCCCCGCCCCGCAAGTGAGGCAGAACCTCCCCGATTGTGGATACGCGGGTCGCGAGTACTTGCACTCCACCCTATTCTGGCGTACCGTCTCCACTGCCTTTTTGATCTTGGAGATGAGCCCGCCCGCGTTTCCGACCAGTTGTGTTATGTGGCACAGTCCCCAACGACCCCCCGAAGGCTCCCAACGCAGTCGCCAACTCCATGACTCACTTAGTTACTCTCACCAACTAGAGAAGAAGATGAAGTGGTAAGAGTACGAAGAAGATTAAGAAGTGGACGGAAGTGGAAGTAGCCTGGCGGGTATAAGAAAGGAAGTTGCTGCCAAATAAATGAATGAAGTTGCCGCGTTAGGACGTTATTTCGTTACGGCGGAATGGGGATACCATTGGTGCGACGTCGACTAGTTCAATTAGCAACCGTTATTCTACTACTATCACTTTCATGAAATATATGAAACTGTTCACTATGATGAAAACAAATGTTGTCAGAACATATCCAGTATTACTCTGTTTGAAGATCTTAAAAAACATAAATACAAAAGCGCAAACATAGATTAAGTTGGATGTTCGATTTACTGTCATAGAGGTTTCAAGTTTTGCAATCAAACCAAGTGGAATTTTTCAAAGCTTTGCAATCAAAAACTAAATGCGTGTGCTAGTTGGTGTGCGAAAGAGAGAAGAGCATGGACCTGGTGTGAGATAAAAAGAGGACAATCCGCGTTGATGGCTTTCAAGTCAACACAAAAACCAAAACATGAAAATTACAAGCAAGGCTAAAAGAAATAGTTAGCATTATAAGATTGGTTGCTTGTTTCGCTGACAAGACGGGACGACTTGCGCGCCAGTAGTCACTTCATTTTCCCTAAATAATGAAATCACATATTTCAAATAAGTCTTATTGTGAAACGCAAAAAAAAAAGAATAAGTCTTAGGTGCACTCGGAGGAACCATGCATGTATTTCTTATATATGTCTTAAGATCTTTGACTCGATCGGACATGGTTGATTTTAGAATCCTCGCAAAACAACTCATCGATTAAAACTCGTTTGGGAGCAAATTTTTTTTTGAAGTATTCTAAGAATCGTAGTTTCTGAAAATATCATGGTTTTCAGTGCTTTGAGGTGTCGGGTGTACCAACACTGTAGTCGTATATACTTCAATAGACGAAAATTGCACTAATTTTGAAGTATATAAAAAGAGAGTTCGGACCTCTTTTTCCAAAAATTGAAATATTTACTTGCTAGCATAGAATTACTACAGTTTAAAAATGCTTGGTTTTAGAAATACTTCGTCCGCCAAACTGTGAATGTTAGCATATATTATTTAGCAATATTACCATTTCTTGGAAGGTAGCATATAAGATTAGTTTCGAAAGATGGAAATAGTATACTGGAAAAATGTTTTAAACGATATCACTTTTATCTAGTTATTTTTGGTGTCGAAATACATCCGCTAACACAAACACTTGCCTTAGTTGTGTGCGACTACTCGGTTCCTGAGCATTCTTGCGATTGACGAGCGTGAGCTGGTGCTTGAGCCAAACGTTTTTGTGTCCCTTCGAGATGGCAAAACTATTTTGGTCCAAGACACCGAGCAGTGAATTCGTCGTCTTGAACCGCTTGATGTAGGCTTGTGAGTCATTAGTCATGTCCTGTATGTTGAGGTTCGTTGTCCATATGTGTCGGGTTGATCATATGTCCCCTGTAAATTCTTGATGAAGTGGTTCTCGACAGGCCACTTAGATCCCCTCCTCCCGTCCAGATCATCCTTGACACTAATTCTATCTTGTTGATGACGTACGAGTAGTCTAGTACCACACTGATTCCGCCCATTGTTGCTTCTAAGGATCAATCTGCTTATATCGTACTCAATGGAACAAAAGGTAACTATTTACCATTTCTCATGAAATACTAGTAAAGATGCTTGTAAACTTTTCTTATAACTACGCCACCTAGTGAGTTTGGCACAAGGCCCTAGATTTGCCAGCTCGCCTATACCAAAGGATTTGCACATATTTATACTAAACTTTTATACTTATATTCTAAACTTACTCTTTCATCAAACTATAGCCCAAATGAGCATGTTTTATATTTTTTTGGATAACATAGTCCATAAGAATTTACTTATAGTGTTATTTGTTACACGTTTTTATGTATATCACTACAAATTTTTGTCGTGCTAAGTTAAGTTTTAAGTTGAAATAAGTTTTCTCCTTTCATGTTTTTCATGAATTGTATATGTGGTATAATATGTATTTTTATGCAAGTTTGTTTGTGTTTGTGTGTATATTTATAATCCTAAAATATTATGATAGAAATCGCTAAACTATACACTTGACCAATTATCTTGTAGTAAATTCTAGTATATTATTAGGCAGGTTATAGTAAAAGAAACTTCTGGAGTATAGTTTGAAGGTATTACTAAATCCAAGATCAGGAGGTACTTTCTTAAGGCTTCATGCCTGTTGATTGAAGGTATTGATCCAGAAGTGATGGAATCCCTAGGAGTTAGGAGCCGCAAGCACATTTTGATGATCTGTGCATCAAGAAAACACATGTGGTTTGTGATTGCTTAAGGGTCATTAACACAATTCATGATGGCCAAGCCTGGTATGCCTAGATCATCGTGAAATCATGGCAATGAGAAATCCTTCGACACACTTAACTTTGTGCACTAGGGAAGGAAGCGAATGGAGAAAATCATAGCATTGCGAGATATTCATTGAACCTGTGACGAGGGTCGGCTAGTATAACCGCCTAATGGCGTTGTATTCATAAATTCTGAATAAAGTGGGATACTAATTTTCTTAAAAGAAAAGGTGAATATTATTTTCAGCCAAACTAGGTATAGTTTCTTTTAAGAAAGTCACAATCTTGCACAATCTTAGTTAGATGTTGCAATGTACACTATAAATTCGATAACCAAAGCTAGGACATCCCTGAAAAACAATTAACGCTATACAATACTTGTGCCGTTGTTTTGCATTGGGTTATATATGTTAGGCTGATATTGAGGACGCTGATGTCGGAGTTGAACTCTGGCATTGACTTCCGTGAACCTGTCAGCGCGACGTCTAGGCCTGAAGAGCTGTTGACGGTGCTCCCTTCAGGCACGCAACCTCCAGGCCGTTCACCTCCTGCTCGTTTTGTTCAGCTCGGCCAGCGGCCGCGCCACCGCAGGGTCCAGCTCCATCAGCGGCAGGCTAGACAGAGTCTGCATCGATCGTACACAGGCGGTTCGCGAGTAGCTCGCACTCCACCATTGTTCTGACATGCCGTCTCCACCGCCTCACTGATCTTGGCGATGACCCACCGACGAACTGGCGCCGTTGACCATTGGCGATATAACTGAGTATGGCTGATATGAGGCGTTCGATGTCGGAGTTGGTAGAGCCCGAAGAGGCAGGTTGACGGTGCCCCGCCGCTTCTGGCAGGCGACACCAGGTCGTGCGCCACTTGTAGCTTTTTGTCTCTCGGACAGCGCCGCGCCACCCTCCGCCCCGCGGCAAGTGAGGCAAAACCTCCACGATTGTGGATACGCGGTTGCGAGGTGCTTGCACACCCTATTCTTGCGTACCATCTCCACTGCCTTCTTGATCTTGGAGATGAGCCGCCCGCGTTTCCGACCAGTTGTGTTATCGTGGCCACCGGTCCCCAACGACCCCCCTCCCAAGGCTCCAACCCGGCCGCCAACACCATGACTCACTACTTAGTTTCTCAACAACTAGAAGAAGATGAAGTGGTAGAGTAAGAAGAGAAATGCCTCCTTGATTTGAAAGGTAGTAAAATCAAAGGAATAGGAAAGTACGAAGGAACAGGAAGTCCTGACCAGCCAGATCCTATGGACACAGGATTGCAACGAAGGAAATTTTAAATGAGGTTGGAGCTCATTTTCTTTTCCTGTGAAAACACACTACGAAATTCCTACAGGATTAGTCCTACAGAATGCCATACCATCGAATCAAACATGCCGAAAGGAAAAATTCCACAAGGGACGAAATCCCGTAGAAATCCTAAGGAAAACCTTCAATCAAAGGAGGCCTAAGAAGTTGACGGAAGTGGAAGTAGCCTGGATGGGTATTATAAAAGGAAGTTGCCGCCAAAATAAATGAATGAAGTTGCCGCGCTACGACGATATTTTATACGCGGAAATGGGGATTCCATTTGTGAGACTAGTTCTATTTAGAAACCGGGTATTCTACTACTATCACTTCACGATATATATGGAATCAGTTTCACTATGTTTCAAAATTCAAATGTTGTCAGGACATATTTTGAAGATCTTGACAAGATAAGACAAAAGCCGTAAACAAATTAAGTTGAGGTTTGATTTACTGTCGTGGAGGTTTCAAGTTTTGCAATCGAACCAAGAGGACTTTATGGACCTGCATGGTGTGAGAGAGAAAAAGAGGGACAATCCGCGTTTATGGGGCTTTCAGCAAGGTCAACACAAAAACAAAACAGGGAAATTACAAGCAAGGATTAAGAAATAGTTAGCATTGTATGATTGGTTTTTTTTTTTGCGAGGAAATACAGATACATCCAGCCAAGTTTCTACAGAAAAGTCCAGAAAACAAGGAAATTACAACGAAGTCCTTCTGAACTCTGGCGTCGTCGTCTTCAAGCAGACCGCTGCGCCGGCGAATCCCGCCGCCAAACCTCCATGACCTTGGACTGGGAGGCCCCCTGAGCGACTGGAAGTCGACGCTCCTCGGTGCTGGACACCCTCCACCCTGCAGGAAGAACAGCTACCCCACTCGGCCTTCCGCATCCGCAACTTCAAGATCGTCAGTCACCGGAGCCGCCATCTCTCGACCTCCGCGAAGGGGACCTCCCACTCGAGCACTCCAGAGAGCCGCGAGCGAGGCGGGGTAGCAGATCCGCGGCGGAGCTCCGCAGAGCCGCGCCGCAGAGGAAGAAGTCGCCACCACCAAAAAGCCAGCTCCGGCACCACCGCTAACTCCCCAGTGCCGCCGGCTAGCACTCCACCACGCACACTACTATGTACATACCTGGTCCAGGGTCCCCCGTCCCTCCCGCCGAA
The DNA here is from genome assembly GCA_947311845.1 of Poa pratensis. NCBI lineage: Eukaryota > Viridiplantae > Streptophyta > Magnoliopsida > Poales > Poaceae > Poa > Poa pratensis. The sequence continues at coordinate 28,280,392 of CAMZMU010000110.1, read as the reverse complement.
GCGGCCGCCGGAGGGCGAGGGATTCTGGAAGATCTCCGGTCGCAGAGCTGCTGCGCGCGGAGTCGCCAAGAAATCGCCCCTTTGACACTACGTAGAGGAAAAGGGGAAACGGTCCAAGCTCACGTCCGCATTGTATGATTGTTGCTTGTCTCAGTGACAAGGACGGGACTACTTGCGCGCCCCAGTACACTTCATTTTCCCTAAGTAAGGCAAATCATATATTCTGATAAGTTCCTAGGGCGCGCGAGAGGAAATCAATACATGTATTTGTCTATATATGTCTCAAGATTCTTTGACTTCGAACGGATATGGTTGATTTGAGAATTGTTCGCAGAACAAACTCACGATCATAAACTAAGTGAATGTTAGCATATTATTTAGCAATCTTACCATTTCTTGGAAGGTAGCATAAGATTATTTTGAAAGGAAGCAAATAGTATATTGGTTTATGAATTTTTAAATACGATATTACTTTTATCTAGTACTTATGGTTGTCGAAATGCATCTGCTTGCTTCAAGATGAATCCGCTCGTCCTCGTAATCAATGGGAAACAAAGGTACTATTTACTGTTTTCACTGAAATACCAGTAAAGATGTTTGGATTTCTTCTTCTTTGTAACTCTGCCACAAGGACCCAGATTTGCCAGCTTGGACTATACCAAAGTACTTGCACGTTATAACAACCTACCAATGAGAATACAAAAAAATACTGTCCAACTTTAGGTAGCTGGAAATGAAGAGAGGGTTTAATCTTTCAAAACTTTTTGGCAATAATACATGGCAATACAACAAGTTTCGAATATCCAGACGCACAACCAAAAATTTTCGCAAAAAGCAATTCAACATACAATTCAAAAGCAAACCATGCAAACAAACAAATTTCCACTTCTAAATAAATGCCACCATCGGTGTGAACGTAGTAAGACGACATCTAATACACTAGTCACTTGTTAAATTACTTGAAAATCATCTTGCACTCAGGCTAAAACAATGTTCTCTAGCATCAACACGATGTTATTACCATGGGTAAGAGACATGGCGGTCATCAGCCATGGGATCTAGATCACTATCATACTCATCGCTCATCAAAGTCATGTCACTATCGTACTCGTCCTCCAACGGATCAGTGTAAAGCGATCTCTTCTTCTACCCTACCATTAACCCTCTCCCCGTGACACCGCTATAGTCGATGATACTCAGTTGGTGTAATATGGCTGCTCCAAGGCAGGATCAAAATCATCATCGCAGGGGTCTTCTCCACCAACATACCATCTTCTCAAAGTCCAACTTGCGCCCATGGACTTCCCCCAACCGGATGCCGATCCTAATCCCCATGTGATCGCATAAAGGCACCGTACTCGCCTGTGAACAAACATTCATTAAAGGCCGGTATGTATTAAGGATATATTTTTTCCATCATGCATAGAGGCATGAGAATTAGTTGAGCCTTGTTATTGCAAGCAAGGTAAGCCATTGCATACAAAAGGGCACAAAGCAAGATTTCATGTCGCTGAGTCAAGCCCCGGGCACCATGTCCAAAGATCACTATGGCGATCATTAGTGTTGGGACAACTCTTTTTTTAGAGCAAATTCTGCTCTCATATTGCTGCAAACTCACGTTACGTGAATTAGGCACAAAATGTTATCCCTGAGCCACCCATTAGGCCCAACGGGTCTTTACATATACCTAACATAAACTCTAGCATTCCATCGCTCACAGGCTCTTTCTAAGGACACAACTGAATCCCATCCTTCCAGTATGCTAGACAATTCGATTCTGAAAAAAGATCACAATATATTCTGCACAAGATGACGTCTAGTTCATTGGAATATTTTAATAGGATGATGCAGCAGCTGCAGTCTAGAAATTTTAGAAATTGGTTTCCCAAAACATATGGAAGAACATCGACAGATTCCAGTTTGAAAAAGAACTCATTTCACAAGTTCCAGAACTTTAGTTGGTAGTACAATGCAGATTATCTTTAGTGATACATAGATCTAAATGTTTGAAAGAAATGACAAGATACAGACGACGACTTTGTTATTCAGTATTGCTGATTTTAGAACCAAGTCAAAGTGCTGTTACAACACACAATAGATTATATCGAACAGACATTTAGTTTAATAATAAAACCCGAAAGGTGGCACGGTGCGCAGTTTTGCTTGAAACCATGAAGGCACGGTATCTGACGTGAGGATCCGATCCCATCGACCCAATACTGAACATAAGTGTTTACTTTCTTAACAGCTAGCTGTTAATACATTAACCTAGCTAACTACTTATCAACAACAAGATAACCAAAGTATACATAATGGCATGCATTTCACTTTTACTTAAGGATACTATATGAAAACAATTTGCACAGGGTTAGCTAGATCATACCAGCGCATGGTAACGCACTGACACACGGCAGACGAAGGCCAGTACTTATACAGTGTGTCATGAACAGTAAACATATACATCTAACACATCTAAACAAGCAAAAGCTTTGCTTGAGCATCAGGGTTGGGGTGACGGGCACCGTAGCGGCAGCGAAAAAGGCTCTCTCGAAGCCGCTTGCCGGGAGTCGGGCAGTCGCCTCAGCATCATCAAGGCGATGGATCAGCTAGGAGTAGGTTGCCATCTTCCTGGAGCAGGCAGCGAATAGCTTGATAAATCGATATGGTAACGTGTGGAGAGGAAGGAGACGGGCCGAACATGGAGCAGTTCTCTGTCCGATGTAGAATCATTGTGCCGATCACATCCACCTCGAGTTTTTACAGTAGGTGGGAACGCTGCATCGTACCAGATGGTGTTGATGATGTTTGACAGGATGAGCGGGCCGTAGGCAGTGGCCAGCAGTGAGCAGGCTGCGGTGCAAGCGGAGCGCAGCATCACCGGTCGGCAGCCGGCCATTGCCTCAAGGTAAAACCCGTGGATCGCGTCCTGGAGGGTCCCCTTGAGAGCGCTGCTGGGCAGGTGCGGCAAGCTGCGGGGAAGATGAGAGAATCCAGGAGAGCCCGGCCGCGTGGCCTGGCAGCGGCAATCCGTCGAGCAGCTTTGGGAGCCAGTCGAGGCGGATGAGGGGAGCGCCGGCGCACATCATCGAGGAGGCGCACGGTCGTGGAGGCAGCTGGAGATGGCGAGCCAGTCGGACAAGAGTTGGTCAGGTTTGGGTGCTTGGCGGCCATGGCGGCGCACTTGAAGGCCATGCCGAGGGCCTCATCGAAGGCGGGCTGTGTCGACCCGATTCGCTTCATGCCGAGGTCCAAGTCCAACGCGACGATACAGAAGGCGACCATCATGTCGGCGTCGGCGAGAAGCAGGAAGCGCACCGCGTGGCGAGTCGGGGAGGTAGGAAGAAGCGGGTAGGAAGGTGACCATGTCGTCCAGCGACCGGCGCTCCAGGTCCCTGAGCTTTTCCTCGGGGACGTATAACGAGATCGCCGCTCACCGGCGCGGCCGTAGGATGATGAGCGTGTTGGCGAGGATGTTGGAGACCGGTCGATGATGCCCAAGCAGAGTCCCCCGCGCGTGGAGGAAGCGCGCCGCCATGCCGGGCCTCGCCCTGGTGGACATCAGCCGCTCCAGCGCCTGCGGTAGGAGTCGCGGATCTTGTGCAGCAGCCGCGATCGATCCTCGACTGCTCCCGGCGCGAAAATGCCCATGATCGAATTTCGAATCGTAGATACGTAGTACCGCGGGCTGTTGGGCCCAGCGTCATCGCCGGAAGGAAAGGGAGGAATGATTGGATTGGATTGGTGGCGCGAGCTAGGAAAGAAAGGAGAGATATATAGATGCGCCACACATGCATCAACCAAACCGACTTTGACAATGTGCACTACATAATATACATATACTCCCTCTCGTTTCAAAAAATAAGTGTCTCAAGTTTGCTTAAAAGTGGAGATATCTAGACATGTCATGTTCATGTCTAGATATCTCCACTTTTGAGCAACTCGAGACACTTATTTTTTAGACGGAGGGAGTATATACGTACTCCAACTAGTCGTGTTTCACAAGAAACTAGCTTGTCTCGCTCGACCTCAACATTGACTTATCTCATAGGCGAAGTTCAGATAAAGCGAGCAGTCAAAGTTTAGATACAGAGATACAGGTTGCAGAAATCATCGGCTAGTCATGATGTATTTTTTTTTATCTTGCCTCGCTCGGGTTGTTTTTGCTCCAAATATCAATATAAAGGTAATTTTTTGCCTTGATCAAAAAAAAAAATCGTGTAGATTACGCCTGAAGTTAAAAGAACAATGTGTTGATGGTGTCCTAGTTCCGAACTGTTTGTGTACGTATCGTTCTTCGTCCTAACCGCAAAGTGATTGCGCGGAAGTTCATTTGTGAGATTAAAATAATTCACAAATAAAAGGTTTGCGTTTTTTATACAAAACATGAAACATAAGTTCACATGTTATGTGGGGTGCCCTATTGTAGGGCATCTGCTACCGAAGAAATTTTCGAATGAGGGCATCTGGTCAATTTTCTTTGTTGCCCTATATACCGAAAAACCAACTTTTTGTTGGCCAAAACCTATTTTTTGGTGCCCTAAAATATGGCATCTATTGGAATGCACTTAATAGCTAGCCACAAGAAATGATAACAACATATGCCAACAATTAGGAGTGTCTCCTTTCCATTGGACGAATAGGAAATCCAAAGCCCCCTCTACCAAACTGAAATCAGTCATGCCTGGTAAACGGACACAAGTAAACTAGAGTCAGATCATGAATTCATGACTATACAAAACATAAGGAAGGCAGATGCAAAACCAAAGCTCATAATATGAAAGGATGATCAGAACCTATGTGGCAATAACAGTAGTTAGTTGTAAGGCGAAATGGCGGCCTGGCATGTAATCATCAAAGCAAGGAAGAGCTAAAATGCATGCTATACTAAAGAGAACTAATGACTATTGTAGGTACCTCATCTCGCCAGTTTCTTTTCACCAGCCTAGGTTCAGCATCCAGTAAACACCATTTTTTGTCCTAAGAACATGTAAGTAGGCAATTATTTTCATCAAGTAGCGTCAAAAAGCTTTTTAAAGAACAACAAGTTAGAGAGTAACAAATTTCAATCTGCTTACCATTAAACCAATAATACTCCATAATATACGGTGTATGAGTGTACGCGGAGACGGTTCGTAACCACGTCTATTGTGCAATCATCCGTTGACCACGTGTCACTCTTGAGGTGGTATTTCCCAATATTTCTCGTCCCGATGGTTTTTACAATGGTGTCACCCACACTGCAGGCAGCGCCCTACCACCGTCTCACGTTCAGACTTTTTCGCCTTTGGCAAAGATAATGGTTTCCTCCAATGCTTGTTACAGGGACAAACTTCTCTGGACAAGGTCAGACAATTTTGTAAACTAAAATTTTCAAAGAACGTGGTTTTCGCAACAACCGGCAACGAGGATACCGAGCCACATTCTACGAGGTGGTAAGGATGGTGGATGTTGCCGGGACTGTGGGGACCAGATTTGGTGGCGATGGGGAGACATACCAAAGCCTATTTCATTTAGCTGGGGAGGGTCGATCTGGAAAATCGCCGGTCACGATTAAACATGGCACTGAATATGAAATACTGCCTTTGAATGACACTGAGCTCCGAATGGACGACAATTTCCAGGTTGAGAGTGTTCATGTGTCTCTTGCCGACGTAGCAAAGGCTACACGGTATTCCCATTGGAAGCAGGATCATGACTGTGATGAGTCCATTCAGGTTTATAGTGACGGAGGTTGCACGGATTTCCTTCAAACGCGCAAAATTACGTGATTCCAAAGACAAACTCATCAGGGTTGTGAGTGAGCGGTAGATCCACGATGTCGTCGGGTGAAGGATGCAGGAGCGGGACGGTGCTGTCTTCTTCCCTGAGAAGAAGGATGAGGCCGTCGACAAAGTCGCAGATGTAGTGGTCCTCGAGAAGCGGGACCCTGGGCGCGGATGAATGGAGCCGGTGGAGAGGTTGAAGAAGCGGACGTACCCAGTATTTGCTGTGGCCAGGGCAGAGGTGATGGCCCTCGCCAGCAAGATCCACTGACGCGGTGGAAGCGTGCGTCGACGAGACCCACGGCCTCGTGGGCAGACGGTGCTGGAGCGCCAGAGGGGGCAGACGGCGCGGAAGCGTACGTAGTCGAGGAGGTCGCCGGCCAGCACCGCCACCCGATCAGGCGAACCAAGTCTGGGAGCAGATAAGACGCCCAACGAGATGCAGAGTCGTCCGCGACGGCGGCCATGGGCTTTCGAGATGACATTCTGTCATGCACCTCGCGGTTCTACTCGGCTCAGGCCTCTGCGACCTTCGCCGCCGCGGGGAATTCAGGAGTAGCAGCTGATTCTGATCTGGGTTCTTCGGGCAGCACGATGGATATTCATGTACTGAGATATAGCCGGAAGGTTATTTGTGCTTTGGGTTACTGGGCTAGGGTAATTAGATTCGTTTTGCTCGCTATGGCCTCGCACGTTGCTGAAGCAAACGACCGACGGCGCAAACGGCCCAACTGATTCCGTTATAGTGACACGGTTCGTCTTTAGCTTCGAACAGAGTTTTCGTTTTTCCTTTTCTTTTTCCGTTTATTTCTTTCCTCTCAATATTATTTTATTATGGTTCCTTTTAAGAAAGATTATATTAGGTCATTTCAGATTTCTGAGTAGCCGTTCAGTTTTTGTTTTTATTCTGTTCCTTTTAAGAAAGATTATTTTATTCGGTTCCTTTTAGAAAATATTATTTTATTCTGGTTCCTTTCTATTCTGTTTTTATTCAGTTTTGTTTATTCTTTTCACCAGTAGTAGACTTCTACGAGAATCGAAATGATTTGTTTCACGCGCACTATATTCTTGTTCTACTACTAACTAACCATAATTTGGTCCACTAGCAGTAAACTTTTGGCTGATAGTAGTGATGTGGTCTCTTCCAATATACAGAACACAAATATATTGTTCTTTCATGTAAGTTTTGTTCTATAAGTACTTCATATTAGTTCAGCTGGCACTCCAATTTATTACACAGAAGCAATTATAAGTTTGGCGTCGACGAGGCCACGGCCTCGTGGGCAGACGGGGAGCTGGAGCGCTAGACGGGGCATACGGTGTGGAAGCGGACGTAGTGAAGAAGGTCACCGTTAAGCACCCGCCACCCGATCAGGCGAACCAAGTCTGGAGCAGAAGAGACCCCAACAACAGATGCAGCAATGTCCTCGGCTACGTTGATGGGCCTTCGAGATGACATGCTGGGATGCGCCCCCCGGTTCATCACTCCGGCTGCCTCCTGCGCCCTGCTCCGCCGTGGGAATTCAGGAGAGCATGTAACCGGGGTTTGGGATTTTTGGGCAGCACGAGGCACGTGGCAAATCCTAGGTCGGAGTGCATTCGCTCAAGCTCACCCCTTCACGGGTCGGCCCAATATGTTACTATCTCTAGTTTTTCGTTGATCTTTCCTTTTTCTAGGCTAATTCGTTTCTTTTTTCATTCATTTCTTCTTTAATTTTTTCTTATATATTTTTCCATTATAATTTAATTTCCTGTTTCTTTTTGATGTTTCCCATCTTCAAATGAGATGACTTGAGTATTTTTGTCCACATAAAATGTTCGAAAATTGAAAATTATCAAATTTGGAAATGCTCAAAATTGTTCAGCTTTCGAAAAATGTTCAAATTTTGAAAAATGTTCAGTTTTTAAAAATGTTCAGAATTAAAATTTGTTTGAAATTAAAATTGTTCGTTCTTTAAAAAAATGTTCAAATGTCAAAATTATTCAAATTAAAAAAATGTTCAATTTTTGAAATAATCAATTTTGAATTCAAATTTTGACAAATGTTCAGAACTAAACTTATTCAAAATATTCAAAATTAAAATTTTCGAACGTTGAAAATGTTCAGAGTTTAAAATAGCCAAAATTAAAAATTGTCGCAATTTTGAAAAGAATTTCAAATTTGAGAACTCTTCAAAATCAAAAAATGTTAATAATTAAAAAGAGAAAAGAAAAAGAAACTTTAAAAATAAAAGATAAGCAGCACCATTTGTGGGCCACAACTAGATCGGCCCATGAGGTACACACGCACGGCGGGAGCGAAACTCTCTCGCGTAGTCGTGAAATATGCCAAATATACTATATATTGCCCAGCAGCGGGCGCTAGACGGCCGCGACGATGCTGGGCCGGCCCATTACACGTTTTCCTTTTTCTTCTTGTTATCGTTTTATGTTTTCCATTTTTCTTTTATCTTCTGTTTTCTTTTTTCATTTCTTATTTACGATTTTCTTTCGAAAAATTAAAAATCAAAATTTGTTAGTTTTCGAAATTTGTTCAAAATCGAAATTTGTTATTATTTGGAAAATTGCTCAATTCGATTTTTTTTAATTTTATAAAAAAATTCAAACTCGAATTGTCCAATTCGAAATTGTTATTTTTTTTGAAAAATGTTCATTTTCAAAATTTGTTATGTTTTTGAAAATTGTTCAAATTGAATTTGTTCATTCTGAAATTTGTTCATTTTAGAAATTGTTTCAAACTCAAAATTTGTTCATTTTTTGAAAATTGTCCAAACTTGAAATTTGTTTATTTTCGAAAATTGTTCTATTCGATTTGTTCATTTTGGAAAAAATGAAAAAAATAAGAGAAAAGAAAAAAAAATGAAAATTCTTCTCATAGTAGTCATGGTTTTCTTCCAATAGAATCCAGGTTTTTGTTTCTTCGTGTAAGTTTGTTTATAAACGCAGTTCGTATTTGTTTCGTACACACTAAACTTCTTCTACATGATGTTCCTAATATTTCATAAACATTAAATTTTTATTGCTCTAGTAGTCACTAGTAATCGTGCACGTTGCAATGCACGAATAATATATTATTTCCACATAAAAAAACTAACACAATATTGATTTCAATACTAAATCCATGGAAAATTGAGGTAGAAAAGTAAAATATCAAAAAATGATTTCCGTAGCATCTTGCATAATGATGCATAATGATTGAAGGACATGGTTCAAAAGGACTATCCGATGTCTACGTGCATCCATTCGAGTAGATGCGACTATCAAGCAACACAATGATCTTCTCCACCACCATCTTCACAAATGAATGAATGGATACTAATCCAGCTTAAACAGATATATGTGCTAACGAAGCTCCGGGGTGTACATATA